>JAOXNQ010005591.1:0-20160 GCA_028571165.1 Hypoxylon perforatum
TTTAAATATATTTTAAATATTTAAATTAATAATTAAAAAATAAATAATTAAATATAATAAAAAAATTATTTTTATATATTTTTTCTTAAAATATAAATTTTATTTTTTTTAATTAAATTATATTTAATTTATTTGAGTTAATAATAATTACTTTAAGTTATTATTAACTTGATTAGATTATTTTTAATTGGATGCCAAACATCTTGATTTGGTTACGTGATATTTGGTCTGTCCAAATTCCGATAGGGTTGTAATTTGGGCCGTGACACAGGTACTAAAGAGTGATGTGGCTAAGAGAAGCAATCCCTATATCATAAGACATCACCATCACTTGCTACTCCTCACGTCATTTAAACCGGTCTTGTATCTCATTGGTGATTTCTGGTTTTGGTCTAGGTACAGAATCTTGACGATATCTCTGGCAAAAGAACTTAGGATCCCAAAACATTTACGTAAGAAGCGTGATGTGGGATGACACCGTCCAGTATATGAATCGGCGCATTGATAAACTCAAAGATGCCTTGTTGGGGATGGTAGTTTGTGAACCCAGTTCGTGAGCGCAAAGTAACGGACTTTATAGATGGTAAATCGAATATTCCTAATAACAGTACCTATTATATGTTCATAAGCACACGCAAGGCAGTTCTCTTAAAAGCAAGATAGAACGAGACACTTCTCTTTGGAACAGATTCGGCATTAATAATCGTGAGTTCTGTAAGAAGAGGAGGACATAGGAAATGGAGAAGTAAGTTTGGGAGATCATCAATTTATCAAAACAATCATTATAGTACAAGAGAATAGCTGCCGGCCGAGATGACAAATCCCTATTTGTCTGTCCGCCTGCTATCCGAAAGCCAAGTGCTTTTGCACCCATTATCCTCCCCCCTCACATAGAAAACATCCATCCTAAGTTCCTAGTCTAGAATGAATGAGGCAAAAAAGCCGTTATATCTCCTCAAACGCATACGCTGTACCCAAGCATCCGCGTATCAGAAGAATGGCGTGGTTTGCTTCCTTCAGGACCTCTACCATCTCCGATGGCAAACTCCAATCCGATAACATAGGTATCCGACCTATAGTACGTGCTGTCATCTCGAAGTGCATGACCCAACGACCCAAGTTCGGTATTGAATAGACGAAAGATTTGTCGGTTGCACGGCAGGGTTCGTATGTGCCCGGTCCGTGGTATCGCAGGAACGCTGTTCCAGGCCAAAGACACGTCAGTGACTGCAGAGCTGGCATCTTGACGGCGGCTCGAGCGAGGGCGACGAGGAAAGGATCGAGTGTGGCCGATATGGGATGCTGGCGTCCTGAGTTGCCCTGTTCGGCGAAGTACCACTCAGCGGTGGGATCCGATGTCGCCTTAGAAAGGTCAAGGTGTATCGTTCGGAGTGTGTTGGAAAAAGTACCATCCTCTCTCAGCTCGAAGATATCGGGCGTAAGGATAAACAAACCGCGAAGGCTGAGTTCCTTGAGGTTGGGTAACTTCAAGGTCCGGTTGAGAGCTGAGCTTAGATCTAGGTGGTCGGGACCCAAGAGATTGTTCTCTATATATTGAACGGAGAGCAAAGCGGTGGGATGATGTATTTCCAAGATCTCTAGCTTTGAGAAGCCGCCATATGACAGTGTTCTCGCCAACTGATCTACCATATTCAACTTGAGGCGATCATAGTGTTCATGATCAACCCTCCAAATCAAACGCTTGATGTTGGGTTGGCCTCGGTCGAAAATCGAGATAATGCTGGATGGGATTTGGTTGATAATCGGGGTAATGCCTGCATTAAGCGGTTGATCGACGATTCTATCAAAGATCTTGTCGACGCACACTACTGATGGCACGACTTGATGTCCGTTGAAGGTGATAGCTTGACTATACTCCGTTGGACGTGTGTCGATAATCAAGTTGAACAATGGCGCGTTGTCTGACCAGTTCTGGAGATTGGTCCAAGTTGACAACTGAGAGAATAAGTCCTTTATAGCACTTTGATAACTGATGTGGACCCTATAATCCACACCATGTTCCAAAAAGTCATCCCAGTCATCCTCCTCGCATAGTATAGAGTATTTGAGTGTTCGCAGAAGATAGCGACGACGCGTATCGGCGAAAACTGCCTTAAATTCTTCCAATGACGCTTGCGAATTCGATATTTTGAGGCTCGCAAACGTTCTCTCCTCGATTAGGAACTGAAATGCTCGACAAACAGTGGCATACTGGGCCAGGCCAGTAGCGTGGTTACCGTCGCGATTGCCGGCGTTACGACGAGGACCGGGTTTGAGGTGGGAAATGATACCCCGGAGGACTTCAGTTGGTAGTTGATCCATCTTTCAAGTCGAAGTTTGATGCGATCTCATGTTGACGTGCTTAAGGCGCAAGCTGGTGTTGAAGACGTGCGACCGTCAATTCACCTGGATATCCCCAAGAAAAGGAACGGCGTTAAGGATGTTGTGGCCTGTACCGTTCTTGAGTCGTAGGCTGGTGGTGAGGACGCGCGACCGTTGATTTAGCTGGATATCCGCAAGAAAACGAACGGCGTTAAATGATGTTATTGTTTGCACCGTTCTTAAGTCGTAGGCTGGTGGTGAAGACGCGAGACCATTGATTTAGCTGGATATCAGTAAGAAAAGGAACGGCGTTAAGGATGTTATAGTCTGCACCGTTCTTAAGTCGTAGGCTGGTGGTGAAGACGCACGACCGTTGATTTAGCTGAATATCCGCAAGCAAAGGAACGGCGTTAAGGATGTTATGGTCTACACCGTGCTTAGGTGGCAGGCTGGTGTTAAAGACGCGCGACCGTTAATTTATCTGGATATCCGCGAGAAAAGGGACCGCGATAAGGATGATATGGTTTGTACCGCCGTTCTTTCCAAAAGTTGATGCCATTGTTTAGGTACCCCGCCGTTTCTGGTGCTCGCTCCTTCCAACCGGCAACAGCATGCCGTGCTAATTTACGGTACAGGTCCTCCTAAGCTTCAGCTATTTAGGGACCTTAGGAACCTAAATCATCCTGGCGTATCGAATTAGGTATTTTGAAGTTGTGTGAGGAAGCTAAGGGAAAAGTAGCCTCCTCATACTGAGGTGATCTAATGTAGTCAATTTTATATATCCAGGACACAACATTTTGATTGCAGCACTATCAAGCTGACTTTGTCCTAGGTATATCTATACATAAGTATATATAGAATATGCATTTGAATGTGCATGGTATTGAAAAAATAGTATCTAGTCTTTGGGGGAAGTTCGTGATGCTGTCAAATAATCTCATGAATAGGGGTAAGGGGGTGCAGTTCTTACGATTTCCCCCTTTGTCCCTCCTGATGGGATGAGGGCTCAGAAGATAGTAGCTAGATATGAGAGGTGGCCATTGGTCAGAGTAACAAGGGCTAGGAGCTACGGCCCTCTGACCTGTATAACGACTAGGTTCGTAGAAGTTAAGTTGGTAGCTTTTCATGCAATAATGTTGTTGTTTTCTCATTGCATGGTTGGCCCCATGACATCCAGCTAGGAACACGACTGACTATATGCCACCAGGGGATCCTGTTGAATCACAAAGGATCTAATGATCTTATAGTTATATCTAATACTTCCAGGAAAGCTATATATGAAAAGTTTTGATTCCTATGAGATGTGTGTAGTTTATGAGTCGTCGCTATTTGTCATAAGGCCAACTAAGTGATGAGGGTAACAAATATGCTGCTGCACGAAGAGCTACAAACCTAAAAGCTACCAAGTCATACGTATATACAGGATGAGAGACAAAGGAGTCCATCGTGGGAGTCGGAAGGGACTGACGCTATTAAAGGGTCACTTACTCTAGACATGGCAAGGTGGTGTTTATTAATGATCAAGTTTTATTTATTTCTGCCTTGAGAATATAATCTGATCCATTGCCCATCATCTATACATTGATATTGTGGACTTTCTACTGATGTAGGTGGCTACAGAGGATGAGTGGTTGGAATGTTGACGTTGAAAATAGGGGCGAAATCGTCTTGATTGTGTCAGCTGGCGGGCGGGTGTCATACCTTACCTGCAGTGGGGCTGTTTTGGTGCCCGACTTGGTAAGCTGGAAAAGGTGGACAACTCGAACAAGCTTGTGATCCGTGCTTTGGTACTCCCAGTCAGGCTCCCAGTCAGGCCTGTCAGGCCCGGCTGTTCACTGTACCCAATCTGTGCTATCCAGGGGTAAATCTAGGCCCACCCATGCCCGCATAGCACAGCACGCATAGCACGCATAGCAGTAAAAGAGGTAAGAGGTAAGAATAAGAGAGGGGCAATTCTTCACGTTCCCCACCCCCTCGTTTGTTTTGCAGGATTGCTATTTGGACTTTCGATTATCACAACCGCAATATTTCAACCTGATACCACATCACTTCTTCCCAATAACTTTTACTTCTCACGCTTGGAAAAGGTCAGTCAGTGTGCTCCGCTTCCCTTTTTCTCTTACTTCCCCATCTACATGCATATCACATCTACATCAAATCACTTGCATTGTTCTAGATCTTGGGTATTCAAGGTAGGCTTGTTTTCCTGGTCTGGTGTTGGAGGTGGCGGTGGGGTTGGCATCCTGATGTTTTTCAAAAAGTGGTTTTATTTTCCTACATCTAGACCTTGGGTCGAATGTCTTCCTACGTTCAACCTTGCGCTACAGTACTTGCCAACCTACACACATACCAACAATAGCTACTGCTCGACGCCGGTCCTCAAGCTCATCTTTTTTGTTTCTTCTCCCTTCTCTTCCCTTACACCGTCGCAAGTCGCAGCACATTCGCACGCCGCATAAAAAGAAATAACCATTTCGTATTGTCTTTCTCACATTCTTGTTTAGCAGTTTTCAACATGAGTTCCACCGACAACACCGAGCCTAAGGTCGAAGAGACCAAGCCCGCCGAGGCGACCGAGGGCAAGCCTCTTACCTCGTCCTCCGTATTTTCCATGTTTGGCGGCGGTGCAAAGAAAGAAAAGAAGGACGATGAGGATCGTGGCGACAACTCTGGTAGCGCCAAGGCACAGCGCGACGCTGCCGCCGCTGCAAAGGGTGACGAAGAAGTGCGTAAACATATACACCTAGCTACTCTTCCTGATGGCTATTGTAGATGCTGATAATCATCTATAGGAGGTTGCCCCCGAATCGGAGGATGTCCACTTCGAACCCGTCCTCAAGCTCACCGAGAAGGTTAAGACTGTCACCCACGAGGAGTCTGAAGAGGAGATTTTCCAAATGCGATGCAAGATGTTCAAATTCACCCAGGATAACGATGGAAAGGGTGAATGGAAGGAGCGCGGTACTGGTCCTCTCCGCCTCCTGAAGCACAAGGAGAACGGCAAGATCCGGCTGGTCATGCGGCGAGACAAGACCCTCAAGGTCTGCGCAAACCACTACAGTAAGTGTTTGAAGTCCTTACCACCGATTGGGTATGGAATTAATCATGGTGATGTATCTAGTCACCCCCGACATGACGATTGCTCCCATGTCCACCAGCGACCGTGCCTGGCTCTGGAATGTGGGCGCTGATGTCAGCGAAGGCGAACCTGAGGCCATCACTGTGTCTGTCCGTGTAGCCAACGCCGAGAGTAAGTTATACCATATTCCTATTCCCGTATCGCCCACAAGCTAATATTCACTCCTCCTTTCAGATGCCCAGCTGTTCAAGGAAGCTTGGTTGAAGGCCCAGAAAGAGAATGAGGCTCAGTTCGCTCAGGCTAAGGAGGAGACGGAGACGGAGGCCGAGGCTAAGCCGGAGGAATCCAAGGCCGATGAGAAGAAAGAGGAGGCTTCCTCGTAGTACATCTTCACAGAGGAGGATACCCGCGGCTTCGATGGTGTCTAATGCCCAAATTCCGTGATGTTTACGTATCCCAATCCCCCACCCCCCACCCCCACCCCATACCCCCTTGCTACGACGGGTGCGTTGACGGCTGTCTTGTGATGGAAGCTTTGGAAACATGGGCAAGTCCTCAGTGGTTCCGTATTAGTAGTAGACGGCAAGGATAAAAGTAGTAGAGGAAGAGACAAGTTAGGTAGCTTAAGGGTGGATCAAGCACCAAACCCCAGTCACAGCATCTTGTCCCTTGCAATACACTTCATCAGCCATTACAGTCCTGATCTCCCAGAGCATAGTTTTAGCATTACCCAATAGAGGTTTAGGAGGTCTAGAGCTCCTTGACATGCATTTTGGATTGAGTTCTTTGAGAAATCTTTATTACTTCTACCAATGAATCTTCATATACTGTACCTATATATCGGTGACTACCTATTCTAGTTATTTTATCTTGATACCTAGGCATTTGGTAGCAAGATAATGCCTATAGCTACCTGACCTATCTAGTTGCCTAGGTACTGCTTGTTGTTCATAAGACGGTTGATTACTGGTTACTGGTGACTGTGGCAATTTTAATGGCTGCCACGTGACTTCGCGAAAATAGATTGAACACCACCGATTTGACGCGTCTGTAGCGCATGCACAATCTTCAAAGCTTCGCTTAGGGCAAGCATAGCAATATTTCTATTTTCTTGCTTTGTTCTACATTCCTTAACATACTAGGTCTGCTGTGCCAAGTATTGGAAGCACTGATATTCTTTGTCGGGTCAAGCTATTAGCCGATATTTTGCTATCGACTCTGCCTGCATCTCGTATCTTAACCTTCACACATCCGTACTGTATTGGTACTATTCGACTCCATTCGACTCCTTTGCAGCATCCGCATCAAGTAGCCTTCAGCCATCGATGAACACAGTAGTATCTCTTATTTGATACACCGAATAAGTCATGGCTCGCAAGAAGCGACAGACTCGATTAACCTTTGAGCCCGTCGCAGCCTTGAGCTCGCCAGATGGGAGATTCTCGCCTGCCAAAGTGCGATACTCTAACGCGACAGGCACTAGCAGTCCAAGTCGTATCGCTTCTCCCTTGAAGCAGACGGCAGCTCGTACCCCTAGCCGTGCGAAGAATACCCAGAGCAAGCTTCAAGGTTCAATCGGTATATCATGGTCCTTTTTCCCTTTTACTTTACATCTGAAGCTATATTATTGTCTTTTTTAATATATGCACATGTGGTGTTTTGGTATCTTGTTTACCTAGGTCTATCATCATTGCGAAGAAAAACTAGAAATCAATCTAATTATTGAAAAGATGTACTTACGTGAGTCTGATGCTAATATTTTACACAGGGCAAAATCAGGCTACGCCATCACCAGCAAAGCCCACGGCTAGTTTTATGCCAAAGGTGCCTGGGACACAACACGTTGCTACCGATTCTTCTGATGATGAAGCATTTGATGTTGACGGTCCAGATATTGAATGGGTTGAGAACCCTCCAAAATCATCACAGTCGGTTTCGACTAGGCTTCGCCGAACGGTTATCGACGACGACGATGATGATGACGACGAGCCGATCGTTGCTCCGCCATCAACCAGAAAGCGTGCCCGCTCTGCTATAATCAGACTCGATAGCGATGTCGATGACGACGACGACGACGATGATGATGCACCCCTTGTTCCTGCTTCCTCAAAAAGACGCTCGCGGCCTGCGTTCATCGAACTAGAGGACTCTGATGATTCCAATGTCTCGCCAGCTAAGCGGCAGAGAACGTCGGTGAACACTCCAGGCAGACTCAAGAGGCCCGTTGCATCTACTTCCTCTCCTACCAAACCAAAGGCCCACAAGGGCCACCGTTCTGAAAAGCAGAAGAAGATGGAGCTGCTTCGTCGTCGTCGAGCCGGCGAAAAGATAGATAAGCTCACATCTTCGGAGGACGACTCCGATGAAGAGAAACGTGGACTCTATGACACCGACTCCGAAGAGGAGTTCAACGTCCTTAAAGAATTCGATGACGACGATGAGGAGGTTGATGAAGCACCTGTTCAAATCCCCCGCAAGAAAAGTCGAGAGAAGCCCAAGAGACAAGGTGGTGAAGATGATAGTAACGACAACGACCTGGATGATTTCGTTACAGACGATGATGATGCTCCATTAGGTGCTCCGGCCGATCTAGACATACCTCTCGAATTTACATCGCAAGCAATCCGACCACTGAAGGACCAATTCCCGTATGCAATCGAGTGGCTTATCCACCGCCGCATCAATCCTACCTTTGAGCGGAACGACCCCGTTTACTCGAATGCTTGGCGTAAACTTGACGACGAGGTCCGCGCCCTCGCCTCGTCTAAGTTTGCCTCTTCCGCCTGGAAGGCCGAATTCTACCGTGCGCTGAAGGGTAGACCGAAGCTCGACGCCTACGAGATGGATGCGGGGGAGAGAAGCGGTGGCCTGCATGACAGCTGCGATGCCTGCGGCAGGAGAAACCACCCTGCTACGTTCAGGGTCATCTTCCACGGCCACCCTTACTACAAGAACACTCTCGACGACGTCGAATCGGAATCCTCGGATTCGGAGGAGGAGGACAACGACAGCGACGGGAGCGGCCACGCGTCGGTCGATACGCAAGGAATGGCCCTGCCGCCCGCGACCAAGGTGTGGTACGTCGGCTCCGTGTGCTGCGGCAACGCCGAGACGGCGTCGAGCCTGATACACTGGAAGCACGCGCTGAAGCAGTGGGTCGACGAGAGGCTCGAGGACGACGGCTGGATGAAGCCGGAGAAGCTGTACGAGCGCGAGCACATGAAGGCGAAAAAGCGCCGACGTGTTGCGAACGAGATTACCGATGCCTGGCGTGAGAATGGCATCATCACGGCTCTCTACCGTGACTTCAAGGCTACCCTGGAAGATGCGCGAAATAAGAGCACGACCGGACGCAATAGGGGCCGATTTGGCCGATAGGATAGTTAGGGATGTCTACATTGTAGACTAGGTTGCTGGGTTTTTTTATTCTTGGTTGCGTTGAGATTGCGTTGAGATTGTGGATGTCCGTTGTATGCACCGAGTGGATAGTGAACAAGAATGGGTTCTGGATGAGCCGCGAAGAGCTCCGATCCTGAAATGGGTTGACTACGGAGGAAGGACTCTCGGATAGTGGTAGTCACGAATTGATGATGATGATACAGTAATGCTTTTCCTAAGTCTTCTTCACCGGTGATAATGGAAATTTCACATTTCAATTCTTCCTTCTATCTTCCGTCCTATTTTTAACGCCTTTTCTTCGCTGACAACATCGTGATATCTAATGTGCCCATCGCCCCCCCTCCATTCTACCTAATTGCTTTTGCCGCCTTCACAAACTCCCGTATACGTTCTAGACTCTGCTTGCCGTCGCTGCCTTCCACGCCACTACTTACGTCGACACCTAAAATCCTGGCGCCGTCTGAGCCGGCGGCCTTCACCACGTCGGACACGTTCGTAGGATCCAGACCGCCGGCCAGCAGCACGCGTAGCTCCCCGTCCTGCGCGAGCGCGGCCTTGACGTCAACCGCGTCTAGCAGCTGACCGGATCCCGACCCGGAGTCGAATAGCGGTATGGCGTGGTAGCCGCGAGACCCAATTCCCGGCTCGCCCGGCGAAAAGCGTCGGACGACGGGCACTGGGATCGCTCGTGCCCACTCCACCGGCTCGTTGCCGTGTAGCTGTACGATGTCGAGGTTATAGCGTTTTTGGAGCTCCAGGATTTCGCTCAGAGGCTGGTTCTGAAAGACGCCGGCGAGGAGGGGTCGAGTTTGGCCGCTGGCTGTTAACTTTAGGGGCGCGGATGCGAAAAAGTCGCTCGCGGCATCGGTGAGGATGGGGGTGCTGGAGGACGTGGAGGCGGGCCGGGAGAAGTCGTGGACGGTGCGGGAGATGGTTTTCGCGGCGTCGTCGCTTACGGTGCGTTTCCGCCCCGGGACAAGAATCATGCCGATTAGGTCGGCGCCGGCCTCGGCAGCGACTTGCGCAGCTTCGGGGGTGCGTGTCCCACATATCTTTACAAGGAGAGGCGCTGGTTTGGGCGATTCTTTGGCTGTGGTTTGTCCTGCGCATAGTTGCTGGATAAACTGCGAGGCGTCGGGCGCGCGCATGATAGCTTCACCAACAAGGATGGCGTTGACACCGTCTTTGTGGTTCGCGACCACATCATCGTAGGTATTGATACCGCTGAGCGCGCAGATGATGGTTTCCTTGGGGACGAGGCTGCGCAGTCGGCTCGTAGTGCTCAGATCAACCTCGAACGACTCGAGATTGCGGTTGTTTACGCCGATGACCTTGGAGCCTAGCTCGACTGCCGTTTTCATCTCTTCCGCGTTCTGGACTTCAACCAGGGGCTCCATCCCTAAAGACAGCGAGTATTTATATAGGCGCGTAAGCAACTCGACGTCTAGCATCTTGACGATGAGCAGTACGGTGTCGGCGCCTGCGAGCCGGGCCTCTAGGATTTGGTATTCCTCAAAGATAAACTCTTTGCGGAGAACTGCTGGCCGATTGGGCATGCTTTTTAGTACCTGTCGCACGGCTCGTAAGTCCTCAATGCTCCCTTTAAACCAGTCAGGCTCGGTGAGCACCGAGATGACACTGGCTCCCGCAAGTGCATATTTCTTCGCCTGTGATGGCGCATCGATATCTAATGCAAATATGCCCTTTGAAGGCGAGCCCCGCTTGATCTCGGCCATGAGTGACACGTCAAAGGGGCTCTGCCGTAGGCGATCGACGAAGGGGATCTGTGGCGGAGAGGCGTTGAGCCGATACGCGGCTTCGAAATCACTAGGTCGCTGCGACGGGATCTGCTTCTGGGCTGCTACGGCCTCTCTTCGGCGAGCGTATATCTGCTGCAAGATATTGTTCTTCTTTGGCGCCGACGCCGGAACCGATTGAGGCTCTGCATTTTTCATGTTGGTTGCAACGGCATCGGCTTGCGATTGTTTAGTGAGCTTCTCGTTCTCGGCCCAAGTTCCTCCCTGCATATGCAAGAAGTTCTTGATCATGACACGGCCATCCGCCGATAAGATGCTCTCCGGATGGAATTGTACACCTTCTATGATGTACTCTTTGTGGCGCACACCCATGATGACGCCCTTGGAGCCGTCGTCCTTGGGGATCCAGGATGTGACCTCGAGACACTCGGGTAGAGTAACGTGAGTGCCTGCGAGTGAATGGTACCGGGTAACGGGAAGACTCTGAGCCATACCAGTATAGACACCCTTAGAGTCATGAGCCAATGGCGAGGTCTTGCCATGGAGAATCTCTCCGGCGAAGCTTACATCACCGCCGTAGACATCGAAGATGCATTGCTGGCCCATGCAGACACCAAATATGGGGATCTTCCCCGCAAAATGTTTGATAGCATCTCGACTTATGCCTGAGTCGGTGATGGGATGTCCAGGACCGGGGCTGACAACTAATTGGGTTGGCTTCTTGGCGATCAGCTCATCAAGGTTGATTTGGTCGTTTCGGTAGACGGTGACCTTAGCTCCTTCAAGTACGAGGTATTGATATACATTCCAAGTGAAGGAGTCGTAGTTGTCTATGAGGATTAAATTTGAGGCGGTAGGGAGGGGAGGTGAGGGTTCAGGATGGTTGGGGGAGTGATCGATAATATCTAAAGAAGCCATGATCTGTTTTTTGTTCTCCGTCTCCTTTTCTCTTACTTTTTCTATAGTTTTCTTTTTCTTGTGGTTGGAGTTTCTTTGGTGTTGTCTTTCCTCTTATGCTCGAGTCACCCGTGTTAGTGTAAGATGGATGACTCTTTTTTTTTTACCGGCTGAGGAGACAAGGGAGGTTATCCTCGATTTTACCGAACCTCAAAATAGAAGTTTGCTTGAACGTATCACTGGTTATACTGGATGAAAAGAGAGAAGATATTATACCATGTACACAGGAAAGAAAAAAACCAACTTAACCAAAGATGAGAATCTTACTCTTACTCCTTCCCCTCTGCCGTTTACTTTGTCTATTTCAGTACTGGAAATTTCCGTGCATCGGAGGTAACGAGGTGGCACAAGACAAACGGCTTCTGTAAATGTTTATCGATAGGACTGGGCTGGCTCGCCACATTCCAGTCGACTTCTAAAGTCCCACATATGCATGCTTAGTTGGACATGGATTTAGCGGATATGCACCTGTAAGGTAGGCTACTCCAGCAGTCCAGGTACCTGCTGTATCCACTACCTGGGTACCTACGCATTGGTTGGCTCTAGCTTGCCATTGGACGAAGCTAAGCTGAACTTTTGGCATTTGAAAGCTCCAATAATAAAGTTGCAAGCCGCGAAGTTCTTTGAAGCGCGACCAAGCAAAAAGAATCCCATACCACCGTACACTACATGCTCCATACAACAACGCAACCAAGCTTCCTACTCCGCGAACTCACATGCGTTCCATGCACAAACAACTGCGCGTTGTCTGCTGATAGCTGCAGCAATGGCAGAACTATCCGACGACACTTATTTGCCCCCCATAGAACCCTGCCTCAAGGGCGAGGATGTGGTTTTGTAAGTCCAAGTCGTAACATAGTCTCTTGTTGTAGCTTGGGAACAAAACACTAACCTTATTCTTTACTCGCCTTAGATCATGGAAGCTTGTAGCTTCAGCCTTGGCCGACCCCTCGGGTCATCGACAGAGTAGCCGCGCCGTTGTTGACTATCTGGCCGACCCTCTTGTTCAGTCCTTCTTTACCAAGCCCGGCTCTGCCTTCGATCCTCCAGACAACAAGAACTCTCACCATGCGACATTCGTAAAGAAGACAGCCGCTATTCAAGTGACGCCCACTTCGAACGAGAGGTACGATGTTAACGTCATCAAAGAGGATTCCCTTTGGCTTAGCAAAACCGCCCGCATAAACGAAGTAGCTGCTCTTCGAGTCGTTATTATCGAATTCCAGTCGCGCCCTCAGGCCCAGCTTCTAGGCCCTATCTCCAACCAGGATGTCGCAAACCTACGGGAAGCCGCCGGCGCTGCGAATTCGCAGACCACCAATATCCTTCCCGGAATCAATATTACGAGCACCCTCGACGCGACGGAAATCCAAGCCAGCTTCGAGAAGTCCGACAACAGGAAGCGGCGCATATTTCAGACTTATCTGGACGAGTGCCGATACTACGCTGCTACAAATGACTACATATTTACCTTGATGCTGCAAGAATGTCTACCTACGTCGCCTGCAACCGATGCGTCGCGGGAAATCCGCAAGTCTTTTTTGGAGGCCTATGGCATGTCTCCTAAACAACCTCAGAAATCTCCGGTCGATACCCCTACTAGGACTTTTCACGCCCTCATAACCCAGTACTTGAACCTACTACCAGACTCTATCTCGCGCTCTCAAGCTGCTATCGACACGGCCGTAGAGGACAAGGATCTATGGACGACCGAGCTTCACGAACGGTGGGTCCAAACGTGGCTCACGGAAGCCATGCATCGAATGGTTGTAGTGTTCCAGCTATTGGTCATGTCGAGCGACGTCTTTGTATCAGCACAGGTAGCTCAGCAATGGTTCTCGCTGGTCAGCGCTTTTGGCTTCCTAAACCAGCTTCAGGGGGTAAGTTTATCAATACTAAGATACGCCCTAGAATATCTGTTGTTTCTAACATACTAGCTAGTTCCCGGAAAGCATATCTGATCTGGCGGCCCCTTTGCAGTGTCTTGTCTGCGTAATATCCCTATCCGTTCTAAACCTACCACGGATGATGGCCTTCTTTGCAGGAGATGTGGACCTGAACACGGATGATGAATACCTCGCGTCTTCGAGCGTACTAGAACACATCCATGATGTGCTTGACAGTACAGCATCCGACTCCGCCTACGCAGTTCCAGTATTGTTTGCCTGGATTCCCGTTGTACATGAGATGTTCTCGTCCTACCAGGAACGTGCAGAGAGACGGGATGCAATCCAGAACGAGAAGGCCGTCGAGAACTACGATTCAAGCACGCAGATGATCCCAAGTGCTGGGAGAAGGAACTCTGCAGGGAGCATCACTACCATTGACAAACGAAGATACGACGACTTTCTCATTAACAAAAGTATGGATCGGGATTATAGACAGATACAAGCTCTTGCCGTGGCAGTTACGGACCAAAGGCGTGTTTACGACATCGTCGCTGAAATGTCTTCTTACCTCGGAAATACTAGTCGTGCAGTATTTTCTCCTTCGATAGGTTCACGGATGAGGAGTACGTTCCTAGACTTACTTAAAGTCACCTATCCTTTCGTAGGATATCAGGCAGAACCAATCGAGGCCTTACTAGCTGTGCTATCTGGTAGCCAAAGCTATTGGGATCTTTCGCGGCCTAACAACACACTCGCGCAACAAGATATTGTCACCCTAGCTTTAGACGATGAAACTATCGTCCAGAGTTATTTCCAGCAAGCACTGAACCGCTTCCCTTACGAATTCGTCCCATTCCTCGCCTTCTGCCGGGCTTTCTATTCTTCCAAGCACACTGAGCAAACCAACCATGAAGTCATCCTCGGGCTACTGCAAAGAACTCCTACGCTCACTTTTATACTTCCAGATCATTTCGTCGACTATCAGCTCGCTAACGAGGAAGAAAACTCCAATGGCTTCCAATTTTTAGATGATTATCCCCTTTTTACGGCGAATTCTGGCCGAAAATGGACAGTAGCCGAAGACGATTCGTTCGTAATACCAGCAGGTACTTACGGTCGTTTTGTTGCGGATGAAGGGCGAGTTGTGCGGGTCGAATACGAACACTCAGCCCTAGCTTTGCTTGGAAAGAGACTGGACGTTAACCTGATCGCGAATAAGTATAAATTGCCTCTCGGAGAGCTAACGCTGGACGAGACTGCTGAGACGATCACACTACTGGCAACTCTTATACGCGTGGAGTGCCTAAAATCTACAGCGTCAGGCGAAAGCTCACCCGAAGCTTCTGATGCTGGATTAACTATCGTGGCTGAAGCTAGCCGGGGGTTGTCGCGGACCAAGGACGTGATAGCAGTCATCTGTGATACGATAGACGTCCTTCTGGATGGCAAGTCGGACGCTCAGGGACTAACTGCTCTGGTGGCTTGTTTACAGTTCCTGCATGCTATCCTTCCAATATGTCCCGGCAGAGTCTGGTCGTATATGTCTCGATGCGCAATTCTCAGCCACCAAGGCCAAGGTGGTCGTCTGGCTAAGCTGGTGGGAAACCTTGATTTGTCGGGCGTTCAGCTAGAGCTCCTAATGTCCACCGTACGCCTCTTCTCTAGCCTTATCGACAGCGCTATGAGCAGCGCAGTGCGGCGAAAAACGAGCACGAAGACAAACTCCCGACAAAAACAGAATAACGACATCTGGCTGGGTGTCTCGGACAAAATAGTCACTCAGATATCCCTGTCAATAGTACGAGCGGCCATGGATGTTCTCGAAAGTTCGTCTACTTGGAAGCTCTCGCTTCTGGATCGCATGGTCCTTGTGAGCGATGTGGTACCAATTATGGACAAGGTTGTGATCTACACGTTCAGCATGGATGACATCAATACGAAGGGGTTTTTGATGTCAGCCCTAGAACCAGCAGCGAAATATGTGATCGATAGCTTTCTAGCACCATCAGCTGGAAGTCTTCGTATCCAGCCACTTCTCGTCACGCTAGTGTCTGCGACACAACCGTTCGGTTCTACTATATATGCCAACAAAACTGATGCTTTCCGTAGCCAGACAGAAGCGGTACTTGGATTTGCCAGGACTCTAGTGAGGGTAGCGAACTACTTTGATCGACCCTCAACTACCGTCGAGCAACAATTATTCAAAGCCACGCCGTTTGTTGCTCGTGTTTGCGCCTGCCATGACGCCTTCCAAAGACCTGCCATAGAATTATTAGAGGCGTTAGTAATCAGCGCTGGCAAAAATTCCGGAGAGCCTCCCTCCCTACTAGGATACCTAGGTCCACAGATATCTCGTTCATTTCTTCAACTACTGTCGACGCTAGACAGACCCTTTAACCAGGCACAGGAGGTCAACGCAACCTGGCGCTTCTTTTCTACCATTGTTAGAAATAGACAGCAATGGATGGCAAACTGCCTTCTCACAGGCAAAACACCACGCGACGCTAAGAACGGCAATGGTAAGGCCGCGGAAACGCCACCGAACTCAGTCCTCGCTTCTGCGCTTGAAAGGTTGGCATCCATATCAAAGATCGAAGAATCCGAGACGCTTGCTATCCTAGACTTCATCACATCAGCCCAAAATTTCTGGCCGTGGACTATTTTCACCTTACAGAAAAACGCCAGTTTTCTTACCGAACTACGACGATATGTTCACAAACTCACGCCGTCAGCTCTCATGGTCAAGACCAATGTACAACAAGCTTGTAATCAAGCTCGTATTGCCGCCTATATTGCCGAGATATTTGCCATGCAGCTCTTCCATCTTCGTCAGATAGGCAAAGCTGGTCCATTCGCTAGTGAACTGACCCGCGACCTGGACTATTATTTGCGAGACGGTGTGGCCGTGTCCGGTTATAATAGAGGGCTACATGTCAACTTTGCCCGGAATTTCAGCAATCAATATTCAGGTTGTACCCTAGATAATTTCAAGCGGACCTTGCTTGAACCACGACCTCTAGGAGTAGATTTCTACTACGCTTTAGGCTCCGCCGACAAGATACTCGGGTTTGATTCAGGGTGGGTTGGCCCTCGAAATAATGGGTTTAGGAGCGAGATGGAAAAGGCCAATGAAAACCTATCATTGGTTGATGCTCAAATAGTAAGTCCCTTAAGTATTTGTTTTGACCTAAAGTCGAGCGAGATTTAACAAGTGAACAGAGTCTCTACCACGCCTGGGAATTCCTGTTATTGGAACTGAGCACTTGCTTGCCCAGTAACGATACTTTAAAGAAGCACTCACTCCAGGTCGCCCAGCAATGTTTGGAAGCGAATGAGGAGACCCAGAGTCACGATCAAGTCTTCGAGCGGCTTGCTGAGTCGCGAGTGAATCTAGCGCTCATGTTAGTACAGAGAGTTGTCGACAGTACTCCGTCTGCCGGTGATATTTCCCAGCTCTTGACAGCCCTCTGGGCAACTGTGAGCAGTGTGCAAGAGCCTTACATGCCAGACAATATCTCGCTATACCGCACACTGCTAAAACTACTCTACGTCACGTTGCGAGCCCAAGTTCGATCACTAACACAGACCGAGGCCTCGTCCAAAAGACAAGGGACTGACCTGGCTGCTGCTGCGGTTACTCAGATTGTTCTGAGTATACTCGATAAGACCGTAGCTAGAGGGTTCCGGACCCTGGTTACTTTGGTCCATGACTCCCAAACCACCGTTTCGCCGAGCGACTTTGCACTTCTTAATGCTATCCTGCAGGCGTGTCTTTGTATGCCCGGGATGGACCAAAGTCAGACGCAGATCCTCAATATCATGGCCAGCCACGAGGCTGTACAGGCGGCAGTGTCGCTGTATTCGTGGGCAGACAGACTTTCTGACCAAGGCGATCCTATATATGGCGAATTATCACTCCTTTTCTTATTGGAACTATCCGCACTGCCGCTCGTGGCAGAGCAATTAGCCTGCGATGGCTTGCTCAACCAGATCACATCAGCGAACCTGGCGGCTTACCTCCGCCGAGCGAACGTTAAGCCTTTTGCCGATTCGGTAGGGTTACAGCGGTGCTATAGTATATGGGCTAAGTGCATCGTTCCTCTACTCCTCAACATCCTGACCGCCCTGGGCGCCACGATCGCCCCGGAAGTCGCGTACGTACTTAACCAGTTCCCAACTCTTATGCAATCCAGCGTGGAGCGATTTGAGCCGCCCGATGATAGCAGGAGGCGAGATCGCGCGGATCGCGACTATATTACGCTCCTGTCGGTGTCTGAGATTCATTCACTAGCGCTCATGACGCGCGTTTTAGGGGCACTGCGCGCTAATAACGCGAGGGACGTGCCGGCGGTGGAATGGGACGCGGCGGGGCTCTCAGAGAGCGTAGACTTCTGGATCGAGCGCCGCAAGCTCCTGCGGGAGAGGCTGGTGACGCTGGGGCCGAGGGAGGCGGAGTGGAGAAGCATGCCGCCAGCCTCGGAGAGAAACAAGGCGAGGGGGTTCGAGAGCAGGCTGGAGGAGAAGGTGGTGGACCAATTGGAGCTTGTGAAGCTGGTGCTTAGCGAGGTTTGGAATGATTAAGTAAACCATCAAGGGTGCCTAGGTAAAGGAAGGATATGTGTGTAGGATATCGGGCCTAAAGTAATGAATGAGAACCAGCTATTCTAGCGCAATGACTCTTCGCCTTGCAAACGGGGTTTGGTTTTTATCTGCTAAAAAAATAGGGAATAGTTTGATGCGGAGGTCAACTAGGATCGAAAAGAGATCGCTATTATTTGATATTAAAGTCTTAATAAACGTGATTTTACAACACATAGCAAGGGTGAAAAAGGTATAGATGGCTAATCTATATCCATCCTCGTAGATTCCTGTATTGAGATGTAAAATAGCTTTGGGCTTCATGCACTTTTATCCATTGACCTAATGCTTCACGTATCTGATAGAAAAGGAGTCACTGGGATACTTTCAAGATTACTTATGTTGAAGTGGTGACATTTACGACCCAACACTGAGGCCGATTTTTCAGTCCGAGGCGTTCCTCAGACTAGAAGGATTTATCCCGGAATTCTTATTGTTACAATGGACTCCCGCCAGCCTCCTGTCCTATGCCGATGTATAGCAATAGCACCCAATGACATGCGGCTCGATCCGTCTAACCAAGCACCTCCTTTTCTTTTCTCGTTTCGGCCCGGTACATATACACATATGTATATCGTCTTGGTGGCCGCATGCCATCTCAGACCAAATATTTCCCAGGGGTATAATGTACAGACGTCCGCCCTATGGTGTTTATCGGAAGCCCCCCTGCTGCTGCTGCTGTTGGGTCATCTGGGCATTGTGTTCTTGGAAGCGTTCGCTGAGGCGTTGCGAAAGCGCCATATGCTTCTGCACGCATCGAGTTACGCAGCCGGACTCGCGGCCATTGAGAGACTTGGAGGTGAAGTCGTCAACGCAGGACATGAAACAGTGGTCGACTAAGTTGCTAAATAGCTATTCGTTCTTGATATTAGCTAAATTTGTTGATCGAATCAAGCACGTGGAGATTCTTGAGGGTGTCGCAAAGAAAAGATCGATTCCACATACACCGAAGAAGACCTTCATCTGCTGCTTCTGCATGCGCTGCTCCAACTCGCGCGTCTCGGCTGTTGTTAATCTAGAAGATGGGGTTAGATAGGTTATGTCATTGCATCCCTAAGATGCTCTGGAAGGAGCCGAACATACCCGTCCATGATGTATGTATGATTGAGAAAAGATAGATAAAAAGAGGGAAACGGTGATATTAGTTCATGTAGTGAATCTAATATGGGTGATCAAATAGGACGTTGACAGCTTAAACGACTGAAAAGTTGTGACTGTCGGATTTTGAGCTCTTCCTAAGCTGAAGTCTTAACAAGGAATCATTATTTTCTTATCCGTCATAATTATCGATAAAGAAAAGGTCGGGTTTTTCTTGAATCCGGGTTTGTTACTGGAGCAGATGCCCGGCTACTTCCCTAAGGCACCTATTGGCTGCTAAGAATGGACCCTTGAACAAAAGCAAACAGCCCAAGCTCCAGCGGGGCACCACTAGATAATCGATAAGGATTTTTCGAAGTTGGGGGGGATTTTTTCTTTTTTTTACAGGAAAAAAAGGTCTGGATATCAAGAACCGATACCACATACTAATCGCCAATTCACCACATACAACCAAACAAGAGGAAGTGGTTAGAAAAGGCCAACCCTTAACTGACAACATGCCGAAATCAAAGCGATCCAAGGTCGTCCACATGACCAATGTGAACAAGAAGACCCGCGAACACAAGGAACGCCTATTCGAGAATATCCGAGAATGCGTCCCTCAGTACCAGTACTGCTTCGTCTTTGGCATTGACAACATGCGCAACACATACCTGAAGGAAGTGCGACAGGAGATGTCTGACAGCCGGTATTTCTCTCTCCCCCCACCTCTCTATACACATTCCTTATCCATTGGTCCTCTCTAACCCTCTGAAAAACAGACTCTTCTTCGGCAAGACGAAACTCATGGCCCGCGCCCTGGGCCACAGCCCCGAGGACAGCTACGCCGACAACATCTACAAGCTGACGCCGTACCTCAAAGGCACCGTGGGCCTGATCTTCACGAACCGCGCGCCCGAGCAGCTGCTGCCGTTCCTCGAGAACCTAGCCTCGGACAAGGTAGACTTCGCGCGCGCGGGCGCCGCCGCGACGCGAGACTTCGTGGTGCCGCACGGCACTCTGTACGCGACGGGCGGCGAGG
>JAOXNQ010005632.1:0-20011 GCA_028571165.1 Hypoxylon perforatum
TACTAACGTTTATTTTTTAAACGATTAAATTTTAACGTAAAATTATTAAAAAAAATTATTTTTATAATATTATATTTTTTTTAATTTAATTTTTAAATATAATAATTATAAATATTTAAATTTAAAATAAAAAAATATAATATTTTATTAAAATAAAAATAATAAAAATAAAAAAAATTAAAAATTTTAAAAATTTTAATATATATAATTTTAATTTTATAAATTTTTTTTAATTAAAATAAAATTTAAATTAAAATATCTTTTTTAAAATAAAATTTAATATTTTAAAATTAATAAAATTAATATAAAAAATAAAAATAAAAATTAAAAATAAAATTTATTTATTTTTAAAAATAAAAATAAAAATTTTAAAAATAAAATATAATATTATAAATTAATTAATAAATAATCGTTTTTATAAATTTAAAAAATAAAATAATATAATTAATTATAAATAAATTATAATATTTAATTAATTTTATTAATTTAATAAAATTAATTAAATTTTATAATCTTGTTAATTTAATTAATCTAATAAGATTAATCAGATTAATAAAATCAATTAAATTCCATGGTTTATCCGTGATTGGTTGTGCTGTCCCATTTCTTGGGTCTATGAAAGCGGCCACTTGTCGGCTGGTTTGTGACATATTGCCAATGTCACGGACGGCCTCACGCACAGTATTCGCACAAGCGGAAACCCTACAATATTAGCTCTGGGAACCGTCTGGGTCCAGGATACCATCATACATATCCAGTGGGGGTGGGTTACGTTACCTATCGCGGTCGTGTTCCTTGGCGCCCTTTTCTTAGCAGCCACCTTGGTCACATCACAAAGATATCAGTTACCCCTCTGGAAATCTTCACTGATGCCGTACTTTTTTCATGGAATCAATGACTGGGATCAGGAAGATGTCGAAAATATGGAAACGGGGCTCCTGGAGGGACAGGATGAAATGACGAGTAAGGCAAGACTGCTTGAAGTAAAGCTATGTAAGGGTCAGCATGGGGGGACTGGATTCAAGAAACATTTTGACGACTTATAAATATTGGGATATAGAGAGAAAGGAGGAAGGATGCATTTGATATGAGAAGCTAATATTCTGCACGTTGTATCTTATTGGCTGTTGCTGTTCCCTTTAACACTACCTAACTTAAGCTATATCTACTTCCCGGTTCACTAGGATCGTTGTCGAAGGGATTGGCTGGAGGGCGTAATCGGATTCATCACCATCGCTTCTGTATGCCCACGTCCATGAAGACGCGTTCACTCGATCCTCGCCTGCTTGGACCCAAGGTTGATTTGTGTCGTTTGGTGTTGCTGTATGAGGGCTCTGGGTAACTACATTTCCTGGAGAAATGTACAATCTGATTGAACTGTACAACTCTCGAAGATATGAAACCCATTTTGACAGTGCCCGTAGTAGTGGCCCAAGCGTAGGCAAACAACCGCACACGATTGCTAGACCAAGCTGTATGGTAGACCAGAAATAAATGAAACTAAAGGATACTTTGTTGTTGTAAGCTTACCACTCCTCGCCAGAATAGATACCTGAGAAAAGAAAAATACTCACGATTCTGGTCAACACTATGTGATCTCCATGCTGATGCTGGCCCAAAGAGTTTCGATAGCGCTATTAAGCGAAGGATGCTAGCGACACAAACACTGTATGTGTAAGAACTTGTAAAAGGTTAGGTAAGAGTTAATTACTCACGCTGCCCCTAATACGAATATTCCAAGGATTGTCACCTTCTGAGAGGTCGGGAGATGTAGGCGCGGTATAATACCCATAGGTATACACAAAATGACAACATCGATGAATAAGTTCGTTATTTCACATCCAAAAAGGATATTAATATTATTCATGCAGTATGGAAACGGTGAGTCGAGTTGGGTCCAAAATAAATCCACTGGAATACAGTGGAAAATGACGACAAAGGTGTAAACAATAAACCAGATAATACATATCGCTGCTGTTGCTGATATAATTCTTCGAAACTTAGTTTTGATGGAAAAGATCGTATAATAAAACCAAAGAATACTGAGTTTGACCGAGGTGATGACACATCCGAACATGACTTCGCTGAATAAAGTTAACTAAATCTCGATAAGTAAGAGTATCGAAGTTTAGGAGCAGACATCTTGCCTTTAACATGTTTTGTAATTCGGCCTCTCCTAGAGCAAGGTCCATGTCCAAAGCTTGGAATCCTGAAACGTTGTAGACAACTGGTATGACAATATCAGCGACGACATCAGCTCCAACGAGCTTCTCAAGTGGTAGAAGCCACTAAGCCACGCACAATTGATGATGACTGCGCACAAAGCCCAGAACAAGACAACGGAAAGAAGACAGGTCCAATCTGAGCCCAGCGGCCTTTGATGTAAGTAGAGCCTCACCAAGAACCTTGCAGAAATGGCTATTGCTGTGACACAGATCATGCTGATACAAGCAGAAAGGTTCCTCCTAGCACTATCTGTAAATGACATAGTGATGAATATGCCGTGCAGAAGTCTTTTCGGAAGAAAGGGAAAATAGAAAATAATACAAAACGAGCCTGCCATGATTGATTTAAAGACTGTAAATTTCTTCTTAGAAGGCCCTGGGCTGATACACGGAGGGTTTCCTTAGACTCCAATATTAGAGACATAATTCTCTATTTGAGGTAGCACAAGGGCCACATGAGTAGAAGGCAACCTATAGGATGCGTTGAAGGAGAAGCCAAGATGTCTAAGTGTAGGGCATGAATCTAATGTGGTAAGACATTGATATATATATGATAGTGTGGCGTATACTCATACTTCAGAGGCGCATAAGCACTGACAATGAAGAAGTTTCATGAGGAAATATATTCACTGATCGTATTCACCGATCGTAGTGCTTATCGAGATGTATCTACTCCGCTTCTGTATCTATAAGACACTATCAGTGAAGAGCCATCACTTTGAAATTGGGTTTTCTTCTCGTCTTTTTTCCCTTTGATTTGGAAATGCTTATGATGACCAGCCAGATTATATTCTTAAATGACTTATATTATAATGTAATTAGGCTTTCAGCTATTAGTATTTAGGTTTGGTCTTTGGCATATCTCCAAGTGGCGTTGTTGTCCCCTCAAGCCCAAAGCCAGCGTGGGGCTCAGTCCCCCCAGCCCCGATGATGCCAAACTGAAGCCTGGTACTGCCAATAACGCTAGGTAAAGGCTTTTCTCCGAGGTAGTTATTTTCGGACAACCTGTCCAGGTCAGGATTCCTCGTTGTTAAAAGCATCGCGGAAAACGCCGTGCTGCCAGTGAAGCCGTTGTCCATCAGCGCAGCGAGTCCAACAGTTATACAAACAAGTGTAAGTAGTACGGCTGTCAAGTATGCCGCTAAAAGGTACCGCTCGTTGTAGGAAAAGAAGTTGACCGGGCTCGTTACTGCCACGGGCACCTGGGTCTGGACGTCTTCCCAGTTCCGGTACGTCATCAAGCTGTACGTAAAGTTCCTCGATAGGTCTTCGATCGCACTCGCAAGTGTTTGATTGCGACACCGATTGAATGTGTTTAATACAGAAGTGTCAGTACCGGCGCCAGAAAACAAGGTAGTAGAGTTCCTGATTTCGGGGCAGTCCATCAAACCGGAGTGGAACAGTGGAGTAGAACCGATACTATGCACGGCATCTCCGTCATCGTATGCTATGTCTCCCACCGAGTTGATGAATATACTGCCAGCCAGAAAATCCCTGAAAACAGTGTGGAATACGTAGTAGGTGAGACAAACTGTGGCGTTATTTGACTCGGGGTCCGGGGCGCATGTGCCGTTGTTAGCAAATCCAAGAGCACGAACGCCTCTGATGCCATCCCAGTCCTGCAACTCCAAGTTCTTTACGGCGTTTTCTGTGATGTAAGGGGTTCCGTTATCAAAGCCGACAGTTATATCGTAGGACGCATTGTAGAGTTGACAGACCAGACGGGCGTTATGACTGGTGCTGTTCCAGAGCGTATTGAAACCGGAAGCGCCGATGAAGAGTGTATTATTCAAAGGTGTCGCACTCACGGCTGTGTAGACATACTCCCTTCCGGAGAGAGAAGAATTGCCCGGCGATACCCATGAGCCGACCTGTCCATAGAAGGCTTGCTCGACGGTAGTGTAGTTGTAGTCGCTTAGACTCCACGTACGGGTGTTATTTTTCTCGATAAATTCTTCAAGGCTGGTGCATTTATAGGACGGACCCCAAAACTTGAGCTCGTAGGACGCGTTGGGAAAAGGTGGTGTGAGTGGCGCAAATGTGTTGGAGGTGTAGACGCTCGTGAACAGGCGAGAAATTTCGGGACCTACACCCGATACCGATCCCCATCCCTCATAAGTTGCCCACCCTCTGGTATCCGAGAAGTTGAGAAATGGAACCTTAAGTGATGATTCGACTTGATTTGCATGTGAGTACACTGACAGCGTTGCTGGCGTCGTGATTGCGATAAGGGGGAGTAGCCTAGAGGGGTAGAACAAATTGTTAGCCGGACACCTTGACGTCCTCCCTCAGGGGTTGTCACGGACCCTTACGTAATCATGTTACGTAAGCGAAGCGTCGATAAAATGCTGGCAGCACGCGCCAGGGGCGCGTTTTAGTTTTTTAGAAAAACCGCGTAACAGCAATTTTCTGGACCATGACAAGGGTGAGAACTAACCATGAAATGGCAGCAAGAGCGCAAAGCCTTTTTGCATGCATTAATAGGTCCGTATTAAAGAATAGCCATGGGTTGGACATGATCCCAAACATGCTATCAATACCTCCAATCGTCATGGCTCTTTTTCTTAATGTTGCCCAACTTTGCTGCACCGCGATGATCCCTAACGTAGCGGCAAGTCCACTTCGGGTAAGGAAGGCGAGGCCAGTTCCTATTCGAATGGCCCAGACCTGTTGACTTTCAGAATCTACAGAAGTTTCATTCAAGCTTCTGTAGTATAGATGGTGGCCTAAGGCAGTAAGAGTACTTCCGATGAAAAGAGCCACTGCTAATATGGGATCTTGTAATGCGATAGTCGTTGCCTTTTTCAAATTTACATTATTATTGTCGCTTATAACTGTTCTCGTAGATTGGGTATGGTGTGACTCTCGCATATTGTTGATCTCAATGACCTGAGATGGACCGAAACCAGCGGGAATTGCCATTTAGGAAGTCAAGGCTTGTCCGCTGTTAATATGATCTCGTGGGGTGTTACTTCGGTAGGCGGTGTTATTGGAAATAGAATAATAACTTCAAAGGCTAAAAAGCCATACACGCTTGATTTCTGTAACACATCTATGGCTAACGAGAAACGGTTTCCTATTTATTATTCTGGCTCTCAGATAGAAAGGACCCCTTTGTTTCAACTACGAAGTAGGCTGTAGGCTTATTTTATGTATTAGGTTGATTTACCAACATTTAGCATGGTTATAGAAAAGATGTTGGTATTTCGAAATGATCTTAAAGTCCATTTTCGAACTAGACGTTGTAACCTTTATCCACTACGGGGCGCGAATATCCTAGCCAGCGGCCCCTGTAGCCGCCGGCCCCCATCCTACCGCGAGCGGACTCGGAACGCTAGAACTAGGTGTGCTTTAGGGAGCCAATTATAGTGCGCTCGGCGGCGGGTAGCAAGCCGGTGGAGATTTTTAGCGGGGGCAGAACGGCGGTTGGGCGGCTGGCGGTTCTTCACCAAGAGCCTTCATTAGATACCTCCTACCTAGGTATGGTTTTATCCAAGGCGTGCATCGGGGCTCGTTGCTTTTGTTGATGCTATCTTGGTATGTATCTCATTAGTGAAGCTGTTATTAGGTAAGGTACCTACGAAGTAGATACCCCCTATGACGGGAGAGTTCAGCTACGGTACACCCATAGCTCTTTCGCAACTGCTTCGCATACAGCGCATTTGGTGCTCTTGATATCCCCTGTCGCTGCCAAAACCACCTGCAACTCGAGAACTCTAGGCACCTGTGCAATTAGGTACTAATTGCACCAACCCTTCTAGTCTTCAGCACTTGCAACCACCTATATTTAGGCCACCAACTACCACCAACATCGTTGCCAACTGTCTATAGCAACAGCCAATGCTGCAATCAATCTATCTTTTACTAACACATACTCCAATGCTCCTTGCCTTATACTGTGCCTTTTACCTGCCTTTTACATGCCTTTTCAACTTCAAGCACCTTTCCACTCTTGCTAAAAAAGGTCTCTTATTCCCCCATTGTTAACTCCCAACAATTGTCGTCTATATTCCCTATTTACCTTGCATACTATCACTAATTGAAGCATCTATCAATTGGCTAATTAGATGACCCGCTTAGCTGAGCAGCTACCTAAGGAGACCTATGGTTCCCGTGCTCAACTGCTCGTCATCACAGCAACCAGACTCGTCTAAGAAAGGATAAGGATGATCAAGAGTTCTCTGCCGTGCAAATATGTAAGTGGCAATCCTGTACTTTTGATGACGCGATGGTTCGCGTACTCATTGATTCAACATAGGCAATACACAATACAAGGACGAGGTAGTGAAGGAACTTTGTCAAAAACATGCCACTTTTCTAACTTCAAAATATTACACGCTCACCTGGGGATTGAGGGCGGGAAATCGATGATCAGTAAAATAATCGATAAGCAGCAAATCTTGGAACTAAGAGAATACAACATCGAAAGAGCCATTATCCAGCTTTCAAGACCTGATTGATATTGCTGTACACGCTACAGCCTTGTTGGGGGGTCTTATGTAATTCGGTGTTACGTGACACTCCCGCTTCTAGGTATCTCTAGGTAGGTACTTTGTGAATGTTGGATTAGACTACCTGTTAGTTTTCGAAGCCGTCGTAAAGGGGAAGAGAGAATGGCTGTATGTTTAGCCTAATATAATTATGTATTTTTCCGGCGTTACTGCGATATCTATGGCAGATGGTTACGCTTGTGTTGTCGGGATGTCCGCAAGCCGTCGTCGTCCATGGCGATGTGGGAGCGTTCATAATGCCAGCGTCGGCCACGTTCCCGTCTTTATCTTCGCCGGCCTGTGCCCTTATGCCGAGCAAGTTGCATGGGGAGCTACGAATTTAACACCTACAAGACTCCAAGTATACAAGGGATCGGTACGAAGAGGTCATACCTAGTAGATGACTAATCTTTGTGTCACTGGCCCTTACATAGCCATATTACGTAAGCGGAGCATCGATAAGATGCTAGCACCACGCGCTAAAGGCGCGTTTTAGTTTCTTAGAAAAATCGCGAAACAACTGTTTCCTGAACCATACACCTCGCCATCACTTGCTCCTATCGTCGTGCTGCTAACACGAAGGCCATGGCCCTAACCAAGAAGAGGAAGGGCTAAGGCAGGCCTGATATGTTTTCTCGCCTTGAGCTAACGCTAATGCCGCTACTTACGACAACTTCACCACGATGGATGCATATAAGCAAATGTTACAACAGACAGATCAGCAAGGCCTCCTCTGGGACATTTCAGTGCTGACCGTCACTAGTATGGTTGGTCATCTTACGGACTATAGCCATAGTCCTCGGAAGTGATGTGCAGTTAACGGAAGTTGAGTTAATTCTGGCCCTGTCACCACCATACTTGTCAGATCCGTGTAACACAGGCAGGATCCTGTAAGATTCGCGTAACCCAAGTATCGGCAATGACTTGGTCTCTTCAAGAGCACAGCGTAAGCGATGGCCACCTCTATAAGTCTTCCACGGATCCGAGTCAGATCTAAGTAAAAAGTCTGCCTGTAACAAGACAGAAAGCCCCTGAGCATTGCTTCCCAACGCTGCTTGGATCAACACCCCCCTTGCTCTTTTGCTTCCAGTGCCTTCAACTCATCTGGATACCAATATGTCCCACTCAGCCCAAATTACGAAGCTGCGTAGCATAGTCTCCTTGATTACTAAAGCATCGGAGACGCTCATTGCGGAATGGGAAAATAATTCAGTCACGGCTAAGGCCCCTGACAGCGTGCAGCTACCAAGTCACGCCTCCTTCGATGCCCAGCGTACTCTGCTTGCGGCTGCTGGCAGCATCGAGGAGCTGGTTAGCGACCCGGCCATTCGCCTGCTCAGCCTCTCTTCTCAATACTTTGAAAGCAGAGCGCTGCACATCGCCGCCGAGCACCGCATCGCGGATGTCCTACACGGCCACGAGGATGTAGGCGTGCACGTAGATGTTATTGGGAGAAAGATTGGCATTGAGGGTCAAAAACTCTGTAATATACCACAATTTGTCTATAACCACCCTGTGACAGTAGAGCCTGATTACTCACACGAAATGCAGCGCGAGTCCTACGATGTCTAACCTCGCAGCACGTGTTCCGCGAGATAGCGACTGATACATTCGCCAACAACACCATTTCAGAAGCTCTCATAGGAAATGAGGACCTGCGGGCCTACATCATGCTCTTGTACGCAAATCACTATCCTTTCCTATGCCCTGTATTCGCTAACTCGAGTGTCAATGTAGCGCTTTGGATATATATTCCGCCTCTGATTATATCCCTGTGGCGCTCACCGATTCCAAGTTCGGCGCGAGCTACAAGGTCGAGGAGACGGCGTTTAATCTAGCCGTGGGCACGGATATGCCCAGATGGAGCTGGTTGGAAACCCCCGTGCCCGCCTCGCAGGTGAGGAGGGTCAACAGTCTTGGCTATCGGCATAATCAATTTATCGAAGTCCAACCAAATGAGGACGGGAGTGCCGATAATAAGGCGGGCGACATGGTGCAGCGCCCAGAGCTGGAAATATTCGGCCGTGCTATGGTCGGAGGTGGAAAGGTGTTCGGCGCGGCACATGTGTTCGATTACCCCTGGAGCGAGCTTGGGGATGCTACCGTGGTGGATATCGGCGGCGGCATTGGTACGTACATAGTATTCCCCTCGCGGTCGAGTTAGGAGTAACGTGACGGCAAACTGACCGAGAATAGGCGGGTTTCCATTGCAGCTTTCCGAGCTTTATCCAAAGTTAAAGTTTGTTGTTCAGGACCGTGCAGCAAACGTTGCACAGGGCGAGCCCTTCTGGGCCGAGAGGAACCCCACGGCTCTGGCTAGCGGCAAGGTACGGTTGATGGTGCATGATTTCTTCCAAGAGAACCCCGTGAAGGACGCTGAGGTATACTGGCTGCGATACATCTTGTAAGTGCTTACATGGGCATCTTTATTCACTAAATGGTGCCGCCCCCTATTTATGGGTTGATAATGCTAATGGCTGCGTACCTAGGCATGACTGGTCGGATGACTACTGCGTTCAGATTCTGTCGCAGATTCGAAAGGCGATGGGCCATAAATCTCGCATTCTGATCGCCGACCAGGTCATGAACACGACACTTGGGTGCGAGGAGCTTGACGCCGCCCCCGAGCCCCTATTGGCCAACTACGGGATGTATGTGCGCTACAGTCACCAACGTGATCTCGCAATGATGGCCATTATCAACGGCGTTGAGCGCACGCCACAGCAGCTGAAGAAGTTGCTAGAACTGGCCGGCTTGAAGATTCAGAAGATTTGGGAATGCCGCTCACAAGTTGGTATTGTTGAAGCTGTTAAGATATAACCACGGCCAGACTTGACCGCCAGTTCGCTTAAGGAGATGGGAGTATCTAGTGGCACGAGCCCAGGAATGTTAAATTCCAGAGGCGCCCCAACTGAGAAAACATCATGGTACTGTAATTAACCTATTAGCAATAACATATAACTACCTAGTAATTGTTATTTTTTATGTTGAAAATTCCATGGGTATAACACATACTGCGAAAGCGTGAAGACTGAGGAGCTGACTGGAGCTCACGGGCAGCATTGGCAAGCTCCGAGGCTCCCGAATGGTTGGTGAGTGAATTCCTTGATCTTGTAGACCTTGAGAAAGCGTTGCGACATATGGACAATGGCGTTGCTTAATGGTTCGAGCGACTTGGCCGACATTGTGATGTGATGATCCAGTGCGATCGCGCTAACACAACACGGGGATCGCTTCATATCACCCAAAGTGTACCTAGGCAATCCACTAACTTTGGTGGGCTGCCATACAGAACAAGTGCACATACCTCAATGCAGTCATATCAGAAGGGCTACGGCTTTATGGAGCGATCCCATCACACCTGGAACGTGTCGTCCCGGCCGGGGGGATCACGTTGTCCACGGGTCACCAACTCCCGGCGGGTAGCGTTGTTGGCGTACAGTCGTATTACCTACACTGAGACCCAGCCCTGTTCTCGAGCCCCGATGCCTTTGACCCTGATCGCTGGCTGCGCGCGACGCTTGAGATGCGCAAGTCTCTGTCGCCTTGGGGCATGGGCACGCATTTGGCGTATGTTGAGTTTCGGCTGGCACTGGCAGTACTTTTTGGAAGCTTCAAGGTTGCCTTTCCAGCTGGCTTTGACCACAACTCCATGAAGATGTAGAACTTCTAGTTCTTTTTCCCTCAGGGAGGAAAACTCGACTTGGTAATAAAGCCATTACATACAAAGGTTGAGGACAAATTTGATATTACAGCGTAATTCTGTGTTAAGTTAGTGGAGTAGCAGAAATTGCGGGCTAAAGACTCGTAACATTATCGCGCTAACTTCCCAATAAATCATACAGTACCAACTAAGCACTAAGTAAGAAGGGGTATAGGGGTCTCATCGCTGCTGTCTAGATGGCTTATCACTATAATTACAGGGCTTTAGGCCACTGTACTGCTAGCTGGTACTGTGTGAGTGAGATACTTCGCACATAGGTTCGCTAATAAATGATGGTAACTGCTTAGTCATTTACCCCGCATGTGCAATACACCTGGGTAGCGGGAAGTCGGTACCGCTCCGTCGGTTCACCAAAGTCTTTTACTCTGTATGGATGTCTTCGTTTATTTCATCGGCACTCATACAGGTTAGGTAGTTGTGTGAGAAGGCCCTAGAGTCTAGCCTTCTACTCATCTCACAGCAGGACCTACGCCGTCCCCAGCAGCAGCCTTGTATAAGGGACTTTGTCGTGATCCTTAAAAATGAAATACTTGCTCATCTATCTGAAACTAACCGACTTGTGAGGTTTGGGTCTGGAACCAACATCTTAAGAGCTGACAAGTACCTAATTACGCATGTACATGCATGTTTTTATGACGCAGGCAACTTTCTATAATGCGGTCAGCTCGCCTTTGTGCTACTTTACTTGCACTACCTAACATACCCCTTTGTGTTACCTCGCCTTCGGGACTACGCCGCCCAACTCCCGGGGATTAGGTAGTTAAGGTAGCCTCGGAAATCGAGTATCCCCATTCTCCCAAATCCGATACACTAATTATGCCCTGAAGCCGACCCAAAGTCCACTAACTCCATTCAGAATATGTCAACTCCAGTCTCTTTACCATAACCCCCAGTATATAAGCCTTCTACTTCGGTACAGTACTTTGTTTTTATAGCTTTTTATATATATATATGGCTGGCCTATCGCGACTCTTTTAGCGAATAACCACTCCATTCAGACACAAAAAACACACATCCACGCACACTAGCACTCAACCCCAACCATCCAAGATGCCATCTACGAAGCCTCTTTCAATCGGTCCTGTCGGCTTCGGGCTGATGGGTATGACCTGGCGGGCACACCAGACTCCTGACGAGCAAGCGTTTGCCGCCATGAAGGCCGCCCTCGCCAACGGCGCAACCTTCTGGTCTACAGCCGACTTCTACGGCCCGGGCAATTCTACTGCTGGCATTAGCTTAGTGCGCCGTTATTTCGATAAGTACCCCACCGATGCTGACAAAGTCACACTGTTTGTCAAGGGCTGTGCCGACCCCAAATCTCTCTACCCAACCAACAACCGCGCTGGTGTGCGAGCCAGCGTCGATAACTGCATCCGCATACTTGGCGGCACCAAGAAAATCGATGTTTTTGGCCCTACACGCCAAGATCCCAGCGTCCCGCTTGAGGAGACCATTGGCGAGCTCAAGTCCCTCGTAGACGAGGGCAAAATCGGCGGCGTGGGTCTGTCGGAAGTGGGAGCCGAAACCATTAAGAAGGCGCATGCCATCTGCCCTCTGAGCCTAGTCGAGGTCGAGTTCTCACTCTGGAGCACTGAGCTCCTTACCAACGGTGTAGCTGCCATTGCCAAATCATTAGATATCCCGATTGTTGCCTACTCCCCGCTAGGACGTGGCTTCCTAACCGGCCAACTCAAAAGCATAAAGGATATCCCGGAGGGCGATATCCGCTTGTACTTTGACCGCTTTCAGCCCGAGGTGTGTATCTGTCGACCTTTTTTTCCCCTTACCCCTAACATTGGCGGCTGACCTCTGTAGAACTTTGACAAGAACCTGGATCTTGTCGAAAAACTTAAGGCTTTCGCTCAGAAGACAGGCGTGACTCCCGCCCAACTGGCCCTGGCTTGGGTTCTTGCAAACTCGAACTCGGGCGACTGCGGGACCATCATCCCGATCCCCGGTGCTACGACCGCTGCGCGTGTCGAGGAAAACACCAAGCAAGTCACGTTATCACCTAGCGACAAGGCAGAGCTCGACGCTATCCTTAGCTCAGTCCCTATCTCCGGCGGCCGATACAATCAGCAGTTGGAGATGACTCTCTGGGGCTAGTTGGGCAGTCGTGGTCGCTATCTCAAGAGGATTGGTATCGAGGTAGTCAAGGGGTACTTATCCATGATGGACTGGGATAGCCAGCGGATTTGGTGCCGAAGGTGGATAATTGGGACTTTTTTTAAAAAATATATATACTCTTTTATTCACCCACCAACAAATAATAATCTGCTCCCCTGAAACTCCAGTTCATGCATCAAATGTTTTTTCCATAGGGAAATCGTGGGATGCAGCTCGCGGCAGCTGACGAACAACTCGTTGGGACATATGCGCTATTGATATAGGGGCTGTACTGATTGATTGAACGCTAATTAGAAGAAAGCTATCTAAAAGGTGGCATTCTTTACAGATATTTGGCTGGCGGTTTGGCTTAGGAAATCATAAGGTACCCCTGAATAATAGACCGGTCCTACTTGCAATTAACAGGATAAATATATTTAAAGCATTCAATTACGTAAGCAATGACAAAAACCAAGTTATTTAAGAGGTGAGTGTGGGTGGTCGGGAGGTGATCGAAATACTTAAGTGTTCTGTACCTACCTGGTATGTAAAGGACAGGGCATTGAATAGGTAAAAGTTGGTATTGATGTTGTAGAAGGTAAAAGCTACCAATTTTTTGCTAGAATAGCATTCACCCCACCAGCACCATGCTTCAGGGCTGTTTACAGCGCAGCTCTAGGAAAAGGGGTTAAAATAGGGGTAGAAACCCCAGCTTATATAATACAATACATAGCCCGTTACGTAAACGTGTTACGTAGCTAAGCTGTGGTTATAGCGGGGATAGTTGATTCTTCCCTTCTACAATATCAATACCACTCTCAATTCAAATAATTGAAGCTAGCGCCGTTGATCCAGCTCACAGCTGAGCTGCACAGGAGTGCGATGGTATCAAAGACTTCCTTGCGTTCGGGCCTTAAAATCAGCGCAGAAGAAATCACTAGGATTGTTTAGTGTTGTGAAGCAGCAGTCCTGTATACATGAATTCTCAGCATTTTACGAGATAGGTCGAGGTCATATTTACCTCTAACGTTCCACCAATCAGGGAGCACATCGTTGCCGAGAGGTACAAGGAGGCTCATGTCAACCCCTGATGATGACCCCAACCTTGAACCGAGTTCGATGCAACAATACCGCCATACTGGAACAACATTTTTGCCCGCAAGTGGGCAATACAAAGCGGATCAGTGCGACCCGCTAAGCACCAGGAACATGGTTTGCCCAACCTTTGCGACCGAAATAACGGCAAGTTAGACGAGCTTAGGTATACGATAATATAGTCATCTGCGGGTCTACCAAAGAGGTAGCCATGTTTTGCTTGGGATTTAATACCCGCATCCATCGCATGGCAAAACAATCCCCCTCAGTTTTGTGTAACAAGATGAGCGGGGGCCTTTCGCATAAGGCACAGAATATATACCTACTTCTTTTTTTACCGAAAGGGTTCCGATTGAAAGGTCTGCCACCGGCTAGAGGGTTCGTGCTGGGACGCCTGCTACACCAGTTTCGCTAGCATAGGTGTTTGGATTCGATGATAAGGAAACCTTGAGGTCCTTGGACATGGAATATTGTTATTGTGCTACTTTAGATCAAATGGCGGACCACAAAGTGGAACACAAAGTGCAAACCAGCCGTGCTCGAAGTACATGCCCAAGCGAAAAATGAGATTTTTAGTATGGGGTTTCAGCACTCTCTAGACTAGGATGGTCGCATGCACTGACGGGGACAGAAGCGAGCAAAATGATGGCATTCCTGGATATGTAGCCACTCATATTGAACATTTTACGCCGAATGGGATGAGCAGCACAGGACCGGGACGCCTGCATAGTTTCGTACATCTCATATACCGGATCAATGCACTTAAAAAAGAGCTGCATCGTAACACACATATACACACCTCATTTCCACACGAGGAAACCTCAAGGTCACTAACTGCTCCAATCAGTGGCCGTTGAAGTTAGAGCTGCCATTAAAAGAGGTCGAAGGGTATTCATGAGGAAGGTACACCACCCATCAAGGTATAGATATTCCAATCCCTCGAGTTCAATGTTTAGCTATAGTGATTTTATTCACTTGAGCTATAAGCGGCACTTCTAATGGGCCTTTCTAAACATAGGCGTGCTTGATACAAATTTATATAAATCCATGGATTTGCCCCTTTTTTTTTCTTTTCACCCCATCCAAGTCGATTGGAACATCCTGGAGACTTTACGGAGCTGAAGTACGCACATCATGGCAATACATCAGCAAGACAATGCTGCTTCACCGCCCCAAAATGTTATCATTGTAAGTTATATCTTGTATGTGTAGGCTTCTTGTTATTAATCAGCCTGACCAGGTTGGTGGCTCGCTCTCTGGACTCATGCATGGGATAATGCTCCACCGTCTCGGAAGTAACGTCCGCATCCTGGAACGGTCACCAACCGACGAACTCGCATCCCACATGGCCGGAGTGTGTCTGGGCACCGACGTGCAGAAATTTCTGGCACGGTTCGACTGCGTGCGCGAGATTCCCTTGGGCATTGCTTCTACGCAAATGCAGTCGATTGACAAGCACGGCAAGCCCCATCCTTTCTTCACTGTCAATCGACTCAATACTTCATGGGATGCGCTCTACTACCGTCTCAGGGCCAACTTCGACATGCGAGCTAGCGGGTATGTTCCGAGCCCGCCAGCACTCGTCCCACAACCGGATGAGAGTATGGAGGCTGCCAAAGAGAGAGCGATATACGATGTTGGGAAGCAAGTTGTCAGTATTGAGCAGCTGGAGACGGGACAGCTCATGGTCCGGTACAAGGACCAGACGAACGGAGGAAAGGATGGACAAGCGGTGGCAGATCTAGTGCTCGGTGCCGACGGGTCAAAATCAATAGTCCGCACGACCTTTGCACGACCTGGCCAAGCAGAGCGGAAGTGCGCGGGATATGTGGCATGGCGTGGCACAGTCCCCGAGGAGCGATTGAGCGAGGCAACACGAAAAGTGTTCTCAGAGAACACTTCCTACCTACTACTGAAGAACGGAGATGGCGAAGGCGGCCACATCATAGTGTACGTTGCGAAAGCCGCATATAAAGACGGGGGAAAAGAGTCATACTGACGAGGACACTCAGCTACAACATACCAGGAAAAGACGGTTCTACACAGCCCGGCCAGCGCCTCGTGAGCCTTTGCTGGTATACGAACGTCACCGATTCCTCCCTGGACAGAATCATGACAGACGCCGACGGTAAGCGGCGCCGCACCCACGTACCCCCCGGGAAAATCGCTTTCGCAGTTTGGGAGAAGCAAAAGGCGTATGCGAGAACGGCATTCGCGCCCCCGTTCCTCGAGGTCGTCGAGAAGATCACTTCGCCTTTCGTGCTCCTAATCACGGATTACTACTGTCCGCGCGCCTCCTTTGCCGGCGGCAAAGTCCTGCTGGTGGGCGACTCGGCGACCCTGCTGCGCCCGCATCTCGCCTTCTCCACGAACCAGGCCGCGTACCACGCCCTCCTAACCGAGAAGTTGGCGACGGGCCAGCTGACCGCGGCGGAGTGGGAGTATCAGGTCACCAAGGCCGCGTATCTGCATTGGACGCGGAGCTTGTGGTTTGGCCAGTACTTGCAGCGGCCGCTTTACGTCTCCATCTGGAGCGCTGTGCTTTTCTGGGCGGCTTCCGCGCTAGCGCGGGTACGAGTTTGGGCCGGGTGGTTGCCCCGGCAGGCGAGGTGAGTTCCAGGAACCGATTGTCCCCCTTAGAGATTTTAATGGCGGAGGCAAACACGCATGGTAGATGGGGGGTGTTTGTTGTCGGATTATAGGCGAGGGAAGACCACGCGCCTCGGTTTGCTTTTTCTGGCGCCTCATTTGTAGGAAATATTCGGTAAGAGGATATACACACTCCATTAGATGCATAGTATGACATACATGTCCTCATACAAATGTAGAAGCTCTATTGAATTAATGTTTTCAACTTTCTCATCACAATACTAATAGTAGCTACGTCGCAACCTTATAGCCTTTTAAGGTCAGATTTATACCAGTGGAAAGGTAGTGTACAGACAGCTATACAGTGACATGTCGTTACGAGACGATCGACACAGCCCGCAGCGTTTTTCCGCCACGGCCCGCGCAGCTAGCAGCCAGCACGCTGACATGAAGAGCTTCTCACGATGCGCCGCTAACCTAGAAGGTACGGCAAATTTACTAGATATAAACTCGAGGAACGTTTATATATGTAACTCTTAGGTATTCATTCGGATTAAATCAAGATTCAGAAAGCAGCACATCCTGGCTCGTTCCTGGAAAGGGGGCCGGTCCCCTCTTAGTGTTATGGAGTCTGGACTAGGATGACCCATACTCTTGGGATTCAGGGTCAGTTCAAAAGAGACGTGCTCGGTCCTCTAGCTAATAAAGCCCATGCTAAGGTTCGCGAGCTATGATTGTCATTTTAAGGGGCTAGACCCTGTTTATGGATCTCAAGGTGGAACTTGCCCGACTGTTAGTCATCTCAGAATCAGGGAACTATCCTGACGCCCGGAATTCCCGCCCAGGCTAGCAAGGACTAATCACGGCCTTCGCTTGGATCAAAAGGATTCATAGCGGTATTTCGAAAATCATGAAATGCGAAGATGAAAAATGTCAGTCAACGGCACGACCCGACCTTGGCAGGAACATTCTCCAGGTGTTAGGTACGTCTTAACCGTGTCCCGCGTAGCATTAATAATAAAAGTTTCATAGTTATGGGTATGCGTAGGTATTTGAGCTTCTGCTAGGGATATTATTGTACGTCAGTGATGCTTAGTGTTCAACCGTCTCTAGACGAAGCTCATCATCCTCTTCCGTCGCACTCGTAGCCGTCATCGCCTAGTAACCGCAAGGGCCTTGGTAGACCATGCCGCCGGCATCTCCGAATGCGTAATCCTCGATGCCGAGGGGGCACTGGTCGGACGTCTTCGCGCCTGACAGCTGAGAAGTCTTGATGAGGTGCTGGCACGTCGTGCTGGTGTAGACCGAAGCCACGCAGTTCTGCTTCTCCTGGCACTGCTCGCAGCAGTCCTGGGACGAAGTGGCGTCGACGTTCTCGGAGCGATTACCCTTGCCGTTGCCGCCTGAGGTGTAGCCGACGCTGCAGCGGTCGTAGGAGGCTGTCTGGGTTGCCGTCTGGAGAAGAATGATTAGTTTCAAAATTACTTCGGCTTGTCCACTAACCAATGAGGAAAGAGATACTTACGGCTACCGTCGTCGTGGTTGCGTGCTTGGTGTAGGCGACGATGGTTGAGGTTGATGTCTTCGTGGTCGAGACCGTCACCGATTTGGTCACAGTGCTACTGGCAGCCTACGATTTTGTCAGTTCTGCGGCCTTTCATTCGCAATTGACTTGAGCACTTACAGGGGTAGCTGTGGATACAGTCGACACGGTGGTCGTTGCCGTGGCGCTCACTCCCAGACAGCTGCAGGCAGAGCTGATGGCAGAGCTCGGAACACTGTCCGTGGGTAGACCTGTCAACGTAGAGCAAGCGTCATCAGACAGGAAGTTTAGGTCTATCTCGATTTGGCGGCGGCCGACTGGCGATGCAGTCGCGGTGACGGTGGTACTCGTAGTAGAGGTCACCACCTCGGTCTCGGTGCTGACGACTCTGGTGAACACTACTGCGGTCCTGGCGGAGGTGACAGTCTCTGTAGTAGTTGCAACAGCTGCGGCCGCAACTGGTGTAGTTGTGGCAGTGTAGACTGTACTCGTGGCCAGGTAGCTGCTGCAGAGAGCGACAGCATCTTCCGATACGCTGGCAGAGCATTGGTCCGAAACCTCCTGGTTGCTGGCGAGAACATTAAGGCATTGACCAACGGCCTGGTGGCAGAAGAGTGCCACTGCGGCAATGGAGTAAGAGGCACGCATTTCCGGTAACAAACGTCAAAGAGGTAAAGACCGTAAGTATAAAAGAAACGAATGACTGTTGGAAATGCTTCAAAAACTCAAGCCCTAACCAAGAAACCGAGAGACTGATATCTCTTGCAACACCACGAGAAGAGCGTGTGCATGGCGGAAGCGAAAAGAGAAAGGGAGCTCCTAAGAGTTATGCCTGTCCACGTGTATTAAAGGATATCATGAACTCAAGTTCACGAACCCGAGGACGCATGAAAGCGAGACTATGAAGTCAGGGGTTGACGAACCGGTGTCTCAGACTATCTCCTAGCTAAGCCGGATGCTCCCATAGTTAAATTCAGCCCTAGCCCATTTTGGCCTTGAGCTCGATTCCCTAGGCCTCATTAATGAGCCCCATCAGCGGATGCTAATCCGCCTGAATTTAGGGCTATGAATGCGAGCTTAGCATTTACAGTTCTAGATAAATGGGATCCTCTTTGGGTAGCGAGATATCCACTCCCACGTGGCTTCGACATGTTTCTTGTCTCCTGAGCAGCCCATCCTAGAGCAAATTATCCCTGAATGACACGCGACGTCAATGAGCTAAGAGCAGACATTTCTAATGTTTTTCCATTCTACCACTTTGATTGGCATGATCGAATCAGTCATGTTAAACTTGCTCTAAGCTCTGAGAAAGACCATCTTTAGCTTAATGTATAAGTGCGAGCACTCAATGTGGCCCATATTGGTCACGTTTTAGCCCAAGAGGCCGCGTACCCTGATAACATGGGTAGAGTGAGGCTCGTGGGTACTGATAGAAACTGAAAGGATAGGTACGTTTCTCCTGGAATTAGTTCACGAAGGACATGCCAATACCCGTAATCCGGTATAGCCAGTTAGGCCAATTCAACCTAATAAGTCATGTGAAAGTGAAGTCTTCAAGCCGTCGTTACAGACTCCTGTACTACCTACACTTTCTCCATCAACTCGCGCCAATACTCCCCGCGAGGCTTAAACACCAAGTTCGGCCCATCGTGGTCGCCAATAAATATGTCTCTTAATTGAAACTGATCCGGGCCGCCCCAAGGCTCCTTGCTTCCCTCCCGTCCAGCGCCGAGCTTGCCAGCCTCCCCCGGCGCCTTCTCAAAGTCGAAGTACCACAAGGCCCGCGCTATAATGATGCTCGTCTCTAGGTACGCCATCGTCTTTCCCAGGCACCCGCGGTCGCCCAGGCCGAAGTAGACCTGCGCGCGCCGCATCCTGGCCCGCACCTCCCGGTTTTCCGGGCTGTCCGGGGCGCCCCCGTCCTCCTCCGGTCCCAGCCAGCGCTCGGGCCGGAAGGCGAAGGGCTCCGGGTAGTAGTCTGGGTTGTGCAGCACGCTGTACACGTGCATGCCAACCTCGGTACCGCGCGGGATCACGTGTCCGTCCACGACTAGGGGCTCCTTCGCAGCGTCGTCGAGCGTCCGCCACAGCGTCCCCAGGGACGGCGACGCCAGGCGCAGCGACTCGTCGATCACGGCGCGCAAGTACCGGCAGGAGGACAGCAGGTCGGGACCGCCAACAATGTCCCGGCCCGACGGGAACGCGCCGCGGATCTCGGCGGCGAGCCGCGCGTAGGCGG
>JAOXNQ010005643.1:0-20002 GCA_028571165.1 Hypoxylon perforatum
AATTAAATAAATTCGAAAAATTAAATAAATTAATTTTTTTTTAATTTCTTTTTTTAATAATTTTAATAATTTTTAAAATAATTTATAAAATTTATTATTATTATTTAAATTATTAAAATTATAAATTTTTTTTTAATTTTATAAATTAATTTTTTATAATTTAAATAATTTAAATATTATTTTAAAATAAAATTATAAATTTTTATTATATATATAATAAAATATAAATTAAAATTTTTTTTATTAATTTAAATTTATATTTTAATTTAAAATTTAAATTTAATTTATTTTTAAAATTATAATTAAAATTAATATTTAAATTTAATTTTTATAATTTATTTTTTAATTATATAAAAATTTTATTATTATTTTTTTTATACGAATTCGTTATTTTTAAAAATATACGAATATTATATTTTATTTTTATATAAAAATTATTTTTTAATTTTATAAATTATTTTATATTTAACAATATAAAAATCGATTTTAATATCGATTCGTTAAATTTATTTAATTTATTTACCTGTTTCAGGGGGATTTCAACCTATTAAACTTTCACCCATTTTTGTGAAATTTTAAAATATTTACATCGGCTACTTCTAGATTTGCGAGTTCATTTATTCGAAGTATTAATTTAAGCTATTAATCTGTAACTAATGTGTTACCTCGCCATGTGTCTTGAAGTTTGCTATTACTCTATTGCTAGACTTTTGTCGACGATCTTTTCAACGGCGATATGTTGACTAGACGGACAGGGAGCTGAGTTCCCGGTCCCCATGGAAACATATTCGCGTTTAGCCTCCATCATCTTGTTCTTAACCCACCTCGACGTCTGCTCGTTGGCTGAGCATAGCAGCTCTTCTACTCTCTTACCTGGAACTTTACCAAGCAATGAGTTTGCAAGGTAATCCACCCCAAAATGTCCAAGAGCACTCCCTACGATGCTACCAAGAACCACACTAAGAACCCCGCCACCTAGAGCTCCAACGGCGACACCAAGCTCCCCACCAGCCATTGCTCCATACCCTACGGCCGCATATCTCACCATCACATTACCCCAATCTGGACCTACGACAACTGAATATGTAGATACAGTGACAGCAACTACTATCATGCCTATGAAAGCAAATATCGTAAGTTGTAAAGAAGCAGAAACCTTGGTATTAGCGTGTCCAGCTCTCCTGGTTGTTAAAACTAAAACCTAGATTTGTCTGGGTTAGTCTAAATGTGCCGAGCTGATAGAATTTTGATGAAAGATGATCCTTACCCGCCTTGCCTCTTCCATTGAAAGATCTTTGAAATCTTTGCCGAAGCGCTTTCTTGCGTTTTTATTGAGATAATAATCATATTCTCTTCCTACTGGCTTAAGAAATCGTGCAACTAATAGCCCAAGAGGCAAAGTCCTGTTTCTCATCTGAATTAAATATTCATTCCGCATAGCGTGAGCTTCTATAGCACCTTCAGCGGGCGTAAGGGAGCCATCCTTGATCCTCTTTAGTATTTTTTCCGTGGCTTCGGCAACAGAGTTTCTATACGCTGCTCTGGTTTTGGCATCTTTGAGAAGCCATCGACACCAAATGATTACTGTTCCCGACACAGAAAAGAGTAATGTGCATGAATCGGGTAATTCGAGAATACTCCCAAGTTCTCCAAGTATCTTCTTTTTTGACTCAACCGCATTGCCATTGGGTTCTGGGAGACTTACAGGACATTCTTGCGGATTTTCGGCAAAGATATACAGCCCAAAGACTAGGAATATTGGAATTCCCGCAAACTTAACGAAGTTTCCGACACGGACAGCTGCTTTTGTTGCCATTCTAGAAAAAGAAATGGCGGCAAATAGTTGACTGTTAATCGGTATCTTTAGCCCTGAACTGTTTAGAAGCACAGAATCGAATGTGATTCGTAGGCACAAATAATCATATAGATACATAAATTCTCACAATAAGTACGGGCAACAATGTTCATTGATTGACAATTCTCATTGATCAACAATCCTTACTGATAAACAAAGCTATTGTTTAGTTAAACATCCTTTCTATCATGTAAAGACACTGAATCTAACTCGTAGATCTTTTCTTTTACCTCTACCCACCGGGAAGTAACAAGCCAAGACATAACCATCCAAGCTATGTTGTTGCCGAGTGTTTGGACGATACTCTGCTGACGTCGACGGCTGGTGATCTGATCAATGAGGTCATTTTCATCGAACGCATCCCAGATACCTGTGATACACAACAGGTTTATGAAGAGAATGGGGAAAACGTCGTTGCGGAGAAGATTATCTATCTGCTTAATTGGCATCTGCAGACAATGTAGGTTTCGTGCCATACAATCAACCTCTATTTGCATCATCTCGCAATCGAGGAAAAGGTCTGAAAGCAAGACACAGGCAGACCTTTCAGCGCTGTTGAGACACTCTGTAGTACTCATGACTGTGCAGGTAGGTAACCAATAAGGGAGTTGCTAAATGGATGAAGTGGGAAAGAGGTCATGAAGGGTAAATATACCTGGTAGCGATGCTGGAACTTTTACGATGGAGATGGATATTTACAAATATTCCACTGCACTACGTGGGCGTCGCATTATTTATCTACTTTCTGTGGTTGATAATATTATTATACAACTAGTATATATAAAATGTGATTTGAGTTACAGAAAGAGTTTCCTTTCATTGTAAACTGATTTTCTCAGAAAAACGTTGTTCATTCCACCAGTCCATAAACGTTTAAGCTCTTTTTCTTTTTTTTTTTTGCTGTATTCCCACAACTCCCAGAGTTGAGCTGACCGCTTCTTCCACCGTCGATACCCAAGTCAAAACCGGAATCACAGTGTTGAGTAGGGTGCGATGTACTTGCTCGTTGAGATCCCAGCATGCATCCCCCACGACGGTGACGACAAAATCCAGGTCGGTGGCATTCATGGCCGTACCAAGAATTGGGCTGCTTGTCGTGATGCCGCTCATAATAAGGTGCGCGACCCCTAATTTCTCACGGAGAAACGGCAGGATGCCCTCGGCTGTTAAGGCAGACATGTGACCGGGATTTCTGTGGGAGACGATCTCGTGATTATTACCGGAGGTATTGGTGGTAGGGATGGCGAAATCGCTATATTCCGCTACCAGTTCAGGAGAAGAGCGGTCCTCATGGCAAGCTCATGATCGATTAATGCTATGCTAGTTCATAGCATTTGAGTAGCACAGAAGCTGGAGTAAACTATCAATCTATACTCTTGATCCCCTTTTATTAGACTTGTACTGAGCTGTTAGGATCTAAAAACGACCCCAGCGCTCTAGCTTTACCCAAGAAACCGTTCTAAGTTCACATGGTACATCCGAAAATCCAACTACACCATATTCTGTTTGGCCTGATCCGTCGGTCTAAGCTCAACCTCGACTTCGCGATTCAGCAGTGCTGACCGTACGTTCCCGTTCTCCATAACCTCCCTAATTGGCCCAGCATAGTGCTTTTGTCCCATCAAGAGCCACAATATGCCACATATAATTAATGCAGCCCCGAATACCACGCCAGCGTAATTCATGTTGGTCGATGTCACGGGGAAATACGGGGGCAGAACATTGAACCCGATCGTGATAAACGAGAAGGCGATAGTGAAAAGGTTCACCGGTACACCCCATTTGCCTAACTCCCAAGGGCCGAATGGGATGTTCTTTGCTAGAAATAGACGGCGCACGAGAATGAATATGGTCGGGAGTACATAGGTCGTGTATTGTCCCAGCAAGGCTAGCGAAACCAGTGCATTGAATGCGGTTGTTGATCCGAGGTTAATTAGGCCGAGGATCATAATGATGGCCGCGCTCCATAGAATCGCGCGTACGGGTATTCCGAATCGGCTATCGACCTATGTGCTGTTGTGAGAACTAACCAGAATCACATTACTAAGACTTTCTATCGCAGTACTTACGTGGGAGAAATAGCGAGGGAACGGCAGCCCGTCATCACGAGCGAAGGCCCAGATGAGCCGAGAGCCCGACGCAAGCAGGCCAAGCGCGGAGAAAAAGATGGAGATGATCAAAGCCGAAACCATGGCGTTCGTCGCCGCGTAGGACTTTGTGGCATTGAAGAAGATCTCGATGATGGGAAAAGTTGTCGGAGAATTGAGAGCGTCATCGACATCGCCGATGCTAAAGAGTATCGCTATGCTGATTCCGAAGCAGAGAATTCCACTAACGACGATACTCCATATCATGGTCCTCGGAACTACGACTGCCGCGTTATCCACTTCTTCGGCTGTGCAATTCTGTTAGTCTTAGCCCACTAGACTGATTGCATGCATTTAGTTTTGCTTACCCATATGAGAGACGCCGTCAACACCAGAAAAGGAGTAAGTAGACGTCAAGAGGCCAATACACCAAGAGACCCCATCACTATGCCACCCGCCATTGTTCTCGAACGATCCGAATACGAACTCGGCAGAGCTGCGTGGTGCTAGGTGTACTAGGGGGACAAGAATGCAAAAGAAGAAGATGACATGCAAGATCAGGGCCAATGTCTCGAGATGAGGAAAAATCCGGATACCGAATATGTTAACGCATACAATTACGAGCGTGACAGCCCAATACATCAAGGTTCCATGCCATTGTTGAGGCACATACGTGTCAGGGTAGTTTAGGATTATTAAACCCTGGATCATCGTCGCTGCGAGAAATGCAACACTGGCCGTTACTGCGATTCGTGTGAAGGCAGTGATCCATCCTAAGGGTCGTCAGATCTAGAACACGTGAAGACGTGGGAAAGGGGGACTACAGACCGGCGAACCAACTGAACAGAATCGAATAACGACGAGGCGCGAGTAACGCAACCCAGTGATACTGTCCTCCCGATGTAGGTGACCTACCGAGAGATTGCATCAGTCAGCTCGCTCTCAAACGCAAACAAAAACAGAGAGTGCCATTCACAAGACGACGCTTACATAGACGCCATCTCGGCCAGTGAGGCCGCCGTAGCTAGAGAGCCGAAGAAGGAAAATATCAATCCGTATACCAGAGTGGATGGGCCGCCATTGATTAAACCACCCTGAAAGGTTCTGGGTAGGTGGGTTGGTTAGCTATAGATATCCCATACAGCTACGTCCTCACTCGTCCTGCTTACACGGCGAAAGCCTGCCAAGATACAAGAACGGTCGTTGAAAAGCTCAGCATAGAAGTAAGGCCAAACCGCTTCTATCTAAGAGGTTAGCTTGGTCTAGCTTAAGAGGCGATTAAGCAGCTGTGTACGCTGATTTGATGCCTTGTGCTCAGAATCGCCGCCGTCCTTGCATCCAGGTCGAGTAATGCATTCTTCAACCGTCCATCCTCTCCAGTATGAGAGAGAACTCGTTGCCTCAGCTGTTCCGGATTGAGCTTTGTTGCGCTCATTATGTCCTACGTGCCGTGCTTATAAAGTGTGCGGAACTTCCAAAAGGTAGAATGCGAATCAAAACAAAACCCACATATATTATCGATGGTAAGACGTGATATAAAAAAAAGTTTTACCCATGTCAGCGATATAGAAAGAAGTCATCTGCAGCCAAGACTCAGGGGGGCCCCTGTCTGCCTGTTTGATTATATAATCACCCCGAGGGGAAGCGCTATAACGATCAAGGCCATCTTCCAAGGAGAATTCCCGATCAAAATTTTTATTGAGGACGCCCGTAAGAAAGATTACCGACCGGAAATGGTAGGGTTGGTCGCTGTAGCACATCAAATCCGATTCCAACCGCAATTCTTGTGTTACCAACAGCCCAAGTAAGGGGGTTGCCCTCTACCAACGGCGCTTATCAAATCCGCGAATGTGAATAGCAAATAGCTTGTCTCTATACCTTCTCCGTGAGCATGGGCAAGGCATGAAGCGAATATTACGTGTAGTCTGTCATACTACAATTACCCGGGGCTGGTTTTGAGAATTTCTAAAGAACAAAGACAAGTTGAAGGGTACTACCGAGGTAGCAACCTCGTTACACTACATGTGACCACATATACTAGGCCCTAGATAAATCTATTTAGCACCTGCTTGGCACATATATTTCTCCTCTGTGGATTAGGAAATCACTGTTCCTATTTAGGTGCTGTACGGAAAGGAAGTTTGATCGCAATGTCGACAATATGCCAGCCGCGCCGGTCTTTAGATCATCTATCCATCTCTGCAACTCCCGGGGAGCGCGAAGAACTTGTAGAATCTGCGGACATTGAAGGGCATGGTGCTGACTCTTCGTGGCCACGAGAGGCAACGGATGATGAGTCAGCAAGACTCCGCCATGTAGCGGATACGGTCCCCAAGATCGTGTGGCTTGTGGCCTTCACGGGAGCTGCGCAGCGTCTTGCATTTTACGGAACTACAGTCCCATGGCGTAGGTTCCAGTTTATTCCATAACTAATGAGAAGTCTATCTAACTGCGGATAGAAAATTATCTCCAGAATCCGCCAGGCCACCCTCTCTCCCCCGGTGAGCTTGGCCTTGGTCAATCTAGAGCGACTATAATCAACAACGCGTTCCTGTTTCTGAGTTATCTATCGCCGTTACCTTTCGCCATCGTCTCTGATTCGTGGCTTGGACGATATAAGACATTGCTTCTCAGCTTGGCGTATGTGTCCCCTCTTCGCTCTTTCTTAGCCTTCATGATTAACTCTTCGAAGCATCTTCATAACGGGTGAAATTGTGCTATTCATAACTTCTTTACCGTTTGCAGTTGTGAATAAAGGAACTGTGTTGGGTGGATTTATCGTTGCGCTAGTCCTTATCGGTCTAGGACAGGGAGGTACATCAGCCGTTATATTCCCCTTTTTATGTAAGCATCAACCCAAAACCTTGATGGCAGCGTTTGGGCTTACCTTTATTAAGGTGACCAGATTCCTGAGAAGCCTCTGCAAGTTATCCGCACCCAGAAAGGGGAGGAAGTTGTGATAGATCCCAAACTTACAATACAACATGTATTTACGGTGTTCTACTGGTCAGTTAGCAGGTCCCAAATCTGCGCCCCTGACAACTTTTCATTAACCACCTAAAATAGGATGATAAACATTGCATCATTAATCACGCTCGCTACAACAACTTTAGAGAAGAATGTTAGCTTTTGGGCTGCCTACCTCCTACCCTTGTGCGGTTTGGCCGCATCCATAGTGCCATTTTTACTGTTGAATGGCCGACTAAGTATGTGAACTCAGGCACGAAACTTTCTAGTTTCACTCTGCTAACATGATTTGAAGACAAACTTCCTCCCCACGGCAATGTACTGCCTCACGCGGCAAGAGTCATGGTCCTTGCAGCTAGGTCTGGTTTTCATCTTTCCGCAGCCGATCCAGCACAGGGGGTGAGCAACCAATTATTCCCCTGGACATCGGTATTTGTCCAAGAGATACGGCGTGGCCTGCGAGCCTGTCGAGTCGTCATTTGTTTCGTCATATTCTATCTGTGCTTCAACCAAACGACCAACAATATCATCTCTCAGGCCAGCCAGATGGAGATATCCGGGGTTTCTAACGACACGATTCAGTCCATGAATCCGATCTTTTACATTGTCCTCAACCCCTTAATCCAAAACATCCTTTTCCCGTTTCTCTCGCGCCGCCGCATATCCTTCGGACCGATCGCTAGGATGTCAGCTTCTTTTCTCTTTATGGCATTGGGAACAGCCTATGCGGCCGGCATCCAGAAACTGATATATAGTCGCGGTCCGTGCTTTACGCAGCCATCGGCTTGCGAGGCTGCTGTAATTGCAACATACGACGACGCGAAGCAACACCGGCCCAACGAGATCAGTGCCTGGATCCAAATCCCGCTTCACTTTCTCTTCGCAATCGGCGAAATCTTCGGCTTCGTAGCACTCAATGAATTTGCGTACACAGAGGCGCCCACTAATATGAAAGCTCTGGTGAAGGCTTTTGAACAATTCACAGCTGCCCTCGGAGCTGCACTGGGAGTGGCTCTCGGCCCGGTGTCAAAAGACCCCTGGATGGTCATTGTGTACTCCGTTATAGCGGGGGTAACGGCGGTTACCGGGATTGCGGTGTACGCGACCTTCCGAGCGTACGATGCGTCGTGGTATACGAAAGAAGTCATTGAGAACATAGGAGATCAACCCAGCACTAGGAACTTATCGGAAGCCAAACAAGAATGATATCGGCAGTGAGCCTCAAGTAGCGAATTAAATAACTGTGGGCTGTAGAGACAAGTGTGTTTCTGTGATGCGTTGAGCAGCGAATCATTGGAGCTTTTGATTATGTCATGCCCGAAAAATAGACAGCGGACCGTAAGACCATCACGATCAACTGCCAAGACAAATAAGCAAGGGAGAGACCACCGTTTTCCCCGCAGGACAAGTACTTTAGGTATCAAAGAGATAAGCAGTCTTTTCTCCATCTACCTCTTCCGCATCGATCGCTTCTCAAAATCCCGTACACGGTCGTCAGGATGGCGCCGACAGGCAAAGTGAGTATAGCTGTTCTATCCGATGAGGACATCCCAACATGCTTTGAGGTTATGTCACAGTCGTTCGGCCACGACAAGCCATTTGTGGATATGTACTTCCCGAATCACGACACGTCTTCGGGACGGGCCCAAGGATCCGAGCGCCTTACTTCCTGGAAGAACACTTCCGAGGTATCGACGTTTCTAAAAGCAGTCATCTCGCCTGATATTCAAGACGCGCACGGAGAGACTCCGGTGCGTATCATCGGCCTCGGTATTTGGACCTTGATGAAAACGCCCCCTCCCGCGGAGCTCGAAAAGGCGGAAAATATCGAGTCTTGGCCGGATGAGGAAGACCGCGAATTTATGGCTCGCTTATGGAGTGAATACGTGATACCACGGAGCGGGGTAGTTGAGGAGTCCAACGGAGAGGGGGCTTATGGTAAGTTCACGCAAGAATTTTATTCTGGCGGAAAACAACTATGTGATGTGTCGGAGGTCTAACAGAATCGAATGTAACTTGCCAAAATGAATTTCACAATGCTGACGTTTCGGGTACAGTCCTCGAGCTGCTGGCCGTCCATCCAGATTATCAGCGTTTAGGAGCGGGTACGGCTCTCGTCAAGTGGGGAACGAATGCGGCAGACAAGCTCGGAGTCAAGGTATTGTCATCCTCACTCTTTGGCGTCCAACTAATAATCAAAAACTAATTTTCTAAGGCGGTCGTTGAATCATCGCCAGTGGGTCGTCGGGTTTACCAAAAGTGTGGTTTCGATATAGAGATTGAGGAGATGCGGTTTGACGTTGGAGAAAGATTTGCGAAACGAAGAAAGCCGGTACTCACATTCATGGGGAGAGAACCCCAGCTATAAGGGATGATAACTTTGATAGTAATGTTGCAAACTTCTTGTATTATCTTGCGGGCTAGGTGGATCTCCTTAGCCATAAGGTATAGGTCCTAGGCAACTGTTTAATAATTCAGTGTTTACGATGATATGGGAAATGTGACGAGTTCCTGATCAAAACAAGAAATTCGCATGATTTCTGAGAACTGGAACTACGTTACATGCATTGTGATCGCTATTAATATTTCGCCCAACCAAATGCCGTCCCCTTGCCCTGACGATTCGGGCAGGTGGCCAAGTATGAGGTAGGCTTCTGACCTATCACATGCATTCCTTCCCGTATAAGTGACCGACGGATACAGATCGGGACCGCCGATCTCCCGCCCTACGTAATGTATAAAAGCACATGAACCCCTGATTTTAATGAAGCCGTGAAAGCGCACGGAGCATCATTCTATTTTATGACCTCGTAAATTTTGGGTGGACGTTTAAGCGATGAGGGTTGCTAGTTTCTTAGGGGCCGTTGTGGCGGTCACCTTTGCCACCCCTGCTGTTACAGCGCCAGCTTCCGCAGCAGCCGGGACGGCGGGTTGCGGCAAGAGTCAACCGCTCTCAAACGTATACCGCGGACTTACTAGTAGTGGACGAATCCGCACATACTCGGTGCACTTACCGGGGAATTACAGCGAGACGACGCCGTATCCGGTAGTTGTCGGCTTCCACGGCTCCAGCAGCATCGGGCTCTTTTTCGAGGCTGACACCAAGCTGAGTGAAGATCGGTTCAGCGCAAATGTAAGAGAATGCTTACGTCGTACGTGAATAATTAAGCTAATAAATCCGCTTAGAAAATCATGGTCTATCCAGACGGCGTCGGGGTAAGCAAGATTCACCACGCTACCACGGAATCGGCGAGCCAAGCTAACGGTGGCACAGGGCGCATGGGCCGGAGCCAACTACTCCTCGGTCTCAGTGACCGAGGACCTGCAGTTCGTCAGCGACCTGCTCGCCGACTTCCGGGGCGAGTTCTGTGTGGACGACTCGCGGATCTACGCGACGGGCATGTCGAGCGGAGGCGGGTTCGTGAACACCATTGCGTGCGACAGCACCGTCGGTGGGGAGTTTGCCGCTTTCGCGCCGGCGTCCGGGTCCTTCTACACGGATAATGACGACCTGCACACGAGCTGCGCCCCTGCACGGTCGCCGCTGCCGGTCCTCGAGGTGCACGGCGGCAGCGACGCCAGCGTGCACTACGATGGCGGCGAGGGTGAGGGAGGCATAGAGCCGGCAATCGCCACGTGGCTCGGGTGGTGGGCCCAGCGGAATGGGTGCGACGATAGCGGGAAGAAAGTCGAGGATAGCTTTGGCGGCGACGTACACCATACGACATGGACGTGCGGCGGTACGGAGGGCGCCCTGCAGCACTGGAAGGTTGATGATATGGGTGAGTTCGTCTGTATCTGTGCAGGATCAATCATTTTTCCCTGTGCATCTAGCGATGTTGCTACTTGCTAACCCTTTCCTGACTCTAGGACACTGCTGGGCTTCGACCGAGATCAACTTCTCCCAGATCGCAGCCGGGGAGCTTCCAACGCACATCCAGGCGTCGCAAATCATCATGGATTTCTTCGACCAGTTCACTAAACCGTGACATTAATATGGGTACCTAATTCTTATATTTCGCTGGGTGGATATAATAGTATGTAGTTGCGTAATTTTAAATATTGCTTTTCGACGTCGTTACAGCACTGTGTTGATTGTAACAATTGTCCGTCATTCTTACACAGAAGTCACCGGCATTTGAAAACCGGGCTTAGTAGAGGCATATCATATAGATCATGTGGCCCGGCGGATGAACACAGCTCGCCCATTCCCACTACCTTTGACGGGCACCTGTAGTCCGCTAATTTCTATTTGCTCGATCTCATTCTCTTCAGGTCGCATATCAGGCCAGTCTCGCCAGATTTCAACCTGCACGTCACCGTTAGCAACTGAGAATTGCCCAATTGCCATTTCCGCGACACGGCGTCCCTGTTCCAAGTCTCCGACCTCGAAGACAGCAAATGGTGACCGTAATGCTTCGAGAATTTCTAGTAGCCGTACGTAAAATACGTCTTCCGGCTTACCGTCCGCAGTTGTAGACATAGGCGGGGGTACCAAGGCGCGTTTCGGCTCATAGTTGCGCACCGAGCGCGCCGTGTCGCGATTGAACCCACGGGCGGAGATATACGGCGGGTTCGAGACCAAGACGTCCACCACTGGACCCTTTCGTACCCTCCCGTGCTCGCGACTGCCGTGCTGCGCGAGTGACGCAAGCCAGACCGGGTCGAAGATATCCGCGTCCAGGAATAATATGCTGTCATTTGGGTTATGCAGCAACCCATGTCGCATGTTATGAGCAAGGTTCTGCCTCGCCAGTACGACTGCGTCTGATTCGACGTCGAAGCCGCGAACGCTTAGTCTGGGGAACTGGCGCTGCAGGAGAGAATGCAGTAGTAGCCCGATACACCCAGATCCAAGACATAGATCTAGGACGCGTAGATCCGTAGACCCCCTGCCTTCGATCCCAACATTCGCACTTGCAGCCGCGTCTTTCCGCACGATGTCCGCCAGATGCGTGACCCAAGCCTCGGTCTCGGGACGCGGGATCAAGACGCCGGGGCGGCACTGGATATCCAAGCTGCCGAACGGCTGTGACCCGAGCACATATTGAAGAGGCACACCGATACCTCGTCTACGGCAAAGCTTGGTCAGCAGCGCATTTTTTGCATATCCCGGTGACGGCAATGTGCGGGGTGCGTGACTGGCGTGAGCCTGCTGCGGTCGGGACAGCAGCTCAACCACGTGCTCACGAATCCATCGCAGCTCGTTGCGCGCAGACGCGAGGTCTCTATAAACGGGCAGCAGTTGCGCAAGGTGTGGCGAGATGCTGTGGGCGCGCCGGAGCAGAGACGGCAGCAGTCGTGGCATTCGCCGCGGAGTTGCAAGTCTAGGGGGGTGGTGGACGATGAATGAATCAATGCGTACAAATTTGTCGGCAGCGCCATTGCCCCACAAACCCCAGCTCATCTTAAGCTTTATTAGCTAAGCTACGCTGACTAAGCGTCTCTTTTACTTAGGTAAGCCTAGTTAGCTCATCATCATTACCTAAGCTTCATTAGGTAAGGTCTATTAGCTAAGCGACACCCCTTAAATTGCCTTCCTTTTCCATTGTAGAACGAGGAAATGATTTGCTTAAATTGCGATTTTTCTACATGTGCTTATATAGATCCGATCATCCTACTTTATATGGAGTTATATATATGACGCGCCGAGTCGGATATCTAGACCTAGTAATGACATAAGCCGCTGTATTTTTATCTAAGCCGGCTTCTTTCTCGGAAGCACATAATTTACCACGGCGCCGCCCTTAACCGGGAAGACCTTCACCGCCTTACGAATATCGTTGTCGCCGACGAGTTTAGCCTGCGCCTCTTCGGACTTGAGGATTTCCCCCGTGACCCACTCCTTGAACTCGGCGCCGGTATCTGCGATCCCCACCGGCTTCGTCGGGATCTCTACTACGCACCGCAGCTTGCCGTTCACCTGGACGGCGCAATTGATGCGGCTTCGGCCTAAAAGCTCTAAAGACCCATCTGGAACAGGCCATGTGGGCTTACCTTCGACGAAAATACTTCCGCTGGTGGGATTCAGGACGCTCCAGCATTCTTCAGCAAACGCTGGAGTGATGGGGGCCATCATTCGTAGTAGCTGCACCGTAGCTTCCCGCTTCACCAAACCCGAAGCCGCACTATTCTCGATGAGCACGTTGGTCAGGCCCATCAGACTCGACACCATAGTGTTCAGCGAATAGACTTTTTCCAATGCATTAGTGACCGATATGATGGTGTTCTGCGTCGTGCGCCAAACTTCCACATCCGCGGCCCATTTAGCTGCGGCGCCTACATCCATCTTCTGAACTTCATCTGCGGATTTGCCAAAGTAGACTTTCCCATTGAAACCTGTGCCTAGGGATTCTCCCGATTTCTGGATACCCTGCACGTAATCATACACTCGGCGCAGCCAACGCGTCACGCCCGAGATCTTATCCTCGTCCCAGTTTAATACGTCTCCAACGGGCGCTTGAAAGAGGATATGGGCTCTCGTGGCATCGGAGCCATACTTAGCAATAAAAGTAGTAGGGTCTACGCCGTTGTGTTTGGATTTCGACATCTTCTCAAAAGAAACCGTAGCATCCTTTCCAGATGCCACAACTTTGGGTTGGGATGGATTCGATAGGTCCACCTCATCCGGCTTCAAGAACCGGCCGCTGTCTGGGTCTGTGTACGTCTTCCCGTGCACCATGCCTTGCGTTATAAGTCGTTTGAAAGGCTCCCCTGAGAAATCGAACGGTCTGTCTAGACTTGCACCCTCTTTAGCTGCTATCTCGGGATAGAGAATGCTTATGACCGCCTTGTACACGAATCTAGCGTAGAGAAGATGCAAAATGGCATGCTCGACTCCGCCGACGTACACGTCGACTGGTAAGTAGCTCTTTGCCGCAGACTCGGATATCGGAGCGTCCGGATTATTAGGATCGGGGAATCTCATATAATACCAACTAGAATCCACAAAAGTGTCCATCGTGTCGGTATCCCTCTTAGCAGGGCCGTGACATTTCGGACAAGATGTATTTATCCATTCCGTAGCCGACTCTAGGGGATTGCCAGCCCGACCGTTAGCCCAATGGGCGTCAACTTTAGGGAGGGTGACGGGAAGCTGGTCTTCCGGGACAGGCTGCGGGCCGCATATATGACAATGTATGATTGGGATCGGTGTTCCCCAGTATCTTTGCCTGCTGATCAACCAATCTCGTATCCTCCATTTGGTGCTACTCTCTGCAAGACCTGAGGCATCCTTTGTTTGGGACACGATCTTTCTAGCTGCGTCATCAGAGGGTGATGTATAATAAGAACCAGTGATAGCAGTCAAGTACCCCGCCTCTAGATAAGGTCCATCTTTCAGGCTAGAGATAGACCCATCTGCGTGCGGCGAAACCGCATATTTGAGCTCTTCAGTAGGGCAGTGACGTTTCCAGAATGCGAAGTCTCTTGCGTCGTGGGCTGGGACACCCATGATCGTTCCTGTCTCATAATCTCCTCTTACATATGGAGCAACATATATAGGCAGAGTCTCATGTTTAAGCACCTCCGCTCCCTGCAGGGATGACAGTGGACTAATTGCTCTCAAGTTCGATATACGGTACCCCTCCGTAGTGTCGGGTGAGAGGTCCTTCACCCGCTCTACGAATTCCCTTAGTCCTGCATCTTGCTGCGCCAGCTGCTGCGCAAGAGCTGACATTGGCGAGAGAGCGATGAACTGAGCGGCAAATATCGTTTCTGGCCTCGTAGTATACACTCTCAGCTTATGTGAGTCCGCTGAAGTACCGTCAGTGTGTGCGAGGAACTCATAATAGGCGCCATCGGTGCGTCCAAGCCAATTCTTCTGCATCGTCAAGACCCTCTCTGGCCAAGCATCGCCTTCACCCAATTTCTTAAGATCTCGCAGTAGCGACTCCTTAAACTGGGTTATGTGGAAAAACCATTGCTCGAGTTCACGCTGCTCGACCTTTCCACCTGATCTCCACGACCGACCTTCCGCATCGACCTGCTCGTTGGCTAACACCGTATTATCGACGGGATCCCAATTGACCGTCGCCTTTTTCCTGCTCACGAAGCCGCGCTCCCGAAGGAGGAGGAATATCTTCTGGGTATGCTTGTAGAACTCGGGGTCGCAGGTCGCAAATTCCTTCGTAGCAATTAACAAACGGCGTTCTATCCGCGTGATGGTATTTTTCAACTAACCCGCGACCAATCAAAGCTTGCGTTCAGCAATTCGAGCTGCTCTTTCATTCGAGCGATGTTGTCCCTCGTCCATACGGCCGGGTCGATGCCACGTTCGATTGCCGCATTTTCGGCTGGCAATCCAAAAGCGTCCCAGCCCATTGGTAGTAATACATCGCGACCTTGCAGCCTCCGGAAACGAGCTATGACGTCGGGTATGGTATAAACGCGTAGATGTCCAAGATGCAGATTCCCCGATGGATATGGGAACATGGACAGGATGTACATGCGATTGTCGGATTTCGGGTCATCGTGGTTGGCAGTAGCGCTATCGCTCGTCTCGCGGGCTCGAATTTCGTTTTCGCTTTGCTTCCAGATATGACGCCATTTTTTATCTAAAGCAAGGAGGTCGAGTTGTGCCGTCGCATAAAATCGCGGGATGGTGGGGTTTCGAAAGCATGTAGACCGAACGTTTGCGAGCTTCAGACACGGTCTGGCTTTACTGGCGATCGTTCTGACGATTGAAGACATCGGGCATCTCGCATGGTCGCTATTCCGCGAGAAAGAGCTTGCCGAGCGCAATACAGCAAAGGTTTATGGGCTTTTCAGATAGCTCTTTCTGCCAATAATCGCGAAAAATTGTAGTTCGGTTTATTGCATTAGAGCTACTCCACACCACGAATTACCTAAGCCACTGTAACCTTAAACGAGCCTCATTTCTCTTGTTTCAACTTCATCATACGTCTCATGACAATGCCGCTACGAAAAATAGGGCGCACATTCATACATTACTGTCCATTAAATAGCTTTTTGAAAGTCTTAGACTCATGCAGTTGAGCTGGCTGTCTAGGGTAGGGCCGACGCCCAATGGCTTAGCTGCATAATTGGGGCAGGCAGCAATGGGCTGAGCCTTACAACAATAGAGCATAGAGCTTGTTATTATCATCCAGCAGACCTATGAACTTACGATGTGCCAATGCCTATGATATCTACGCAATGGATAGAAAAGGATATTCCAAAATCGCATCTTTTATGCAAGAGCACCCTGAAGATGTCATAGTGCGCCGTTTCGCTGCATTAAATTTGCAAAATATTCTCTACCTGCAAGCCGAAGTCATCAACCTTCAGAAAGAGATTGAAAAGCTGGAAGCCCATAACAACTCTTCCGCGGAAGATGATAGACCCGACTTCGCTTTCGATTGGTACTCGCTTGCCCATATGCACAGCACGCCTGGCGCTGGCGAGCAGTGGGAAAAGTGGTTGCAGCTCCGCAGGGTATTAAAAGAATACAGTCAGTCCGCCTGATAATAGCTTAGGACCCCACAGGTGCTAATACGGAACAGATGATGCTATAATTCAATACTGTCAATTATCAAAACTGCCTGTCCCGGATCCACATGAGCTACAGAAACTTCAGAGTTGGCTAAGGGAACCCAGGCTGGGAGGCGTGTATTTAATTGGCCGTGATCACGATTTATGGTCGCAAGGTACAGACCTTATGGCATTAGCATCACCTCCTCATGCCAATCGGTTCTCCAGGCTTATCGCCAACAGGGTTCTGCCCCTGTATCACTACCTTAGGCATAGCTCTATAGTATGTTGAAAAGCAACTGGTCCCAGTGACAGGTATTAACCGTTGCTAGATGGGGAAGATACGCGACATCCTCATGAAGTCACACAGCCCAGCTTCACCAAGCTCTGCTGATTCCGGTATCGCGACATATGACGACGACCGTCTTATCTCAGCTTCGGCATTCATTTGCACTGTCATCGCCTCGTTGCTTCCCGTTCTGTCGATCATGGTTCTTTACCTTGTCGAGGAAATGGGGTACCGTTTAATTCTAGTTGGTGTCTTTAGTGTATTATTTTCCAGCGCGCTGTGGTTTATGAACGACGGTGAGTTGGTTGAAGTCTTTGGCGCAACCTCTGCGTAAGTCTATCTGCTCGTTGCTACTCAGTCACTTGCGCGCTTGATCTTGCTCCTGATACTCCATTCTCTTAACAGCTTCGCTGCGGTCCAGGTTGTGTTCATCGGCACTAGTTCCTCTTAGATAATATCTAAGTAAAATTTATTCATATCCTACCCCCTCTTCCCATAATATTATCGGATCTCCAAACATTAGAAAACAGTTCGAGGTGATATCTATATTCATCAACAAGTCTCTCACTTTATTAATACTAGATCTTATGACTTTTAATTATATGAGTTCTTAGCGTCTGGGTGTGGTATATTCGCTCGATAGCATAATATTCCTATATGAACAGGCGATCCCGCCTATAATCATAAGAATCTATTATAAAACATTTTCTAAATAACTCCATAGTGTCAAACCGTGGCCCTCCCACTACATCCCTTCCCTCTTTCCACGGATAAAATGATGGCTCGGGTAGATAGCTGTTAGATAACGGGAGCCATAGATAGCAGGGGTTAGACGACCTCGGGAGGCTGAGGCCACTGAGACGAGTCTCTTTACCCTCGCCTCCTGTGTATGCGTAGATGTTTGTGGCGGTGGGGTCCATAGCTCTTCGTACAATAACGTTGCCGTTTCCTTATGGCTTGGTAGGCTTCAGGACATATAAAACCAGAAAGGTTTATGTGCATCAACCTCGTGAACTTGATATATAGCAGGTTTGCGGGAAAATGGGTGAAGTTAGAGGTGTGTATCCGCTATGTAACCACGTGTAAAATGACTCATTCACTCCTCCACACCTTTCGGCATTCCAGATCCTGGCCCAATAAATCATAACCTCCAACCGAGCGAATATTCAGAGAAAGGAACGGCCAGCAAGTGGCTTCGCAAGGAAGTGTGATTAATCCTAGTTCCAAATATAATAAATAGCAAATTAATCAGTCAACTACGAATGAGACATTACTCATTAAGAATCATCCAGGAGAGATGAACCGAAGCGAAGATACGTTCGCAGTTGTGAACTCCGTATCCAGGCCAATAGCGCAGCATACTAAACAAGCTTGGGGATCCATTCCAGATCTCCCCTCGCATCTCGTATGCTGCTGTGCTAAGGTCCAACCAGACATTTGGGGATCCAGCAGCAAAGCGATCGCCCGTTGAAGTCTGCTCTTATCTAGGTTACCAGCCTAAAAGTAGCGGACCATATCTAATTTTTAACCTTAACCCTAGAGGCCTAGAACGTAGTTCACCAAGCTGCACTTACTAGCGAGAGGCTTCGGCGCCACTCTGGGCACTTCCACCACCTCTAGAGTTGGCTTGGCTGGCGCGCTGATGCATTTCATTCTCTCGTTGAAGACGTTTGATCTCCTGCTCGTTGACTCTGATCTTCTGTTGACGTTCCAGCTCCTCGCGTTCTCTCTTTTGCTCCGGGGTTTCTTTCTTCTTCGAAAACCAAGTGGCAAAGGTACTGACGCACCCTTCAACTTTCTCGAACAACATCTTGAAGTTATCCTTGATAAATTTCGCGCCGATCATGATGTCGATGACTGTGTCGATGGCATCGCAGACCCAAAAGCTTCGGTGGAATGTGACTGAGTTCCCCTTAAGGCGGAACGGGACGTTACGCAAGATCCCCCTCACTGCTGTCGCATGCCCGGAAATGCTCTGCAGGCCTGGGTCTTCGAAATCAGTTGATATCTGCTCCAGGATTCCTAGCTCCCGTGCGCAGTGCGATGACATGATGAGATCGTCACCGTTGCCCTTGTTCACCTTGAGCTGCGTGTCAAGATTCGCCAGGCGGGAAACCTTCAGGGCACCGTGCTCATTACTGAAAAGCACTTCACGTTCGTCAAACAGACTCTTAAATCGGTGTTAGTCGTATACGTATAAATCTTCTAATAAAACATACAGCGTCGGAGTCATTGTTTCTCTCTTTCCAGTAGGCGGTATTTTTACGAACACCACGCCCACGGCGTAGGGTTAGTCGTTCCGGCCTTAAACGGTGGTTAGTAAACTTGCGCAGATTAACGGAATAAGAATTTAGGTACCCTCTAAGACTATTACCATTTCCACTTTTGATATCTTGAATAAGGGTAGAAATCTTACGGTGCTCTAGTAGATCCTTATGGCGCAACCGTAGATGCGCGCCTAACCGATCATCACTACTGAGAAATTCATCGTCACATCCCTCCAAAGGGCATTGTATTTTTGACGCCCTCCTTAGATAATTAGTGAAGGATGTAGCAACGTCCTTGAAAAGCTGAGGCATGCTGCTCCAGGTCGTGAGTGATCTAGTGGGAATTACTGCTCTGGCCTCATTGCACCGCTGCGCGTTCGTATGTCAGCGAAACAAGTAGGGACTGGCGATGGCTTTGTTCCTACACGGATGATGTCCTGGAAATATTGAAAATGAGCGAGACCCAACCCCGCTTTGCGGCTGTGCCCAAGTCTAAAAACACCGCCTGGAGGCCTGCTACGTGGTCCGAATGATTCGCTGCCTTATTGCGCTGCTTATCAGCACTGCCTCCGGCTCCTCATCCGCTTCGGGCGTTGCGCGTTAATCGGCATATTTTCTCAGCAGGCCGTAAGCAACTGTCACAGAGCATCAAATATCGATCGATTGATTAAACAGAGTGTCTTGTATTGTGAAAATCTAAGTTCTGCAAACGGCATCGTCTCTAAATCTGACACACTCTCATTTGGGATATCACGTGATGACACAGGCTTTCTGAATATCTTCAGACGACCCTTATCGCCTATTGTATTTCATATCTAATCCCTTATCTCCTGATCTTATCGATCTATCCTCTAGCTCTCGATGTGGCGAAGATCGTGGCGGTGGTGCTGAGGCGTTTTAGATAGGTCTGTCTGATAGCAACCTCCTTGGTTACAAGGGGCGTGGATCGCCAGGAACAAATTTCTCTAATTGGTTCATGAGTTTCATAAAATTCACTGTTAGGGGATTTATGAATTATCTGGTTTCTTATCTAGAATTACTTTTATAAAAATAAAAAATAATTAGG
>JAOXNQ010005654.1:0-19955 GCA_028571165.1 Hypoxylon perforatum
ACTCTTGCACGTGGGCTGCCGGTTCCTCGCCCGAGCCAGGCCGCAAAAGGCGCGCTTCGCGCGCCTTTTACGGCCTGGCTCGGGCTCGTCACACGACAGCCCCCGTGCGGCCTTCGGCCGCTTATTGCTTAAAGCTTAAAAGGCATCTGGAATCAGGAATCAGGTGGTGGAGGTGGTGGTTGTGGTGGTTGTTTCGGCTGGTCTGTGCGCTGGCCCGTGCTTGGTTTCCGCAACAACGCACGGGCCAGCTTTCGAAAAATCGAAGATTTCAATTGATTTTTCAATGACGTACCACGGTCGCATCAGGATAAATTTGACTCTATTAGAATCGCTTAAATTTCTAATATTTTAATGACTCAAGTGCACCCAAAAGTAAGAATACTTTTACACCTGCTGATAAATTTGTGTCAATTTTTTCAAAATCCCGAATTTGGGGGCTGAAATTGAGAAATAAGTGGATACCGTCAAAATCGGGTAATGCAATTGCCAAAATAGCTATAGATTACCACTTTCGACGATTTTAAGTACTCCGGAACTCCGAGGGGTCAATCTGTGGTTTTTTCGACACAATACCATTCGTAAAACTCATGCAAAGCTCCTGGGTTGTTCGATTCCCTTCGATCTTATCTTCCAAGTCGAGACAAATTGAAAAGCGAGTTGAAATTCGACCGCGAAAGAAATATAACGTGCCAGGATTCTTTTGCTAACTGGGTCAATCTGTGTTGTGAAATGTGAGTTGGCCGTCTTATAAAGAACAAGCTGCATAACCCGCGTGGCAATCGCGGCAGCGCGGGTGGTGATATCTTTACGCCACAGCTCCTAGAAAAGCTCCTAGAGGTCTGATTGGCTAGCTACACCTCAGCGCACGGACAAAGAATTCTTTGCAAAAAAAGGTTGCAAACTGCAGAGCGACGCTAAGGATCTGATTAGTCGTCAAAATTATGGCAGTACTAATAAAATAAAGAGAATTGAATTGGAGTTTGTGAAACCGTGCCGCCGAGTCGTTTCGGGGGGTGATCCTGCACGTCTTCATCCGTGATTCGCTGCAAGCCCTAGTGGATGCAACATCTCAGCCCGCAGTCGTGGCCGTCCGAACGGCCTTCAAAGTCAGGCTGACTCTCAAAGCTTCCCAAGCCGCAATCTTTATTTGGGTTTTCTAGGCCCAAACAAATATTTCACTCCTTTTCCTCTAGCCTTCCCATCTCATATCGATAACGTCGCATCGTATCTTCGACACCTTTCCTTTCAACAATATGGCGAATGGTAACGGGCCGCGACAGCTCCGTTGCGACTGCGCGGCCTCTTTCGACAACGCGCCGTCGCTAGCGCTACATATTAAGCAGACGGGCCACATGAAAGCGAAATGGTGCGACACATGCAACCGTCTCTTCACTAAAAAGGAGAAGCTAGATGAACACAAGAGGACTGCCACAAACCACAAAAACGACCAGATCGCTCCCCCGAAGCCTGATATCTCCCCCGACAAGCCCCGGAAAGGCAAATCCAACACCTCTCCCGGCAAGGCTACGGTACATACCAAGGGCCCTATTGCCGCTTCGAATAAGCCTGCGGCGGCCACCAAGATCTTCGATACTACTTCCAATCAACCCGTAGCAGTTGTCCAAACTTCCAAGGTTTCCACGAGTGTCGAGGGAAAGAATAATGTACAAGAGAAAGGGCCGAAGACTCTTATTAAAGGTACCGTGAATGAATGCACCTTACCTTCGTTCCATCGCCAGTACTGACTACTGACTATTTTATGCTATAGGAATTGGAAAAAGTAGCCAATCCGTCCGAAATGAGCCAGCACCAACTGTCGTAACCTTGACCGAGCCGGTCATGATCGTGCTGCCTAGTACCCCTACTAAGTATCCGTGGGCATCAAAGCCAGAAGGCTTGACGTTACTTGCGACCTTAGATGGCTGCTGTCATGACCAGGCATGCTTGAGCTCCCAAGGTTACCACACTGGTGATTTTACCTCTCCAAAGTCTATCAAGTCCGGATTCGCTACCTTTGTCCCAACACCAGCGAAGATGGACGGTGTGGCGAAACGCAGAGCCATTGCCCTTGACTGCGAAATGGTAGGGGTCGCAGGGGGAAAGAGTGAGCTTGCGTTACTCTGTGCCGTTGATCTCTTCTCGGGAGAGATTCTCATCGAATCTCTTGTTTTCCCCATTGAGCCAGTTAAGGACTGGCGCTCTAGGTACAGCGGGGTAACTCCTGCTAAGATGAGTGCGGCGAAGGCCAGCGGCAAAGCCCTTGATGGATGGCCTGCGGCACGAGCAAAGCTCTTCGAGTTCGCTGATGCGGACACTATCTTGCTTGGCTACGGGTTGCACAATGACCTCAAGGTTCTTCGCATATACCATACACGAGTGGTCGATCCCTCCATTCTCGTCGCAGAGGCCGTCTTTGGGAAGGGTAAGAAGATGGAGCGGATGTGGAAACTCAAGACGCTGAGCCGAGAACTCTTGGGGGTAGCAATCCAGACTTCTAAGTACGGTCATGATTGCTTGGAGGATACTTTGGCCGCAAGAGAACTAGTTCTGTGGTGTCTCAAGCAGCCTGAGCAACTAAAGGCTTGGGCCCAGAAAGCCTTCGTCGAGTACAAGACTGAGAAACAGAAAAGAACCGAACAGCAGAAAGCGAAGTCTGAAGAAGAGAAAAGAAAAAGCAGAATGAACGGGAGCTCTCGGTATTGAACAGCGATCATGAGGATTAGGGTGAAGGGAGTCCGACTACGTTCCTCACTTGTCTTTATTGCTAGGGCATCAAATGGTGCCATACTTTGCTTTCTAGTTACATGATAACCCCGCGGAGCCTTTAATGATTTACAGTTTACGTTTCGATGAATTACTATAGGGCAGGTCGGACTTTCGGAGGAGGAAGTAGATTCTTCCTAATAGAAAAACCAAATTCAGTCCTAATCTAGCCTCCAAAGAAATATGCCCACTCATCCTAAGGTTACCAAACCATCTCTAACTAAACCGCCGTCAACTACATGGCACCGTCGGTATTCAGTTTCCTGTGGTGGTGTTTTGACGAAGTTGATAAAACAAGCCTATTTCTACGCCTTCTTCAAATTTGAGATTGAAAGGTATGTAATGGCAGATCCAGCATTCACCGAGCTAGCCTTACTGGCTACACAAAGAGTTAATATCTCATCACACAGAACTTATGTTGCGTTACACAAGTATAAGTAACGTTCCAACAGATTGGGTGAGCGGCGGAGCACCAACATGCAGATAGACATTGGAGTATATACCGAGGTATGTACATGTGGTTACAACATAAATGATTATTAAGTACTACCTAATAACTCATAAGTAGATACTTACTCTACCGAACGTACCTAAGGTACCCAAAGTACACATGTATATAACAGAAGCTCACAACCTAAACCTTTTCAATCGTTCCAACGTTCTTTACCCTTTTTATGTACCGTGCTGGTCCCTCCTCTGACGCTTTCACTGTTTGCTATCATCTAAATGCCTTTCACTCTTGAGGAAGTCAAGGATGAGAAGGACTTTGACGAGATCCTTCCCGTACTCTTCGCTGCCTTCGGCGAGCCATACAACTCGTTGCGCAAATGGTTCATCCCGGTCCACACCACGGTCGAAGCGGCGATTGAAGATTCCAAGATGCGACATATCAAATCCTGGAAGCAGAACGACGGCATCCACTGGGTCAAGGCAGTTGATACTGAATCCGGCAAGATCGTTGGAGCAGCCGAATGGGAGATCCGCCAAGACGTATCTAATGAGCCACTGAAACCGATAAACGCGTCCTGGCACATGGAGGGCTCAGAAGAGAAAGTCTTTGCGGAGAAACTCCTTATGCAGTTGAAGGGGTTTATGAAAGAGAGAATGACTCGACCTCATATTGGTAGGTGTCACACCGGGTTGGGCTTTACATGCTGACGCTCCAACCTAGAACTGGAACAACTGGTTGTACACCCCGATTATCGTAACAGAGGCGTTGGAGGGCTGCTCACTGGTTGGGGCATCCAGAAATCGGATGAATTGGAATTAGAAGTTTGTGTTGAGTCTGTCCCATTCGGGGTTCCCATCTACGAGAAATATGGGTTTGGTAACCTGGATTGCCTCAACCCAGATATGGCAATCCCCAATCCGAGTGCGAAGTGGAAGGAGTACGAAGCAGACGACCTGCGCGTCTTCTTAATGTGGCGTCCAGTAGGGCATGATTATCGTGCTGGGGAGGATAAACTCCAAGCTTGATCAAGTATCAGGCGCCTAGGGCCTACCATTAGAATGGAACCATAGTGTCACAATGCTGCCTATCCTAATGAAACAGGTGACGGGAATTCACCTTCAAGTTACTTGACAGGACTACTATTACAATACCTAAGCAATTGACCTCATCTGAGACATAGACTCTCAGTTATGCAAGTAATGATCAACCATTAGTAGTACCTACCTAGGTGTGTAATGTCATGCACGATATTATTATTCTCACCATTGCTCTGTTTCCCTAGTTCATATGAACTGAGACTCATAATATGGGGTGGACTCAGATCACACACGTATAAAAAAAGATACGTTTTCTTCTTGGGAAGAGAGCTTTTGAGTATGAGTACCTAGGTTTAAGATGCTAGGTTAGATTATCATGGAGAAAAGAGGTAGCTTAGCCTTGTAGCTGTAGCAAAATTGAAGGTCACGGCCGCTATTACACGGTAACCCATAGTGGTTAACTGCCTATAATTCAGATATCCTAGCATTTAATGCCCTATAATTACAGTGGTATTAGCTAGTAGCGGCCGCTATTATAGGGGGATAGGTCACTGTCTTTAACGCCCCACAGCGCTGAAATTCTCTCAATTATAGTGGCAATTGTGCTTCGCACGGAGGTAACTGACACAGTGATCCTGTTCCAACACAGGATGGCCCACTCATCTACGTACCTCCTTTGTTCAACCAACACTCAAAGTCATAGTTATCCTGTTAGCTTTCCTAAGCGTTTACCTGACAATTCATATAATTCAACGAAAAATGGAACTAGTTTCTTTGATTTTCATGTAACTAACACCTTTCTTGATACCTCTTGAGCAATGACCGTCTCCGACTTGCCAATCCTCATCATCGGCGCCGGTGTGGCCGGCCTCACGCTAGCGCACGGCCTCCGGCACCACTCAATCCCTTTCCGCCTCTTCGAGCGCTATCCTCGGTCGCGCGCCCTGCAAGGCCATCGTATTCGCATCACTGACGAAGCTCTCCGAAGTGCACTTTCTCCTCAGCTGTACGGCCTGCTCAGAAACACTACGGCGGAAGTACAGCAGTTTGCGCCGCGATATGTGGATCCTAGGAAGCTCAACTTTGCGAAGCCGACGCCGGTGGAACCGGCATCGATACCCGTGGATAGGGCGTTGCTTCGGACGCTGACTGCCTTGGACATCGAGGACTCTATTGAGTATGAGAGAGAGTTTGAATCTTACGAGATTGTTGGCGATCAGGTCCATGTCAAATTCACCGATGGCTCGGCGGTGTGCGGACAGCTGCTTGTTGGCGCAGACGGTCTCAGGAGTCGCGTGCGGAAACAACTTCAGCCAGATCGCAAGCTGCTCGACTTAGAGCGCTGGATCTTATGGGGCCGAACTCCGTTGACGGAAGAGTTGAAGAGCAAGTTGGGTCAAGATTTGCTAAGCTGGTGTATGTACCTGGATGAGGGCGCTAACAACCAGGCTGTCGTCGAGCCGATGATATGGTCGAAAGGTGTGCAACAAGAATCGGGAGGCCGGCTGCCTGACTTCCCAGACTACGCTTTCTGGTGTATCTGTACAGCATCTTTCCGGTTCTCAGGAGGCTTACCAGTTGACGTCGATGAGAAAAAGTTGTTTTTGGAAGTGGTGACCAAGGACTGGCATCCTACCCTAAAGCTCCTATTCGAATCAGCTACACACGAGCAGTCTGCCTGTGTACCCATCCTATCGAGCAAGCCAGACATCGATCTCCGCTCGGCTGGCCAGACTGGGCGAGTGACGCTGATCGGGGATGCGGCACACCCGATGAGTCCCATGGGTGGCTCTGGTGGCGATACAGCAATCCGTAGCGCGGCAGATCTGGTACGAACAGTTGCTGACTTCGGCATTACGAAAGACGATATCGCGAAGTTTGAGGAGAGGATGGAAGAAACGGCTAAGCTGAAGATTCTACACTCTTTTGCCGGGGGACAGAAATATTGGCGTGGGAAGGAATGGACCGAGTATCGTGAAGTTGATGTTTAAAACGTACCTATTAGTCGATAGTGTGGGAAAATCGAACACACGCAGGTAGTCTTGAATATCCAACTTCAATTTTACATAACTCGGCCTACTAGGACACTTACCATAAGGCGACTTCACACCTCCTCGAATCATACCAAGCTCCGCATAGCTGCCTCTGCGTGTCACGGCCTTACGTAAGTACTTCCCTTACGTAAGTAGCCCCTTACTTAAGTAATCCCTTATGTAAGTGATACCTTACGTAAGAGATTACTTACGTAAGGGACCACTTCTTGAGTATGTAGTCAACCCCTACCACTGAGGGTTACCTTTAGCTCTCAACTTGGCGCCATATTTCCATAGAATGAGAGGTGCCGGTACGCCAATGGCAATGAACACGAAGGATAGCAGGCCATTACCCCAGCCGTAGCCAAGAGCCTGATACATTTGCGGCGCAAATAACGGAAAGGCGAAAGCAGTAAAATTGCGAAGTAGTTGACTGGCCGCACTAGCGCTGGCAACATGTTTCAAGTATGAATCCATAACATACGCCTGCATCGCCTGCGTCCCGAGGATAATTCCGCAGCTGAAGATGGCAATACCGATGTCCATACCAGCAGAGCCCCACAGGGATGAGAATTGCGCCGGGAAGCATCAAGGGGACGCGGTATTCGGGCTGGGTCTCGCCTTTTGCGCGTGTCTTGAGATACTGCCAGACGCGATCCATGATGCGTGCTCCACCTTGAGCAGCAACGATGCAGCCAACTGCAATGGCGATATAGTGCAGGCCGGAGACAGACACAGACTGGTGATAGCGCTCGATCCAGAGCGTAGCAAAAGTGGACTGCACAATGTAGAGAATACCATAGTTGTAGGCGAGGTAGAAAGACATGAGCTGGATCAGTGGCTGCGTAAGGAGAAGGCGACAAGGACGCGCTAAGCTGATAGCAAGGACTTGGGAAAGCGACCTGCCTTCACGCTCGTCCCCGGTATAATACCCTTGACCGGTCTGCTTCCGCAGCTTTTGGGCTTTGCGGTGGAGAATGGTGCCGGCGTGCGTCTCGGGGAAGAGGAAGAAGGCTAGGAGCATCAGTACTGCGTCGAAAATAGATAGCACCCAGAAGATCCAACGCCATCCGATGGATCCGGTAAGGACGCCGCCAAGGATGGGACCGATTGCAGGACCGAAAAGGGGGAGGAAAGTGGCGATGGCAAAGGATAGGCCGCGCTCTTCTTGTCTCCAGCAGTCGGAGAGGACGGGGTTTTCAATCTTGAGAGGTAGTGGTTAGCGTTTCATGCTTTCTTCGCTAAAGTGGTCACCAGCATTAGGTACATACGGCATATTGAACACTGCCTCCCAAGCCAGCGAAGAACCGACCTGCGATCATCACGCCGTTGGTCTTCGAGAAGCCACACACGGTGTTCCAGAGAATGTAGAAGCAGCATGAGGAAACCCAGACCGGCTTTCTGCCGAAGACCTCGGTCATAGGTGCCAACACCATCGGGCCGAAAGCATAGCTGAGCACAAATATTGACAATGTCAGTTGTGTGGTGGCATCGTTGGTATGTAGTTCCTCCGAGATGGCTGGCAGGGCAGGAGCGATCATCGTTGACGACATCAGGGTCACCATGCCTCCGAGCGAGGTGAGGATCGTTACGGCCCACTTCAACCATCGTGGCCAGTTCAACGGATTGGCAGGATCGTCTGGGTCGTCCCAAGTGACCTTAATGGAGTAAGCCGGTGTGAACAAGAGGGGGAGGAGGCGGAGGGTACTGCAAAGGCAAGAGCAGTGTTACTGACAAGATATGGATCACCCCTCTCAGCGATATCTACTTCTGGACCTTTCTCTGCTGTAGAGAGGTCTTCTGTAGGTGGCTTCTCTGGATCGCGTATGTGCGTGATCTTCTCTGCCGCTACACCAATAGCGTCCCCGTCAGAGAGTAGAGTCGGATCAGCTAGACTAATGGAAGACATGCTAATAGTTGTACACCAATGCTTGAAGGCGCAGCGAGACGCTATGAGGCGGATTACGGAAAGGTAATTTGAAGAGGACAGCGGAAGCAGATATAGTCTAAAGAGACGGGTCCGAAGTCGCACACTGGCATATAACCTCTTCTATAGAGAGGTACATAGGTAGGCGACAAGAAATTTTGAATATCTTTAAAATCCGAGCTCCGAGTCCGTCGTCGCCTCCGGCCGAGCTCCGCATTTTCGCTTATGGGTCCATTCGCCGATGGGGTTGGATTAAAGGCGAAGTCTATACTTAATCGAGACTGATGTTAATATATACCCTAGGATAGCCCCTTCGTTTGGGCGTGCGGACCCCGGCTTCCGGCACGACTTCTAGGCCATATCAATTAAGTGTATTCATAACATTTTACCTGAGCCGCGACTCATAAATATACTGTTGGATATCAAATCGCCTGTACTTGTTCCCTAGAGACTTTATAGTAGCCATCATTTCACCTTATGGAACTATAACTTGGACGACAATTAGTATTTGATTTCCCTTCCCCAGTATCTGGACCCGGGGTCCCTAGAAGATAAACGAAGCAGTGCGGCACGGAGTGGTACATTTTGTAATGATCTTCCGTACCCGGCATCCGCCTCCTTTAAAGAGAGGAAAATATGAAACCTTTTTATGGTGTAGGTGAAATCAGAAACAGGCCTAGGATATCCGCTCGACTTCGCACTGCAGAGATAAGAGTCAATTTCTAATAAACGAAATTCTCTAATGGAAAGAGTGCGTGTAATTACTTAGGTACCTACCTATATAGGAGGTATGTCGTACATACTAGAGTACTGGCGGCACCCAATCGAGGATCTTATAAGAAAATGCATTTGCTACCTAAATATAACTAAAAAGAGTTGGCGGTAGCTTCCTTTCTCGTGGGGAATCGCACGATAATATTTGCTTTTACTCCTTTGTTCTACTGAAGATTTCTGTTCTCCATGAGCCCCCCTTAGGACACCTATCAGAAATATGTTAGTACTGTGAAATGAATTGAAAAGAAGAGAAAGAAAAACTACTCACCTGCGTTATGGTTTAACAGATGTGCCACCCCAGCCTAACTCCCCACCTGGCAATGTATTCAACCCGGGTTGACCCTCGAAGGACCGTAACACCAGAAGTCAGACATATGTCTAGCCACGCTTCATTGAATTAGTAAAAAAAAAAAATAAGAGTAATGGTATTTCACTGGTGCCGAAGCTCCCATCCATTCTGCACCTCCTATGTAAGCAGTTTCTAAATATTACACTGCCTTTATTTATGGTTCATCACGATCATTCGTTCTTATGGTCCGGGGATACCTCTATTCTGTAGAGTAAATGTTTTCAGTGCAGGCAGTTAGCGATGAATCTTACTAGGCAGCCTTTTACTTTTACCAGCACAGGTAGGTTTCCCTCTGGTTAACATAGGTAGCATTTCCCTCTTTTCAACACAGTTGTTCTTTTTCTGATTAATGTAAGTAAGCTCTACCTTTACTCAACACAGGCTGTCTTCCCTCTGGTTAATGCAAGTGGCCTTTTACTCTTGTCAACGTAGGTGATTTTCCCTCTTGTAAATGTAGGTGGTTTTCTCCTTAGTTAATGCAGATAGCCTTTCCCTCTTTTCAACATAGGTAGTTGTCCTTCTTATCAAGATAGGCAGTTTTCTCTCTAGTCAAAGCATGTAGTTTCTCCTTCCAGTCAATACAGTTGGGGGTTTCCTCTGGTTAATGTAGATGGCTTTTCTCTGCTATCAACGCAGTGTGTTTTCCTCTTGTCAGTGTAGGTCTATTTCACTCATTTTATAGTAGGAATATCTCCCCTCTGGTTATCACAGGTAAGTTTTCCCTCTTTTCAACACAGGTTGCCTTTCCCTCCTTTCATTGCAGGCCGGGTTTCACTCCTTATTGCAGGTGATTTTTCCCTCTGATTAATGCAGGTTTTTCCACTCTCTTCGGCACAGATGATAATGGTAGCTGAGGTGATTTATACACCCCAGCTTTTGAGGAATTGAATTAGAAGGATAATATTCTATGACAAAGGCGAAAGGAACCCCAAAGTTTAAAGAAAGTCATTTGATTGAAAATGTTAAAATCCCGCGCCCCTAGTAGTGCTAACGTTTTCTAAATAGGGCTGCTGTCTACAAAAGGTATGTACTGCTGCGAGCATGTAATGTTAGATGGTGGAAGTATGCCTTGAAAGTATGCCTGAACATGTCCAAAGTAACAGTTTGACCCTCCCTGGCCAAGGACCGTATGCTATATTTGAGAAATAACACGCCAGTTAGCTGAGCCTCCTTATTGAGACGGTAGATCATTGAAATTCAATAATGACTTACACCGACGGCCTCTTGCTGGATTATTACCGATCCAGGGAATCGAGAAGACATCTTGCGCGCCCTGCGAAGAAGCAAGTTCGGTCAGCAACGTCAATAGAGATACAGGTTGGCAGATACTGACGATGTCAAGGGTGTTATAGGGTCGACGGTATTGCTCGCAAACAGGATCGGGAAGGACGTAGGCCTTTGCAGTCCACTTATCGGGTCTGTACAAAAGTTCAACTTGTTAGATCTTGCTTCCGATTCAGATATTCATCTACCTTTTCGGAAGATGGATTTTCGAGAATGTGGAGAGAGAGGGAGGGAATGAGACAAGGTATTTAAAAAAAGGGGTTACTTACCTTGAAACACCATGCTATCAGGCAGTTCCGGTTGGAAGGATCTACACAAGATATTTTCCAAGTAGATGGGGTAGATATCACCGATGTATTTGGTCTTGGAAACCGTATACTCGACATAACTCTTGAATGCTTCAATTGTCGTAAGCTTGTTTCTCCGATATGAATCGGCGCACCGGATAACGAGACCGGCGTCAGTTGCAACTGAGCCCATCCCGGCAAATTTGCCCGCAAGAGCAGACACGTTCCCGCCCTCGACCTGATGCAAGGTATCGGCCATGATTGGAAAAGTCGCCAGTGGGGTGTAGAGAGCATCGAGTAAAAGGGCCTTCAGGTCTGAATAGGTGACCAGTGTCGGCAGGTCTCTATTCGGGAGTCCGCTGACCGGGACCGGATGGTTCTGAAGCTGGCTGATGATGCCGTCCAGTCTGGATGTGATGTTAGCTGGCGTAGGTCCCCAGAAAGAACACATCTCGGGGCCTGCGGAATGGCAGAGGCTTGAGAATTTTCCCATGGCTTCATCCATCTGATCGACATTGTCCCTCCACTCATTTTCATAATATTGCTCCGCGTTTATAACACCATCGAGTACCATTCTACCTACTCGGTCGGGAAACATGGAAGCGAAAGTGGCGCCTACGACAGTACCGTAACTAACAGCATAACACCACAATTTGGCGTCTGATGGTGACTGGCCGGCGACCTCGGCCTCGGCTTCTATAAATGACAACAAATCACCGGCGACAGCCGGCGTGGTCACATAGTATCCGTGAGGCGACTCGTTCTCGACAGCATCGTTGCACCACTCTCCGTAGATAGAGCTTGAATAGAACTGTTCCTCTAGCGACGACGACGAAATGTTGGTGACGCCTGTGCTGTGCTGTCGAATGAAGGCTGATCTTGCGTCTGTGTTCCCCGAGAAGCAGTCGAGGCTCGGAACGCTGCCGTTCACGCCGCGAGGGTCAAAGGAGACAAGATTGTACTGGCCTCCGAATATTTGCGCTGCGATGGCTCCGCTTTCAAGTAGTTGTTCGACACCAGAACCACCCGGACCGCCTATAATGATGCGTGAGTTGAGTCATATGGACTCTAAGTAACTTTGTACGAATGATGTGATGGAGATCTTACCAGGGATGACCACAATGCTTGGAGACTCGACGGTGGCATTCTTGCCAGCCAGTTTGATGAAGGGGATCGATGTCGTGCCAAGGCCTTTGTTGGAATAATCCAAAGGAACTTCAAGTCTAGAGCATGTAAAGTCGTCGAAGCATGGTGTCCAGGTAAGGTTTGCTGATGGTTCAATCTAGACGCTCGCTTGTCAGAAAGCTTGAAAATTTTAAGAGGACGTGGTTTGGCAAAGTCCAGGGCTTACACTGTCAAACCCGTAGACCATGCCTGAATCATTGGAACTATCGGCTTTACATCCCAAGCTAAGGAACAAGCTTGTGAGAAGAATAGACGTAAGTCGTTTCATTGTCATAACTGGAAGTCTCCTTTAGGTTTCTATTATGTTGCTTGCAACGAGGTGATGATGGTATGTGCCATTGCAGTCGAAGCAACTGGGATATCAAGGAACTACTTATACCATTTGAATTTTCCAAGAGACTTCAATCGAATCTTCCAATTTCAAATACTCAGCCCATTAAGAAGCCTTATTTTGCCAATCCAACTCACAATGCTTATTTCGTACACTGTCGCCGCTCCACTTGTACGAATCAGCCAATCATAGTGTCTTGTACCACCACCGGACTCGGGATGTGCTGCCTGAAATTGGGTGTTTTCAGCACTGGCCGTGATGCACCGGCCTCTGAGCTACCGCGACCGCCGTCCCATTACAGGTCTGAGCCTCCGGATGGAGGATCCTGTTCGGGGGAGCGTGATTGTGCACAGCCACCCCAGTCAAGCTATTACATAAGCCCCTACCCCTGAATATGCATGGCGCCCCCTTTCCAGTACTCCACTTGTACGAACTAGCCAATGAACGTCCATTCTCGCCCCTTTAGTTAGTCTATCGGGTTCTATGTAAGCGCAGCTGCTCACCAGTCTTTGTTTTCATGCTGATGTCTCGTTGAAGTATCCCTCACAGAAGATGTGGGAGATGACGTCTCCTCTGGCATACGAACAGACTAATAAACGGTCTCCTTGAAATTGAGGGCAAATTCGACTAGATCTAGGCGTAATTTGCTTTTCGAAATCCGCTTGAAACGCTGCATAACTTAACTAGCCAACATCAGCGTGATGGTCGAGAATCAGAACGACAGTAGCAAGTCAGCCAGCCAAGCTTGGAGGAAAAGGCCTCGCAAGTTCGCACCAAAGTCGAGACTGGGTTGTAAGACTTGCAAGTAAGTCTTAACTCCATGTATTGCTACGTTACGATTGGTTGTATTCAAGCACAAAAAACCCGAGTCAGCTAATCTTGGTGCAACTCTTAGGATAAGACGAGTAAAATGCGATCTCTCCCGGCCTTCATGTCAGAAATGTCAGTCTACAGGTCGAACCTGTGATGGCTATAATGAAAATGCCCTCGGCTTGATAACTGAGATTGATACAAATCATCATCACAAGGAGACGACCAATAGAGCAGAGACCTATGACAAATACAACCATTGCATCACGATCAGTACGCATCAACCAGAAACGTGGTACGAGAAACATCATGGCCTCGTTTCGGGGAATCTCGACCCCTTCATGATCCTACCGGTGGCTGGGCAAGCCCAGGGCGAGGCAATGTGTTTCTTCGAGTATATTTCGATCAAGCATCTAAACGAACACCGCCCTTGCGAATCATGGCGGAAGACTCTTATGTTCTTCTCTCAAACAGTACCCTCGGTGAGACATGCTGCCATTGCTTTATCATTGGTCTACCGAAACTATCTGGATCGCGATTCCAGCCGTACGCACCAACCACAGCCCCTGAATGACGGGCTACCGAATAGAACTGCCATGCTTCACTATAACCGAGCCATTCAACTTCTTCTTAACCAGGAAGCTGGTGACAGCACCGAGACGACAGCCGTTACCCTTTTAGTCTGTTATCTCTTCACCTGCTACGATCACTTAGCGGGCAACTACGTACAAGCGATGAAGCACCTCCGCGGAGGCGTGGATCTCTCACGAAACATCGACGAGGCCACTCTTAGCAATAACCAAAGCCCATACGACAATTCCCAACCCTCCGGGGCTCGCACGCTCATCTGCCAGGTCACAAGACAGATCCGCCGTCTTGACATGCAGGCCGTAACGTTTTTGGTAGACTGGACCCCGGAGGATATTCAGGAGATGCCGAGGTCTCAGCTTCCACCGCCTGGAGGTGCCTTCCGATCCCTCGACCAAGCCGCCGACCACCTTCAGATCCTCGTCGCTCGGGTAATGAAACTGCATAACACGGAGCAGCAAATGTCCCCGACGGGCGAGATACCGCCGCCGACTCCATCACTAAAGGAGATTCTCCTCAGGCAGTTGGAAATATGGTCGGGCCTCTTCGAAGCTATGCTACAAGATGGTGGCGGCTTTTACGTGGCAGATTCCGAATCATGCCGGCTCGTTTCGCTCCTGCGCCTGCAACACATTATTGCGTGGATTCTCCTCAGTAGCTACGGACCTGGACCTGGCAGGGAAATGGAATACGACAACTACCTGCCCCAGTTCCAGCAATGCGTGGCCCTAGCGGGCGACGTAGCAGCGGCCCACGAGCAGTACTCGGGGTCGTTACAGCCCACATTTACGCCGGAGGTGGGCATCGTCCCCGTGCTCTACATCATCGGGGTAAAGTGTCGGCACCCCGTAGTCCGACGACAGGTCTTGAGCATCTTGCGACGGCAGTCGATACGAGAGGCGATTTGGGACAGTATCTCCGCCGCTAGAGTGGTGGAGCGGGTAATCGAGATCGAAGAGGGCGGGTCTGAGGAGGAAGGGGGAATGACACGGAGAATGGAGCAGATTGCTGTGTGGCAGAGGGTCGAGACTGTGTCTTGGATGCAGTCTCCGGACAGGCTGGACATCAGTTATACGTTTTGTGGGCTGGAGGGAACGCATATCGAGTCTCTCATGATATAGAAGATAGGAGGCGTCATTACGTCAAATAGTCAGCGTTAGATGATAGGCTCTTGTATTCCGTATAGACCTGGCTATTGTATGGAATTGAACAGAAACTAGTTAAAACAATCCTTCCCATATAACTTTTATCTTTCAACCTATATAATTGTACGTGAGTTAAGTTCGGTCGCAATAAGTAGCCAATCCAGCTCAAGAGAACCCCGCCCCCTTTTTTGCCTCGTCGTATAATAATACTCTCGATTTAGCCTTCAAAACCCGATGCACGTCTGCCATGTAACATTCCTCGCATTGCAAGATCCTCTTAGAGCTTTGAACATGGCCTTTCTTGAAATTGGGAAGAGCATTTATGACGTCACTGTTGGCGGTGATATTAGCCATAGCCACACCAGGGGCTGACTCTGAGTGGTCTTATCGCTGATTGGTTTTTATTACGATGCCGGCGTAACCTCTACCTCTAAGACCTTCAAGAGAGCAATCCTACATAACAATCTTAGGATTGAGCGTACATTGTTACTAAACCGGTGTATCTGGACTGAAGAACATGTGCTATATATAAGGGAGCATTAGAGAGTCAAAATCGGGAGCTCTCTGCTGCACTGCACTCAACAGAGTTCTCTGTAGTGAAGGTGAATCATCACATCGTAAACATGGGTTTTCTTAAATACCTGTTACTTACACTCGCCATTGCGGCGCACGGCCTTGCTCAAACTAACGAGAAAAGACCCAATATCATCTTCATCTTCACCGATGACCAGGACCTCCATCTGGGGTCTATGGACCACATGCCTATCCTGCAGAAGGAACTCATAGCAAAGGGCACCGAGTTCACCAACCACTATGCCACCGTTGCACTTTGCTGTCCCAGTCGAGCTTCACTCTTGAGAGGACAGGCAGCGCATAACACCAACATAACAGACGTCACCTCGCCTGGCGGTAATTATCAGAAGTTTGTGGTGGCTAAGGAAGATGAGGATTACCTTCCCCACTGGCTCGTGGATGCTGGATACAATGCGGAGTGTAAGTGACGGAGAATAGTTATAGAGTGAATATGGTAGAGTACTAACTATTAGCAGACATTGGCAAGTTCATGAATGGCTACACCAGGGCAACGTATACGAACGCTCCCAAGGGGTGGACACACACGGATCTCCTAGTATGTGTTCCTCTCATCTAACATGGGTTGTGTCCTAGCTAAACAGACGGCATGTCATAGGTTGATCCGTTTACCTATCAATACAACAATGTCGTTATGTCGGAGAATGGCCAGACCCCAATTCACTACACTGGATTTCATCAACTAGACGTAATCCGAGTCAAAGCGTGAGTGCCATATTCCTGGTTCTTCGCTGATTGACTATTTTGCGACTGACAGTAAACAGACTTGATCGGATTGATAAATTGGTCGACGAGGAGAAGCCATTCTATCTGACTATTGCCCCTTCGACACCTCACATAGAAGACGGGCACAAGCTACCCACACCGCAGACGAGACACAAAGGAGCCGCGGAAGGATTGCAAGTCTCGAGAGGCGGTAACTGGAACCCTTCAGATGATGACACGGCCGGAAAGCCCTCCTGGCTGAAAGAGATGGCCTCTATGAACTCGTCAATAATCGACCGAGCCGACGCCCACTACAGAGCTCGAATTGCGGTTCTTCAAGGTGTTGACGAGATCATCGAGGACGTGGTCGACAAGCTTGACAAGAAAGGCATCCTTGACAATACCTACATCATTTATTCAAGCGACAACGGGTACCACCTCGGAAACCACCGAGTTGCTGCTGGGAAGTCGCTCCCATACCGTGAGGACACCAACATGCCCCTTGTTGTCCGCGGACCGAATGTTACGGCTGGGGTGAAATCTAAGATTCCTAGTGCACACTTGGACTTCCCTCCCACCTTTCTGGAGATCGCTGGCGTCGACCCTGCCAAATTCCCCCCTATCCTAGATGGCCGAAGTCTCCTAAGCAAGTGGCACAATCCAGAGAGCAAAATCGAGACCTGTCCTCTGGAAGACACACATGAGATCATCAACGTCGAGTTCTGGGGCGGGGCAGGTATCGAGTCGCCGTTGCAAGATAAGCCGTACAACATGGGCAACAACAGCTACAAGACCCTACGCATTGTAGGACAAGAACACAGTTATCTGTATTCGAAATGGTGCACTAACGAGACCGAGCTGTACGACACAGTAGCCGACCCGTACGAGCTCAACAATTTGGCCAAGGGCGACAACCAGGACGACCACACCAAGCGGCTTCTGACGCGCCTCAACGCGCTTCTCCTGGCCACCAAGTCGTGCGCCGACCAGACGTGCCGCAACCCGTGGAAGCTGCTGCAGCCGGAGGAGGAGCGGCGGGGCCAGATCGTCGAAGACGCGGCTTCGCTTACAATTACGTGTCTGGACCAGGCCATGGACCCCAAGTACGATACCTTTTTTAATACCAGCTTCCCCGACGTAGCCTTCCAGGAGTGCAGGGAGTTGCAGGACATCGACAATGAGAGGCCGTACCTGCCGGAGAACCCGGGGCTGGGGATGAGGTACCGCGAGCCGACCGACAACTACCACACGCCCAACGTGAAGAATACAGACGCCATCGACGGAAACCAGCAGGATGCTGGCGGGGCGGACCAGAGGAATGTCACGCTGGCTACTCTTATGTCTAAGTCTGTGAAGTTGACCCCTGGCCAATTAGGTCAGGCGGGTTAAGGAGATAGAGTAGTTACCTTGAAACAGTTCTTGAATTTGAAAGATTTCATGTTAGACGTAAATATGCCTACCTACGCAGCATATAGCCTTCTAGGCCTAGGCACATGTGATTTATTTTCCATTCCTTTTCACATGATAGGTGTTTGATGCTTGATCTCACTCACAGTACCCCGGATTGCCTCCCGGTCTTCCTCAGCCAATTCGATGCCAAAGTATTTCCTTATGGCCTCGATCCTCTGCGCTTCGTTTTGGAGCTTGAATTCGAATACCGTTCTCTCATTACGGCGCCATTTAAGCGTGTCTTCAAACAGAATCAACGCGCCATCTATGTAACCATCCAGACTGTCCTCGCTCGCCGACCCGGGCCCGTCTCCCTCGTCTGTCTCGAGATCGGTCGTGAACCGCGACAGCACGAGCTTCTGCGTGAACCACGAGCTGGGGCTCTTCCAGGGGCTTAGGTTCATGCCGCGGATGTCCTCCAGCAGGAATTCGGTGTCGACGAAGCAGTACATGGGGCTCCACTCACTCTCCCGGTCGATGCAGTGCTGGTAGACCCACACCTTCTGGCTTTGGTCGACTAGCTGCGGGATAGCCTCTTTCACGAGTCGCATGTGGGCGCATGCTTCGGGTATACCGTCCAGGTGTCTATACACCACGTCTCCGTCGCCGAAGAGCACCATTGGCATGGGTCTAGTGGGGCCATTGGCTCCGAATCCGATATCCACCATGTAGTACACAGGCCCGATAATGACAATGTTGACGCAGTGCGTGAAGCCGCCGTACCTGTCGGTTTCCTTATTGTAGACGCGGGCACCCGCCATGAAGACGTCGAAACCGAGACTCAGCAGCACAGTGTGGAAAAGCGAGTTGTTTTCCATGCAGTAGCCACCACGGCGGCTCGACTGCCGCACGATCTTGTTGAAGAGATGCTGCGGGTGGACATTGACGGTCCTGTGCCAAGAGTAGTGCTGTGTGAGATTCTCGAACGGGATCCGGACCAGCGTGTGCTTCAGGAGGAGGTCAAGATACCCTAGCTTCTCCTCGAAATCAATTTGTGATGTTACCGAGTACAGTCGCTTGGGTTCTGGTAGTGCGATGCGATTGAAGAATTGCTCGAGCTGATAGCGGCTGTATCTTGGGCGGTCGGCCATGTTGCATGCAGACTTTTAGAAAGATGCGGATGGCAACGAAGAGGAAGCTGAAGCCACGGGGTTTTCAGCGTAGTGTTGCAGTAATTTACCCCACCGCGTGTCACTAAATCGTGGCTGTCAATAGCGCCAATCGATATGCTGCCGGCGGCTGGGTTTAGGTCCTTGCGGCACGACTTTAACCTCCCATAATTACGTGGTAGACTGGAGGGCTGGCCATTTGCCGCTAAACCGCTAAATTGCCAAAATTATCTAAAAAAAAATTATATAATATATAAAAATATATATATATATTTTTAAAAAAAAAATATTATTATAATATTAATTTATATATAATTAATATAATAATAAATAATTAAAATTTAAAATAATTAATATTTAAAATTTTTTATAAAATATTAAAATTTTTTAAATAAATAATAAATAATAATTTAAATAAAATTTAATTATTTAAAATTTAATATATATATAAATTATAAAAATTTTTATTTTTATTTTTTATATTAAAATATATATATATATAAATAAATATTTAAATTTAATTTTTATTTTATTTTATAATATAATATTATTTTAATAACTTTTTTATTTATTTTAAATAAAATTAATAATATTTTATTAAAAGATTTTCTATATAAAAATTTAATAAATAAATATTTTATTTAATTTTAAAAAATATTATAAAAAAATTTAATATAATAAAAATTATTATATTTTATTAAATTATAATAAAATATTAATATAATATAATAAATTAATATAAATTTTATTTTAATAAATAAAAAATTTATTAATAATAAAATATAATAAATAATTAAATTATTAATTTTTTATTAAAAATTAATAATAAAAAAAAATTAAAAAAAATTTTTATAAATTTTATAAAAAATTAATATTAAAAATTTTAATTAAATAATGAAATTAATTAAATTTATTTAATAATTTCAAACGATAAATAATAAATTTTTTTAAAATAAATTTATATTTGAAATTTTTTTTAAAATATATAAAAAATTTAAAAATATACGTAATTATTTTTTAAAATTTAAAAAGCAAAATGTAAAATTTAAAATAAATATAAAAATAAATTAATAATATAATTAAAATTATAAAAAAAATAAAAATATATAAAAATAAAACCCGGCGATAATTTTTACG
>JAOXNQ010005684.1:0-19791 GCA_028571165.1 Hypoxylon perforatum
CCCCCTTTTTTTTTTCAACAAGAAAAAAATTCTCATACGTCTCGCGCGTTTCTTAGATCCTTACCGGCTATCAACCAGCCGCGTTGCAAGATGACAGCCCCTCTGTCTCCTCGAGCTCATCGGCCTCCGACGTAGATACGGTGTCCTCGTCCGACTTCACGAGCCTCACAGCCGTCCCCACAGCAATCGCAACGCCCATAAACGCCGACTCGGCGTCTTCGCAGGTGCTCTTCGGCACCTCGCTTGTCGACAAGGTCTCCCAGATCCTTAACCTTGATCAGCAGCCGGAAATCGTCCAAGCCGCTCCTTCGTCGCAGGTCACGGGTCACGACACGCGGGAGCCGGCCTTGTTTCTAATCCATGACGGCAGCGGCGTTTGCACGCACTACCACCGCCTTCGCTCTCTCAACCGACCGGTGTACGCACTACACGATCCGAAGTTCCTCGACCCTTTCGATGATTGGTCGAGCCTCGGCGAGATGGCCGACGAATATGCTCGACAGGTTTCCTCTACAACCGCAGGTCCGTACCTTCTCGGAGGCTGGTCGTTTGGCGGTGTAGTCGCATTCGAGGCAGCTCGTCGACTAGCTGCTCAGGGGCATGGTGTTATCGGTGTAGTACTAATCGACGCCCCGGCCCCGCTCAATCACCAGCCATTGTCATCCCGCATTATCGAATCGGTAACAGGCCAGGTCAGGTTGCCCAGCACTGAAACCGCCAGGGCCATCCGTGCCCTGACTAAGCGCAGCTTTGCCTCTTGCACCAGCCTCCTCGCTGCTTTCCAACCCGAATCCCCCGATGTTCTACCTATGCCGCGCGTTTTTCTTCTGAGATCTCGTGAAGGCTGGCAGGACCCTTCGAACCCTCATACCATAGAGAATGATTGGCTACAAAACCGTCGTAGTCCCCGAGGAGCGCTCAGCAGCTGGGAAGCCGTGACAGGATCGAAGGTGGCTTGGGTAGACATTCCTGGTGACCACTTCCACGTCTTCGACTCGGCCAACATCGAGTATGTCTCTACTTCAATCCGTCGCGCATGTTCCGAGCTTGAAATAGCATTTTCACGCGTGCCCATAAACATTCAGAGCCCCTAGGAGCTCTTGGGTGGTACGCGTAGTGTTGTAAGTAAAGATGGTTGTCTTTTTTGTTCTTTTTGGTGTTGAAGGGGTGGAAATGCATAGACTCGATTAAACAGATTCCTGTCCTTCCCGCAAGAGAATTCCCCCTTGTCATATCAGGCTGCTCTCAGTGTTCAAATATCTCTCCAGTTAGCGAGTCACAAGTCATTTCAAGACTGATGTACTTCCCACGTCGCAAGAAGAAGAATAGATTAGAGCGAGTTGGAGTTATTCATAGCATTAGAAGTCCCTAGCCTTATTCTGGCCCTGTTACCTATTATGTTGTCAATATAAATTGGCAAAGATGCGACGTGAAATAGGGATGGAATATTGTTGTGGGGATGACTATCCCCAGCTTGATTACAAACGCCCGTAGTTTTGCTCTTTATTACAAGGCACAAATGATTAGCTACGTTGGGTTAGGAGGGTAGAAGGAAGGATACACACAATGAACGTTAGGCTTAGGGCTTAACGATGCCTCCCCACGTAGTGCGATTAGATATTTTTCAAGGTGTGCCCTGTCCATTTGATAGCCAGTCCATCATTCAAGTCCAGGCTGAAACCCGGAGAATGATTGCCAGTCACTATTTAGGAGCATATTGTGGCTGGTATCCAGTACGCCTTCCATGTCGGGATTGAAGGAAACTCCGTGGAATTCTTCGTTACTAGAGGAAGAATATGCAATGTTGGGCTGCTGATTTCCGACCTGTGACAAATCGGGCGGGCCGACGTCGGGATTCACGCCACCAGGAGCATGAAACGGGGTTTGCAGACCTGTATTCCATAATGGATATGAGGGAGAGTGCGTTGCCAGTTCTGGGTTAATGGGGTAATATTCTGAATTGGTAGAAGACGGACTACCGACCACGACTCCTATTGGAGGTGATGACGAGTATGCAAATGAAGCTACTGAATCTGTCCTGTTTGGTGGAAGAAGCTGGTTTAATGGAGATAGGTTGTCTCCACTCGGCACTAACGTCGAGATACGCCCGAGAATATCGTGAACGATATCCTGTGCGCTCCTGGCGGTACTAAGATATTTTTCCAGGATCGAGAACGTGTGTAGAGCCGTAGTAAGCGACCTCTGAGCGTCCGTGATGAATGGGGAGGTGGGGTTGGCAAGGATGAACCCCAAAAGATACAATGTGGCGTCCCATTGGCATCTGAACACAAAATGCCATCCAGTCAGAGCGTCCCCCTCTGTGAAGGCCTGGTTGACTATGTGTGTAAGACTGATGGCGTGTTTCAGGCCCACTACGCCGTGTCTATCCGCCTGCGCCATTGGAGAACTGTGATGGTCGAAGCGCACAAATGGTCGCAGGATGAGAAGGTTAAGGTGATGGTAAGTGACTTCGAAGATAAGCCGCTGGCGCTGGAGCCATAGTGGAACAAGGGGGTCGAGGTTGAGAGTCGGACCATCGGCGAATGAGAAGGGTTTTCCGGCGGCACCCTTCCTCGAGATTGTCAAGGCCGGTGGCACATTTTCAACGCATTCTCGAATAGTCTTCATTTTTGGCGCTATATAGCCTGCGATCGACTCTAGAGTAATGGGTTTCGAGTCATGCTCAACCAGGTCGCTGCGTTGGAGTTCCATCTGCTTGCTACAGAATAGAGAGTGCACTGACTGAACGGCCATTATGAGTTTCGTATGGTACACTTGGAAGCTCGCCCATATGTCGTTCTGATTATTGCCGTCATTAGTTGACGCGAGAACGGCATTGCCAGTCTGCCACAAATCAACTGACAGACTATATGTAAGACTGGGCTGAGAAATTAGCGGTGGAAGCCCCATCGTGACAGCTAGATAGCCATCCAATTGGATTAGTGCCCTCCAAATGTTGCGCCGTAGCTCTCCTTGCTTTGCGTTCAGCTCTAGTGACGATAAATCTTCATGCAGGCCTAGTATTTGCGCCATCCTGACTGAGGTGGCGAGGGAAGTATTGGCCAAATTTAATGAGCCTGCATTCAGGATGTACACAGCCGAGAGAATAGAGCTTTGTACGGACCGCAGCGTCGGGTTTTGTTGTTCTTCGAGAAGAAGGCGGTGGCATCTATTATAGAACCACTGTCCCGCTAGGCTGGCATTAACGGCGCGTGAATTTACTGACCGTCGCGTATTATTTGAACCGTCACGTACAAGGAAACTGCTGCTGAATTGCATGGACAGTGCTAGCAAGATATCCGTGAGGGCTGACGGCATACGGGTTGACGACGGCGACCCCGCGAGGGAGGCATTGTTCCACAACGAATCGTGGTGGTTTTGCACTTCGTCTTGATCTAGGATCGGATACAGAAAATGGAACCTCTGCCAGAATAAGCTGAGAAGATGTCTCTCCTCAGCTCGGGAGAATTCTGATCGGCTTCCATTGCGATTTTCAAGGGACGCTAGTTCTAAATGCGGCCCCGCGGGCTCGAGGCGGGATATGGGATAGGGCTGCCCCGAAGCATGCTCGAGGTACTGGCGCATACGATGTATGAATGGGGGTATGACACAAAAGGCAGACGGGCTAGTGTAGTAAATATTGCTTTCGGATCTCTCGCGTTCTTCACTTATCCGATCGCCTGCAGTTTCGTTTATGCCGGTCAACCCATCGTTCGCACTTCTCCGACGCCCACTCCAGTTGAAACTCTCTTCAACGGCAGGATCACGCGGCGACAGCTGCGACGTCTCGCTGGTAGCGTCTGCCGTCCTCTCGGCAGGCGGACTTTTTGACGCCTGCTTCTCCTCCAGCTCCCTGAGTCGCTCTTGTAACCGCTCGATTTCCCTGAAGTCGGACAGGTCAGTCTACTCAGAGCTTGACCAACACGTGGCTTAAGGCCAAACGGCTTGACAATCCCAAAACGCCCTTAACAATATGACACCTACCGTTTAGCCGCCGGGAGGGAATGAGCTTCCCATGGCATCGAGTTAGTGCACTTCTCGCCTCGACTGCGGCAGTTTCGACAAGGCTGTTCGTTGTCGCATCTAACTCGGTTCAGCCGACAAGAGTCACATGCGCGCGTAACTTTGCGCCTCTTGGCCTTTCCTATCTCCGACGGTGTCATAGACCCCGAGCCTCGCGAGCCCGGTGTCGTGACAGGGCTCATCATTTGAGCCGAAAACGTGGTAAACATGGCTTCGGCAAGTCCCAGAATAAAGGAGCTAAAGAACAGGGCAGTCCGGGCCGTGGGTGGATAATGAAAAGGAAAACACCAAAAATGTAAGGTAGGTGATAGCGATCGCAGTGATCTATCTCTTTTATGAGGTAAATACCTAGGTAGTGTGGCTAGGCTATTTGTGCCAGTCCCCCGGGAATAATAAGCAAGTGAGCACAGGATACATAGGCGGGACTAACATGCAGAGACGGGCTAGGCAGTGCGGCTTGCGGCTTGTTCCCGTGTGACGACCTACCCTCGGCTACCCTATTCAGGGCTGCATGTTGCGTATTCATGCCGGATCTCTGGGAGACGGGCAACGGCAACCGACCTAGATCTTATTTGGAGCAGCGATGCTGGTACAAGTAGAATCGACGATGGCGATGCACCAAGCTCCAAAGGAAGTCAAGTGAGACGCTGATCACACGCGCATGCATCCTGCAAACGCGTGCGCGACCTTGAGAACAGGGTAGGCGTACAGGCATGAATTTGCGACTTTATCACATAGTTTGGACTGCATGGAGCACCCGGAGCAGAAGCGGTCAAACTTATATTTTATCGAATGCCCGGCGATGGGGATACCGAGCCGCGGCGAACCGTAATCCGTGAGGGTCGTACCGTTTTAGACGGTCAACTCGCGTCGAAATCGCGTCCTTGGCGTCCTCGGCCATGGTATGACCTGTCATCTGCAGGGACAACATGGCGTGGTCTATGCCCTTGTCACGAACAAGGAAGCTAGGCCACTTGGATGGGAAAAAATAAGCTTATACATCTGATGACCAATCTGGTTCGAGATCTCAGCGACCTGTTATCTATATGATGACGTTAGCGCGAACCGGGGAATCCTACGACGTTCCGGCTGGCAGGCGGCAAGGTTCCATGCTCGCCCATGTCTCCCATGTCAGCGCGGAATGCAACGAACCTTATTCGTTGAGACATGTAAGTAAGACAGAAAGGAAGTAGAGGTGGGGGTCATCCTCTTAATCCCGGTTTGGCTGATTCATGCCAGGTAGGTAATATTCAACCTCGATGAAATTCTAAAAAGGGGAGTGTTCAAGAAACCGATTCTTCAAAGTCCTTATCCGGTGAATCTTTTTGGCCCCCTTGTCTATATTTTTGGCCCCTGCATACCGAGGTATCATTCAGAGGATCAATAGGACCTTCCTTTGACGACGCTCGCTTCGATCTCGACCGGAATAGTCAAGTCCTGGATAACATGTTGAGAATTTTTGAACTGATTTGGACCCCTATACCTAACAGGAACGTTTCTCCGTCGTTCGAGTATAATATCTCAACGACGACGCGCCAGGACATCACCATGAGACGAGTTTCAGTTCAAGTCCTCGGCCAACCGACGCAGCAGCCAATTCCTCGTTGACATCATGGCTTCCATCGAGAGCCTCGCATCATCCATTTTAGAACAAGTTTCGAAGCTATCCTCTTTGCTTCAGGAAGCAGGAGCAGCACCCCCAACATTTGCCGAGGGTGGGTTTGGCGCGTTCTCGCATGAGGAAGACACCCAGACAGGCAAATCGCTACGCGAAACACGCAGCAAGATCCTCGACGCTGCGCAGGATCTGGTACAGTTAGTAAGGGGACCGACTGAACATGTTTTGACTTTGGCTTGGTCGGTTAGTACCTTTTCATACCAAGTCTTCATAAGCTTCCATTATGATAGAACCTAGCTCAAATTTAGGGCAATCCGATAGGCTGCGGATGCGGCGAACATCGACTTGATCACCCGGTTGAAGATCCCACAGCACGTGCCACTTGAGTCCTCCATATCCATACAAGATCTTTCTGCGGCCATAGACGTCCCTGAGCAGCTACTAGCGCGCGTGGTCCGGTATGCCGTAGCGAACGGCTTGTTTCAGGAGGAGCCAAACAACATCATCCGACACTCTGCCTCCTCCGCTGCGTTGGTACGCAACCCTCATCTCGCAAATATAGTGCATTTTGGGACGGAGTTTCTCGGCAACATCTTGATGAAAGTGCCAGACGCAGTTTTGCTCAAGCGTGATGATACAGCCCACGCTGTTCACGCTGCGTTCAACATTGCTTATCGCACAGACGAGACGCTCTTCGAGTATCTTCATAAGAACGAAGACCTAACAAGGAAATACCACGAGTACTTAGCAGGAAGAGTTAACACGCCGTTGTGGTCAGTTGACCGTCTGCGTACAGCTTGGCCATGGACTTCCAAGGGCAAGGTCAGAGTAGTAGATGTAAGCCCTGCTCCGCCAACAACATAAGCCGAGTAGTGGTTCTCTCGAGCTGACATAACTCAGATCGGAGGGTCTAGCGGACATACAGTCCGGGCTCTAGCACCCTTGATGCCCGAGGCAACATTTATTGTTCAGGATAGCAATCTCCCCGCATTGGAGATGGGACGACAAGCTGTTGCCGAAGATCCTTCTCTGCAATCGCGAATTAGCTTCACTGAATACGATTTCTTCAAGCCTCAGCCGGTGCAGGCAGACATCTACATATACCGACACATCCTGCATGATTGGAGCGATGAAGATTCCATCAAGATCCTTTCATCCCTTCTCCCAGCCATGAGGCCAGGGGTGAAAGTGCTGATTAGCGAGGCTATCGTTCCCGATCCGCCTGCGAAGCGATTGAACACTCTGGCTAGCAAGATGGTTCGAATTGAAGATCAGTTCATGCTTGCGGCGCATGACGCATATGAACGCACCGTTGCCGATTTCGAGTCACTCTTCCAGACCCTCAGCCCAGGAAATTTCCGACTAGTGGGCGTCACGTCGGGAACAGAGGCTGGAGCTTTCCAATCTCTACTTGAGTTCGAATTCCTTGGATCCCAGTGATGGAGAATGTTCCGGGAAGGAAATTGAGCAAGACATTATTAAGATTGATCCGTAACATGAACAATTCAAATGTTGATGAAGAAGTTGACGTTCTCTATTTTCCTAGTGACTGTACTCGAATTTAAGAAACGCACTGGCCACTTCCCCTCAGCCGTTCGGCCGCGATCAATGTTCAGGTGGTACAGCATCAAAACGGAGGGGCGTACCTTCCCTAAACCGTTTAACCTAGGGCTGTGTAACCACCTGATAAAAGGATAAGTGAAGCTTTCGCTTCTAACATGCACATATCGACATAACATCAAGTTCAGAGATTTTTCTTACTCTTCTTGAATCAATTCTATAATAATAAATGTACACCGGACGTAAAAGACGGTATCTTCAAAGGCTAAGCATATTAGATTAGGTACATAGGTACCTGTCAATATCCGTTGCACATTAGGTACATGAATATTTACATGGGGACGACTTCCATTCTTAGTCAGCTGCATTTTTTTTTCATTTGTGATAAGTTACATGTTACTGCACATTTTGAGCCTCATCGTTAAAGACTCCATACCTTAAGCACGTTCATGTAGGTACCTAGTCGCAAGAGGAGCTACTACCTAGACAGTGCAGCTGTTGTGGAGGCAGACCCAAGGTTAGGGAACGCAGACTAGCTACGACAGCTACGACTGTGCGCGGTGGCGTCTGCGGCAGTATACGGGCTACCTATCCTTCGCACGATGAGAATTACTGTGAGCAGTATATGCGGGACCTAGTCACACAGCAGGTGGCATTGATCCTCCGGGGAAGTCAAAGTCTGCATGCTAGCGAGGAAATATGTGAAGGCGATTATAGCTAATAGGTCCAGGGCTGACCGGGCTGGGAGAGACAAACGGGGAGCCGGGGGGGTACGAACGTAACGGACATGGGGGCGTCCGTCTTCTTACCAAGATCCGGACACTTCCGTAAGTCGGTACCGAATGACGTATCACAACTAGCTCACCTCCCATCAGGGCCATTCAGACCCATCAGATAGAAGAATAGAAGCGCGCATACATAAGGCACATAAGGCAAAATCACATAGCACTGCATCATGCCAAATGCCTAATGCCTAATAAAAGTAAAAGCATGCAGAGACGATTACTGATGTACATGGAGGGTTCCGTCGGCACGGGCCATGAACAACTCATACCTATCCAACCCAAAGTTGAAATTGAAAAATAAACAGAGAAACTTTAGCCGTCATCCATACCCTTGCCAATTTTATACCGATGGCAAAACAAAGTCACGATCGTGAGATAAAGTACGGTGTGATGATTAATCAAATTAGCCCAACCCCCAAATCCGCTTCTGTCTGGTGTTTTTACTTGCTTTTCTTTTCTTTCTCTCTTAGAACGCCATTATTATTGTTTTTTTTTCTCACCCTTTGAGAAGATTCGAAGGCTTCTGGCTTTCTGCAGCAATCAAAGATCGAACTCCACAACCCCAATGGAGAGTGTCAGCTCCTCGGCATAATAATTATAACCGCAGTCGCATTGTTTAACTTGGTGGCAGATGATTCGCATAATCTGACACTCTACTCTAGGCGGGCGGCCGCGAGGAAAAACAAAAACTTGCATACTAGCAGCCTTCGACCTCGGGACGAAACATGTAACTTTTTCGCAATACCCCCATCATTTCAAACAGCCACGAGGAGTTAGTCGTGGCACCTTCGCCACATGTTTCATCGTCTGAGGCGGTATGGCTAACCTCGAAGCCATGCATACCTCTTTCGGAGCATTCGTATTAGGGTGTTTTTGGTGGGGGGCATCGGGTCACTAGTGCCATACCGTGGGGCTAAACGAGGGCATGGGGGGTGAGAGCGTCGAGGTATTGGCTATGGAGCTCCAATACACCTAGGTGGTGATCTCACTTCTCGGGGACCAGAGCCGGGGGCGGCCAGGCGGGATCGAACCGCTACCCGCAGTGAACTAACGAGCCAAGATCGACGGCTTGCCAGAGTGGCTAAAGAAGCTAAAAAATATTCCGTTACCGATCATGAGAGGCGCTGGCTGACAAGATATACCTAGATAGGTACCTACCCAAGGTAGCCTACCGGCGATGACTCCGGTAGACACCCGCTATTTCAGCACGCTCTGGAACAAACTCCTCTGATTCGGGATTTGAAATAAATCAGACAAGTCAATAATATTCCTCATTTTTGCCACTTCAAACATCATTATTAGCCAAATTGACTGCTGTGGTACACACTTGGCCTTAGTCGTAGGTTACAGCACTTACACTAACTAAAGCCATAATTCTCAAGACCGGTTAGTAGCGGTTTCACCAAGAGTTTTTTTCACAATCCAGACATATGGTTTTATGGTGGGATACGTGATTAACACGTAAGCAACGGGTCTTTACAGGAATATCATCATTTGCCTATGGTCCTCCTGACCGAAAATCCTAGACTGTTTCGTTCAAGATTAAAGACAGAAGCAATTTCTTATCACAACTAGACTTAGATCTTTAAATACCTACCTAGGAATCAATCAGGCGCATGTCCCGCGACCAACAGCAGTTTAAATATATGCGAATGTAGGAGAATGATTTTGAGGTTCTTATGTTTATGAAAACTCATGTTTGACATTAGAGGGCTCGGGTCTACTTTCGCTTTTATAATTAGAACAAGATATCAACTTTCACTCCCTGAAAGAAAGTAGTTTATAAAAAGAAATGCCTCTTTATATGTCTTGTACGTGATATTCCATTCCACGACGCAATCAGTCAGAAGAGCCAGTTCCTTGACACCCTCTAGGATTGTATACCCACGAACGATGATTTGGACAGTTACCATATTCAATCTCAAATTGTAATAATCAATTGGTATGTTAATTGCGCGAAAGCCCAAAGCTTTGGAGCCTTAAAGCTTCAGATTATATTTGCACTATATGGCCAGGAGTTGTTTCTTGCTGAATAATTATCAGACGACAGGCAATATCGAGTCTATCAGATAGTGGCAAAAAATTTGCATAACTAACTAGACGCACCTATATCAGAATTTTGTATTCTCATGGAAATGTGCCGTTTCAACACGAAAGGGGTGGCAATAAATATGGAAGTCAATGATAGCTCTCGTGTGTCTAGAAAAGTTTTACTTGCCAACAGAACAAAATCCAGCCCAAGTTCATTACAGCCTATATGAAACACATGAATCTAGCTTTTGACTTATTATGTCTGACGCGAGACAAGACAACTCTGAAAGCTGGACTGGGTCATCATGGTCAAGGGTGAGCAAAGACTCAGCAATAGATTGATCGCGCTGAAAACTGCCAACTACCTAGACGCAAGCAAGTCTGACTGTAGTGAAACGTGTTAGAGTAAGAATAGTTAGGGTTAGGGTGAGTCATAGCCGAGATGGTGTAAAGCAGTTTCCGGTCCTCGTTACTGAATCATTGCATCTATCAAAGGTAGGCCTTTCTTTCATAGCGGCCTAGAATAATCTTGGCTCAAATATTTAGATCGTTGGCAAGACACAAGATCGTCATATCTTTGAATACTCTTACCAGACGGTAACTACATTTAAGTAAACAGTATTCTCGTCTAGAGCCTGAAAACGATGCTGCATGTCGATGCAGCTTGTTTTCTCTCGTAACCTTGCCCAACCCCGGAGTCTCAACCCTTGTGGGATGTTCTATAGTAGGATTCGTCTTGTATTAACCACACAGGCTGAACCATCTTTACTCTTGTCAGATATCTATCGGCTAAAGTACACAATGCAACGCTGGCTATCATAGCTAAGAAAGCCGCCCAATAGCTTCTGATTATATAGGAAATTGTGATAGCACATACACCCCCAGGAGTTGAATATTTCTACTATTTCTCTGTGTTTAGCAGGTATTCCCGACTACCATGCCCTCAAATAACCTTGAAAGTTATAAGGTTTCTGTTTGTCAATAGGCATAGTAAGCGGCAGGTCAGCAGTCAGCTGTAGGGATCAATGACGTGCATACCTGGCCGTTATGCCATCCACCAGCAATGCAGTTTGATCTTTAATCTATAAGAATCGTAGGATTTGCTAGAATGTATCCAGTGAGGCATGATTGGAAGTTGCGACCTTGCATGATATCGTGTTCAGCGATACTCCAGTATTAATATAAATGGAGACCTAGTGAGCGTAGTAGTAGACCCTTTATTCACAATTAGTCCCTGTTGTCAAATTCAGGGGGTCCGATAGGGAGATGTCGAATGTGTGCCTCGAATCTTACAAGGGGTCAGATTTGGCGGGAAGTCCCGCACAGAAAGAATAGGGCAGATATGGGATTTCTTCAAGGACTGTTGGGACTTTGCTGACCAAAGAGTAATACACTACACCTTGTTTATAGTACGACATAAGTGGAATAGTCCAACGCCCGACGTTGGTAATGATAGTTAGATGCCTATTGAACTCGACACCATTGGCACCATAGTCAATCAAAGACGTAGGGGCGTAGAATATGTCAATTCCTTTTCATGTCGTGGAGATAAGAAAGGCTTTAGGCCCCTAGCGCAGCCGGGTGGTAAGCACGGCTGAATAAGGAGTAGAGATTGCCTACTAAACGCTCCAACATCTGCAAGGTAGCGCATCAATGACCGATAAAGCGATATTTCCGAGCATTTCGACGATGCAGAAGAATCCCCCACACCCCAATGGCGATAGGAAAAAAGGTGGGGGAAGCTGGAAGTAGGAAGTCACCCGGATCCTTCAAGCTGACCACCATAAAAAGAGCAACGGTCTGGTGACTTGTCTTCCCGGTGAGGCGCAGAGCTCGTCGACCTGATACAGGGACTTCAATTCGTTGTTTTTGCTTCTAGATAGTCAGCCTGTAAATGGTAGTTGAAAAGCGCGATATACATTATCATCGTACATCTCATATCAGCTTGGCGGGACTTTGGGCTTACGCGGAGGAGTTTATGTGATTCTCCCGCCATTAAGTCTTGATTTTTACGACAACACATAAACCTATCACAGCTTGGCTAGGAGATTGCTATCTTAACGTTGAGAATAACTCATACGTAAGACTTATAGGATCAACAATATATACCTCTCCGCATTTCAAGGACATGGATTTATTACAAATACCAGCAGTTCTTAATCAACCAATACACTTGAGAAGAAGCAAGAGGCTCGAGCCGCCGGCAGGGGATACAATAAATGAATAACTCACAATATGACCCTACACCTTGGAAGTAATCGATGTGCGCCTTCTATATCTGCAACCCGATTCCTTCAAAGCCCTGGCAAATCGTCCTATCAAGGCAAACCGGCATAGGCGCCGCGAAACCTCGCCATCCTCACATGTTACACAAGAGAATTATACCAACCGACTCCAACACTCAAAAAACTTGCATATATGTCAGACGTGGGGATCCACATCATCGCATCATCATGGCTCCCCTAGGTCGCGAAGCTCATTGGCGGTCCGCTCCCATAGCCTTTCAGCCAAGTCTTGCGTCCCCGGCCGTCTTCGAAGCGCCCGTCTTCTTCCCGACAGGCTCGTAGTATTGGCCGTTCTCCAATTCTTGGAGCGGGGCCGTCGCCGCGCACAGGGAACTGTGGGCGCACTGCGCTGCAGATCGCAGCAAGGAATCGTGCAGGCGACAGGAGAACAGACCGCGAACGTCTGCCGTGTCAGCCCGGTATTGCCGACGCTGGGGTGGACGGGTATGCTCGTGATCTGGGGGTGGCGCTTTGCCATGGCCTTGCAGTAGAGGATCTGGGCTAATTTGCTCTGCTCATATCGGGCAAACTAGCCCACGGCGTCGGGTGCCCGGAGGTGCTCAAATTGGAAAACGCTCGGCGGGGCATAATTGTAGCCGTACGACGTGACTTCAGTGTGTCTCACGTCGGCGTCGCTTTCCGCCAGGCGAAGCGTAGAAGTTGCAGCATCACGGCGTAGCCAACATAGTTGCTACCCCACTACAGCTCGAAACTCTTTTTGGTGAGGCCGGGTGGCGTCTCCACGATGCCGGCATTGGCGATGACTAAGTCGAGCCGCTCGGACTTGAACTATCGGCGATCGCTTCTCGGATCTTAGATCGCAACAAGCATAAGTCGCATATGATGAAGTCACCTCGGTCTGAGCGCCCTTGGCCTTAGCGACGGCAATGATGGCTGCGCCAGCTTCTTCATTTCGACCGGTGAAATGACGGTGGAGGATCTGCAGACAACCGCCAAAGTGCCAATCGTGCCAATTGAAATACAGATGAGCGGGATTGTGAGCCGCTTGAAACTCTTTTCCGGTGCTCAAAGTACCTATAATTCGCAACCTGCTAAGGAATCTTATTTTTTATAAAATATGACAGGTAACAAAACCAGCCCCCCTGTGATAAGTATGACCTTCCCTGTTAGGTGAGCATTATCCTTTTCGGGATTGAAACAAAGCATGGCAATCACGAAAATAACTATTAGGTAAATTATTAGACTAGGTATCTGGCCCCTGAGAGCCTACCGTCGTAATTTCTCATCTGAATTTGCTGCAAACAGGTGTCATTTCGTGGTGATATTTCCCCCCCTATATCGTCGAACCCCGGGCGGGAGCAGATCCCGGAGACTCCGGGGAAAACGACTACCCACGGACCCGGGAGGCTCAATTTAATCCAACTACATCCCTATTATGAGACGGCTGCGGCCGATGATCTACTTTTACAGTATTAAACAGGTAAAGTGTAATGGCTAGCTCTACAAAATCATCTAATTCCAGGCAATGTTGGGAGCTAGTACAATCGAGGATTAGCGAACAAAACGACCCTTGTAATGCATAGAAGCTATAGCAGGTGTATTATAGCTGGGCGAGGATTATACGCATCCCGCCGCTAGACTGCTTTCTAACAACCCGTCTATATAGTCTTATTGGATTGTCGTATTCTCACTAAACAGCCCGCGATTCCTTCCGGGTTCCCCCGGTAGGGCAGTAGGGCAGTAGGGCATTTTCAGCTACAAAGGTTATGCGTAATGAGGCCTCCTTCCCTAACATGCAAGAGGATGGCTTTAAGCGCTTCAATCAAACCTTCTCATAGGATTACACCAGATCCGTGGCTTGCCGAGAGAACGTGGTCATTATGTATGCACGTGGCGATCATCACAGCTTCTTCGGTCCGGACGGGTCATTCCGAAACCGAAGTTATCACATAATGCCAACGATGTGACGGGAAACATTGTCTGCACGAAGCTATTCAGGGATTTCAGGTATCTGGGATAATAAAACCTTTTGGTAAAAGGACTTGGGAGCCTTACACCTTCGATACGTCAAAGGTCCAGTCCTCGGAGAATTGACTGTACTCAACATCAGGATTATCCCTGAAAATATTCTCGTAGTGCTCGACCCTGCTCATCGGATCCTGTGCCTGTGTGAAGTATCCATGTATTTCAGCCTTTATGGCAGGATCATTCCACATCTTTGCCACCCAATTAAGACCATCTTCGGATATGCTAGTCAGGGGGAGCTGATAGCTGCGGAAGCGCTGTAATTATCGTCGAGGGGTCAGCAACGGGCTTACAGTAGCAGCACCAACACCAACACCAGACAAGCCCAGACTCAGGTGACTCACCCATAGAACGGGCCAGAAGAAAGCATCAGCAATGCTAAAAGCCCCAAACAAAAATCCCTCATCCTGCTCGCCCAGCTCCTGCAGCCGCCTCTTCGTGGCCGCCATTGCGCTGCCCCAGAGCTCCACAATTCTCCGGATTTCCTGCGCGGCAGCGTCGCTTACGGGGATTTGGCCCGTGTACCTGCCGAGGAAGTTGGTGTGGTACGTATTGCGCACCAGACTAAACCCCGAGTGCATCTCGGCGGCCGCTGCCCGCGCCAGCGCCCGCAGCTTGCGATCCCGCGGCCACAGGTGCAGCTCGGGGTTCTGCTCCGCTAGGTATTCGCATATCGCGAGGGAGTCGGCGATCACGAAGTCTTCGTCCTCCGCATCTGGTTCTAGGATAGGAAGGAACTTTCCTCCTAGGCGAGCTGGAGGCGCGTTGGCCGGGTTGCGTAGCGTGTAGAACCTGATGGTGCAAGGAATCTGGAAGTAAGCGATGACGAGTGCTACACGAGATCCCCAGCCTTATATCAAGAGATTAGATTCATGTATCCCCATTAAAAGTTTGGCATTGGTAGAGCTTGACGTACTCGAGTATCGAGTGTGGTACACGTGGAGTGTACTATCAGGGCTTGGTTTACTGTCGGCCATAATGTTAATAGATATGAAGTTGATATTCTAAACGGAAGAGTCTTGGATTCGGGGAGCCGACTTAATAAGTTCATACACGGAGGCGCATCGCAAAGGCCCACCTCAAGGCCGGAATGTGTCAGAAGGGCGCCAGAGGAAATGAGTCACCTCACTAACATGTCACTAGATGCCTTATACTTTCAATTGCAAACCAAATAGTAATAATGTCCCAAGAAAATGGGGAAAAGTGCAAGACTGAAGTTGGGCTTTCAAATTATATAGTGATATTTTTTTTTCAATTTTCTAACCCAGGTAATTGAGTGTTTTATCTAGGTATGGTTAAATAATTGACTTAGTTGGTTTTATGTTAGCCGATGACTTAGCTAGATTGTAAGGCGTCATTAGGGAAAAGTAAAAACTTAAAGAATTATAGAAATACTCTTAATATCTTAATTCCGCAAATTAACAGTCTAAAATTGGAAAGGTTATGGTGATTTGAAGTTAGACTGTTTTATTATTTTATTGATGAGGCCATTCATGTCCTCGACGCCCTTCGTTGTGTCAAACTGCTATACCCGGCCGATTGCGGACAAGAGCTGAAATCTCCATTGACTCACGGAAGACCCACCAACTAATCTAGTTCACTTCCTCAGCGATGCAATTACGTCCGGTCGTGAGTAAAATCCCCGGTAGCCTCGTTGACCTATGGCTTATTCCATGGAATAGGGCCAGCGATATCTGGCTCATCCTTCCATCTCTGCGTCGTATCAACCTCCAACTTGAAGACTTCAGGTCGCTTGTAATGGCCTACCCCATCGACGTACGTTTTCACTAGATCCAGCTGGGCAAGGTCAATCTCGCCGACAACAAGCCTGTCCTCGCTGGTCGTATATGGCCCAGCGATAAATGAACAGAATGGGTGAATGATGGCTGTCCATCCTCCACCAGCCTTCACCTTATCTTGAGGACCCAGATTCTGCTCCATCCACTGCAGACATGTCTCATCAACATAGAGGCTTGGGCATAGTACGAACACTTGCGCAGTCAAGGCATGAGTCTTCATCAGTGCCTCGATCTGGGCACAAGCAACGTCTTCGAAGCCTTCAAGGATGTCGAGCGCCGGCCAGCAGCCAACGTGAATATGCTGGCCCTGGTCGATAAGTGCCTGTCGTGCTCCATTGATGGTATGTTCCCAACACGCAAGGCCACCAATACGGTACTCAGAGTCCTTGGGTCTGTACGTACGAAGCGTATAGCCTGACCCCTGGCCCCATACGAGTCGTTCCGCCCATGTAGGCTGTACTTTTCGGTGGACGCCTAGGATGGTGCCATCCGTGTCAATTATCACAATGCTGTTGAACAATGTATGCCCTTCGCGCATGCGCTCGGAAATCCCGAGAGCGACGACAATCTTGTGCGTCGCACACGCGGCCTGGACCGCGCCAAGATCGTCGGGCACCACGACGCTCTGTTCGGCGTACAAGGCAACCGCAGCTGCATTCGGTGGGTAGCAGTTCGTAAAATAGGGGAACCCGGGCACGAAGACTTCGGGAAAGGCGAGCAGTTTAATGGACTCGCTCGCTGCTCGCGATATTAGGGAGGTAACTTTATGTAAGCTGTCGACCTTGTTCACTTGAACATTCACTGTTAGTAATCAAGTTTAAAGAGAAGCCAGGGATTGGGTAGGTAGGTATGTATGTATGAGGCAGCAATTTTGATTGATCGATCCGAGTCTCGGGGCAGATTGGTTCTCGCAGGACAGGCTGATCAAAACGGAAGACCAAAAGTACATACTGTAAACGGGCGCTGCATGTACGGCAGCTGCCTTGATCTTTTCACGTAACATCTTCGAACCTTCTACTATAATCGGATGAAAAGGCTGTTTACTCGCGCGTCATGCTCTCTGTATCATCACGATATGAGCAGAATGACTGAGACAGTACGTTTATGTGTAACTGGCAGTAGCGGGGTATCGGCATTTGCATGATGGGCTATTGTCTTGGGGTTTGGCTGCGCTCGCCGTTGGAGTAGGTATAGTAGTAGAAAGTACCTCTCCTATACTCAGATGGCATTCATTATTCCGAGTCCCCGCGCTGACCGGTTAATATAGTATTATCTACCGACAGAACTATAAAGGATTCGGGCATTATATAGGGGACTAAGGAATGGTTCGATTGAAGAGTCGGGGTGCAACATTAAGTCATGATATCTATAGCGTCCCCTCCTTAATGCGGCCGCTACCGCAGATGCAGCTTACGGCTGGCAGAACCTCAGCTATTGGTCCATACTCTTGTATAGAAAACGGTGACACAATAACTCTATAACTAGTATTACCTTACATATTTTTCCTTGCGTTCTCTTTAAGATGAAGCTGTATGTGAATTCGTAGAGCGATATGTACCGGGATTTCTCGGTTTGAAGGGTAACAATAGTCTAGGATTGATTCAAGTGAGTTAACAAGGGTCAATGTTCGTCTGAGCGACTCTCAATTCAAGAAGTGCTTGCATACTTAGATTGATAGCCGAGGAAATAGAAACTAAATACACAAGAAAATCGATACTTTTCATACTTATTTTCCTTCGTATGTTCTGATGTGTTTTCCAAATAGCTGGCTATTTGAGCTATTCTAAGCAGCTTCAATAAATATTTCTTGTTCTTTAAGTGGCGGTTCTATTCATATTAAAAGCGAAGGAGACTCCAACGACCTAGCTGGTTAAAGTAGTACAAGATTGGCAAACCCCAGGACTTAAGGACCGCATCCGTCGCGGCATTTCTGAGAACATCTGAATGGGGTGAGCGGCAGGTATCATGCAGTAGCATGTGTTGTAAGTATAATATCATCTAGTGAAGGTGCGATATTACCTAGTGAGTTAAGGCTTTACATTAAACACATTATGTGATTATCTGCCTCCTATCATGTTATCCAGGAAGTAAGTATGGGGGAAATGACTAGTAATTTGTAGTGTTTTTTTCAATAGTAGGAGGTAGATATATAATCTCTATAGGCGAAAACTTCCCCACAATGACTCCTTAGAGTGGTTGCCGCCAGTTGGATAGATCTCAAGCCTACCTACGTCTTGCTCACCTTATATTGAGTGCGAATTAGGAGTTTCCTTATTTCTTGCGCTAATATATAATCTACCAAGACCACCGAAATACTCCAATGGCCCTTGACGCACGATATTTTCATTCCGTAAGTGGCGGCTCTAACTAGCCAATGATACTTTGTTGGGATGATATGTGGCTGTGGCAGAGATGCATATTATGCACCTATCTAAACATATTAGAACAGTCTATAAGATCGTTATGAAGTTACCTCAACCGGCAACACAGGAGGTAGGGATGGCTAACTACTCCTTACCTTCTTCCCTAATCCCATATCATCTTACATGACAATGGTTGGTACACTAGTACGCCAGGTGCTTTCCTGGGAGCCAGAGTCGATGGTATCTCTAGAATACTTCAAAGGCCTCACTTGGTGCGCTCGAGTGACTTCTACCTCTGGCGTAAGACCGTTTACACATATCCACTTTCATGGCGACCGCGATGGGGATCCTGTATCGTGCGGCTTCATGGTACAAAACGGGGGTATTCTGCATCATTCGGCCTTTATTGCCGAGCCTGGTACTATTTCTGGACCAGGTTCGGAAGAGTTAGTGCCTTCTACTTGATTCTTATATAAACCAAGCAGTTGATTAACCACCTCGAAGTACCAGCCCTCCCCTGTCCAACATCATATCCATACCAGCACAAGAGGAATATCCTGTTCATATAGAGCTTTACACGCTCACTTCCCATCTCTGTGGTAACGCCAATGTAATCCACGGTGGGGTTCTGTCTCTACTTTTTGACAGCGCCTGCGCGATGACGGCAATCGTACATCAAAGCCCCGACAAGGGAGTCTATACTGTGTATACGAACGTCCGCTTTCTTAAACCAGTGATTATGGGGCAGGATGGTACGATTACAATTTTACTAAGGTGTCAGATCAGCCGCCGCCGGACGGTAGGCAGGAAGATTATTATTCTAGCTAGTATGGAAGGTCATGATGGAAGTTTATATGCTACCGCCGAGAGCATGTTAATAGAGAGAGCAGCAGGAAAACGTCGCCATGCAAAGATCTGATAGCTATGTTTCATATAAATAGTTAGCTTGGAAAATCGCTATAGCAGTATCGATAGTGGTCAAATGCTAAGACTGTTGCCTACCTAATGTGTCAGAATGGAGCACAGAAAGCAACAAGGAGCAGTGTCTCGTTAAGTAACTGGGAGCAGCTACCACTGCCAACTTGATATAGAATGAAAAAAATATCATATAGCAATTTCGCTTCATCACGATATTTAATTTTCTAAAAAAAAATTTATGATATACATAGTCGTAACTATGTTATATTTAAAGATTTCGTACTTTCTCCCGGCCGGGTTAATTAAACGATTTAACTGGGCAGCTGTTAGTAAGATAATCGCTAAAGTGCTAATCGTGCCATTTTTACCAAATAAATCAAATCCGCCAAATAGCTAAAAGGTAATAAAATTATAATAGAAATA
>JAOXNQ010005705.1:0-19765 GCA_028571165.1 Hypoxylon perforatum
CGGGCGTCGCCCCCAGGTAGGCCCGCGAGCCGGACGACGCCGCCGCCGCGTTGTTGTCGTCGTCTGGTGCGATCTTGTGCATGTGCGACGTGAAGCTCGACATGTCGGGTCGTCGCTTGTGCGCCGGCTTCGTCGACGGTTTGATGTTGTGCTCGACTGTGGAAGGCAGATAATGGTCAGATCCAGGGTTTCTATAGCTACAGCCATACACTTAGCTGCGAGAGAGAGAGAGAGCTTACCTTCGTAGGGGTTGCTAGCCATGGCGGGCAAGTCGTTTGGCGGAACCAATTACGAGATGTTGGGTTAGTCGCAAAGGTGTCTAAAAAGGTATTGTGACGGTAGAGACAATCTGCAAGCTTGTGAGATGTAAAATGGGAGAGCGAGTGGCAGCCTTGCTAGTTTGCGATCTCGTCTAAGTGCAGCTTGAAGGCAGCTCAGGTCTACGTAAGAGTGTAGCTCCAGCTAAGGCTGCCCCGCGTCTCTGCTAGAGGCAGGCATCGTTATGCCGCGCGTTTCATAAATGCATTTAACCGTAAAGGGGTAATGTAGTTGCCCAGGTTATTCATTTCAAGGATACTTTCACTTAGCGACTACGAATTCGAGGTGAAAGAAACCACTCCAAGAAAAGGGGCCAGACCTAACGCTAAGATTTTTTCTTGATGGTGATACGCTGGGTGATTCCGCATGTTCATTATACATTGCCCGAGTTTTACGAGATGTACTTGTACAATAGAGTACCATTGACTCAAAGTACACCCTGAAATGGACCCTTATTCTGTGATAATTAATAAGTCTCGCCCAGCGGGACTCCATAGGAGGTAGCCTAAGTTATCATACGGTAGCAAACAAGACTCCCGGACGTTACGTGCCGGAAAGCCCAGCCTCCCAAAATCAAACACCGCTCGTGGGGGTTGTGTTAACGGTGCAGGCAGGAAAATTCTCGTGGTCGGGATTTGTGTCTCAAGAAAGAAAGAAAGCCTTTGATCCACAAGTAATAGTAGGTATGTAATTACTGCTGCAGGATCTCGATGTATGTAGGCATCGCAATATTACGAGTCGTCAGGGATCTAGCCCTTCAGCCCCTGATCCTCTGGGTAGGGGGATTGGCTTGTTGGCCCGGATACTGGGCGAGGCGGCAGCACAACAGGCCACATTCTGCATGCATAGTGCTCGGAACTATCGACGACTAGGTTCAGTATTCCCTGTGCAGATTTCGTTATGTATACCCCTTAATATTCGATGCATCGAGAGATGTGCGAGATCGCCGCTTATGTAGTCTATCGTCCGTTCATGTATGAACCATGGCAATAAGTCCATCTAGGTATCATAGAAACAAAGTATAGGTTAGGTACCTAATGATAGAAGAATTTTTCAAAGGTACAATGGTTCTTCAGGGATAAAATGAAATAGGATGTTTCTTTCAAGCAAGATAGTTTACATTTCACAATATTGTATTCCCATAAGAGAAATGGGGAAAAGGACAAAACTTTTAGTTATCAAGGTAGGTCTGCCTACATAGCCATCCTATTATCCTAGATACTACCCCTATGGTAGTGATGATTGCCACAACGCGAATGGGGGCAAAAGGCCAGAACCACCACCAAGAGGTACGCATATACATCTTATACTGGAGGCAGGTATGCTAGATATACATCTAACAAGATCTACCTCCAATTCAAAATTTTCATATCCTGTAAACGATACCTTGTATAACCCTAGGCAGGTAAACCTGGGTAATTAGATCTAATTCGCGATGCCACATCGGCGATGGGTCGGGGATCTCGCTTTTGCTGGATCCCATTGGAATCGGGGATGGTGGCCAGGATAGGGGCTGAGGAGATTGTACAAAGGGTCTCCTGTATGTACATCCATCCAGCGACATCAGCAGATAGGCTGAGCTCACTTGATATGGCAGGGGCGCTACGATGAAAAAGGAATTATAGTACTTGTGTTACGTTTGATTTGCCTTCTATGTATACCTAGCCGCGAATAGGAATAAATTGTGAGTAAAGACAGATAGATCTTACTATAAAAGGTATGTAAAAGGAATTCATTCATTTGCGTTGATGATAAATGGTGGTGGCTGGATGAAAATCTGAATAGCCACTGAAACGTAATGTTAATTTCATTCTCCTCTCTCATTCATCCCACAAGCTTGACGAACTAAGCAAGTATTCCCATGACCTAGACAGCCGTATTGCCCATGGTCTGTCAAAGGTATCTCGGGTGTTTCGTACACATTCTAGGAGCATGGCAATGGGTATATTGTTTGTGATATCTGCATACCTAGGTAGGTACCTAAGTGTCCATAGAAATAGTCTATTAGGTTCAATTCTCGACTTACTGACTACAAGAGATTCTTTTTGGGGCGGACATTCCCTGACCTAATTGGATACTTGGGTGGGCAAATTCCATTGAATAGTGACCATTTTCGTATTGCTACTACTAACAATCCACCTCGGTAGGTGGAGACACATACGACAACTCTGAGATGGACGATCTTCAGCTTGAAAATTTAGGGGCTGTTCCCAATAGTCCATCCGCTAGATGATTCGTACGTGACAGCTAGGGGTACTTACTATTCTAGGTACACCAAATAGTTTCTAGTCACGAAACATGTCAAGTTCTCCGATTACGAAGCATTGCTGCCCTAGGTCAAAAGACACAAGTCGATCGTCAAGGTACTTTCAATGTCGTACAGTCATATAGGAGAAATGGAAAGTACTCAGCGATCTACGGAGTGTTCTCTGGCCTGTGATAAACGCCTCCTGTTAGCTGTATCGTGCATACTCTAGGTACCTCCCTAGGTATCAGCTCTGCATATCACAAGCAGAACGCAAAAAAACTTGCTCAAAAACAATGGTATCCTACGAGGAGATACGAAGCGCACATAGACACTGAAGTCTTTGCTATTCGATACAAGGCCCCTCTCCGTGTAAGTGCCGAGATGCTGAGGCCCTGACGTCGATGGCTTGTCAAGAGTTTGCGAATAACTGATAGAGGCTTAGTGTCTACCGATACCATATAGGAGCCGCACGGGTACAGTATTTTGGTGTCACATGGGGTAATACGACAAAGGTACTTTACTGACTATTATTCAAAGGTAGCTGGGTGGGTTATACACAAAGTAGATAATTACCTACCTGGTAGTCTATATAAATCACACTTGGCAAGTTACAGAAGAAGAAATGCCACCCGAAGATGAGCCAGCTGATTCATAATGAGGTTACGAATGCTATCGAAATTTATCTCCCCTCTCGGCAGCAGACGTGATTAACACCCAGGTAGATAGTTTTACTTTTCCTCGTAGCTCTGACTTTGGAATCTAAGCGTCCTGTATGGCTGCTCTACACCGTTGAGGCATTTTTCACTGCCAGACATTGCCGTCCATGAAACCAAGTACCTACCGAGGAGGGCAATAGGTCAGTGTCTCTGAGCACATGCCACGATATATTTTTGTATAGGAACAGATCTTCATTGGGCCTGTCCTCCTCATCGAGAAGTTCAATCCTATGCTGAGAAATCAAGACTCCCTGTCCTGTTTCACAGATAGGTGTTCTTCATTGTTGACATGAGTGGATGCTTTCGCTTATCTCATGTTTGATCAGCTTCCCCAGGCCGTAACATCAGTTGACATGTCAGTTTCTATAGTAGCATACATACCCATCTAGGGAAGTATTTACTATGCTAGTCTGCGTTTTACAATAATCAAGACACAAAACAGACATCCACATAATGAATGCTAGATAGACCTCGGGAGCTTGTGGTGTATAGAGTATCATATATCATATTTACAGTACTCGTATACTAAGCTTAATACGACCCTCCAGAGTCCCAGGTGCATTTCCGACTCTTAAGACGGTGCCGGCGAAGATTGCCGGGCCGTAAACAGATACACCGACTCCGTTGTGCCGAAGTCTGCCAGCGATGCCTAACCAACCCGGGGTCCTATTCCTCAGACACCGAATTTATGGTACATTGATTTCATTGGTCGGCCTTGGGGAACACGGTGAAGGATCTGCAATAGTGAAGGTTCTATACAGGTTCTATTCCATCTTGACAGCTTGAGCGATGCTGGCTGACTGGACGAACTAAGCCTTGGCACAATGTGATTCCAGAATTGGCGGCTTCTATTGGCTACCTGGGTAGCTTGTGACTGACGGGGGATTGGCGTACCTACATACTCCAGGCACACCAACGTCATTATAGCATAATGCAACATGAGGTTGCATTCCCTCAACCAAGCACCAATGACCTCGGCCGAATGGAGTGGCCAATAACACATCGGTCAGAACAACGTAGTCTTTTCCCGTCTAGACATATGACTTTTAGCAATTGCATGCCGACTCCGTCGTGCCACATCCTCCACATCGCCCGCGTCGCCCGCATCTCCCTACATATTGGCCCCACGGTTCGCATGACGCTGGGACCGTACGATCGTCAATGGGTTCGGTGCCCAATTGCAAATCCTTCGTGGGGGATATGGGGTTTCGGTCAGGACGCGAGCAAGAGGGCGAGGGATGGATGATTCGAGCGAGGATCTGAACCCCGGTGCGAACTGGACTGGTCGAACTGCTGGCGGCATTTCGCGGGCCCCTCAGAGGAGCCTAGGAGCCTAGTGCAATGATAACGCAGCGAGTCGTATTCCGGTGTTCCATCGGATCTGCCGAAAGAGAAAGCTTGTTTCCCTCGAATCTCGGTCTGACAAGGAATTTTCGTGACATCGCTCCTCTCTGCGGGGTCACATTTGGTATCTAGGGCAACAGCAGAGCTATCCGGAATAGCTAAGAGATAGACGCCAACGTGAGGCGATTTCAGGCGCAGTCGTAGTGCGTGTTCGAAATCTGGTTCTGATCCGCTAGATCACGGGCTGGCCTCGGGCCCTCTCGCTCAGGGCATTGCCGAGAAGTAGCTGGGGTTATTGGTAACCTCCCGATGTGCAAAAAGCAAAGGTTGCCGTCACGAGCCCCTATCTCGTTCGATTTCGAGAACTGTAGAGGTGTTTTTCGAGGCGATCGTAGGCAAAGAGGAGTCGCCCAGCCGTAGTCGACACATTTTCATCCGAAGTATTCCGCGCCTGCAATAATATTGTCATCGTGAGCAGCTTGTCTACAATACGAATACCCCCAAAGTAGTCAAGTCTCACCGCACTCTACCAGAAAGTATTAGCACATCCATATTTTGAGGAAAAGTAAGGGAACGTTGAAAATACGTTTTAGAACAGGAGCATGCTAATAAGAGCGCACTGAGGTACAGTTGCACGGTAATACGAGCTTTTGCAACGTTCCAAATAATAAAAATATCATATTACCCATCTGTTATTTACGGGCTATGGTGATTGCTACGTGCCACCCTGCTTACGAGACGCCACCCCGGGTGAACGCTTGTGCCCCCTATGATATGCAGAACGCCAAAATGTGCGTCCGTTAACGGGCATGCCGTGGCCTATAAAGATTGTGACATGTCGCCTGCCTCGAGGTCATTCACCGTATTTGGTCTTCGACAATTTCCGCTCAAATTCTGGACATGAATTTCGTGCAGCTTGCTTCACGTCGTTATCTCGAGGGCTGATCTTTCCTGGACAGGGGCTCCTGCGAACATCCCCTGGCGAATAGAATGTTGCCTAGGTAGTCCTCGGCGACCTTCCTTCCTGGGTGTCCAGTACACGTAACACGGGAGTACTAGCAATCGTATCTCCATTTTCACTACTGTCAACAGGTAGATCCAAACATGTAGAGTGAGGCTCTTTTCACGCTATATCAACAACAGGTCTCTGTGAAACTTGATACCAAGGCCAGGATATGCTATTATTACAATTTAAGGACAAAATAACAACATATAGTGGATGATGTTACACGACCTATGAAGCGTGTAAAATGAGCTACTTAAATTAACTCGACTATTGACCCCAGGAGAACCCATCCCACACCATTTGCGCAGTGTTATCAGACTTCAGCCGTTCGAAGGTATGGATCTAGTGAACCCCTGCTGCGTCCATTCCCGCAGACTGCTCGCCTTCGAAAAAAAAATTTGCCCGGAAGCCTGTCAAGCGAGCCGGGGCGGTACTTTGTATTGCTAGTGCATCCCCTAGGCTCCTAGTTCGAGGCCCCGTGGGGGTTCGTGATGCTGAAGGGGTGGAGACGGCATCGAACCAAGCTAAGAGCTTCTTCGTCCCGGGAGAGTGACTTCATTTGGAACCCGAGCAAAATGCCTTAGAGAAGCTGAATGCGTGACAAGACAGACTACCCGACGGTTGTCGATCCGGTTGCTCGACAGCTACTAGCTGACGGCCCCGAGAAAGCGTGGACGGCCCCCCTGAAGGAATCAACTAGGGCTTGGTTCAAACAAGCTATCGAGCTAGTCGAAGTCGAATGCATGAAACAAATTACCTTAAGACGAATCACGCTAACCTTGTTGCTATCACCCTACCTACCTCGTACCAGCCAACTGCCTCGACTCAGTCCGAATGGGTCCTGTCAATGTTACGCTATCGACGAACATAGAAAACCCCACACAGAGAGAAAGAGAGCGCCGACAGGAACCGAAGAAGTGTTTGAGAAATTTGTGCCTAATCTTCAAATCTTCGGTCCTAAGGAAGCTTACAATGGGATTTTCTTCTTCGCGGGTTGTCTATAAAGGTAATTAGATCAGCGGGCAAAAAGAGTGACGATCGTCAGGAATTGGGCATCAATCCACCGTCTCGGCGCCGCGTCACAGGTCACCAGCCACTGCCAATCACTAACCTACCAGTGATCAGGTAGGTGAGTCTAGAAGCCAAAAAAAGGCCGAGATTAGTCAAAACTAGTGACGGTTTTGCTGTAGAGTACTTGTAATTCGAACTTCTAGGGTCCTTTAATAACCGCTCTAGAATCTCAGGGGTCTTCGTTGCATCTCTTCGAAGAAGTGATTGCCTCGCGGAAGAAGCTAATGGCAGGGCTGACGGTAAACTCCTTCGACGCTCTTGTCACATAGTATTGAAAAAAGAAAGAGGATCCCGGTTGCCGAGTCCTTGTGAACAGCCACGCCCTGAGCCGAGTGGTGTCCATAGTCGCCCGCGGCTCTTGCCGTGGCAGACATCCTGGGAGTTTTCACACTGCAAAATCATCTGCCGAAGAACGCTTTCCTGCTTCAAATGATAGAACCTGGTACGCGTTCATCCTAGAAACCTAAATCGTCGGTTCCTTACCATACAGGGTCTTTGCCTCAGGAGTCATCATATGATCATTACATTCGGGCTCGACCGAGCACTAGGGGAGGCGAACAGGTGTCAAATGTTACTATCTGGCTTGAAGACCCTGAATAGGTAATTATTGTCTTGACTTGGCTTCTTAATACCGCCGGCGTATGCGAGAGAGAAATGCGTGCCGACAACACATGGGTAATGCAATAGCCGTTTTTAGATAATGACCGATAGGTTGTCACTACAAAATGTTGCCAGAGAGGGGAAGAAGCCGAGATATGAGCAGAGGTTTCTCTTGCAAATAGGGGGGCAAACATGTAACTACCTACCTATCTCCCATGTGAACGTTTTCTTAGATAGCAGAGGGTGTGGCACAGCGCTCCCACATTGATATGAATTACCTACCTAATTTCACGAGGCTAAATGCTACACAAACTGCCCTAAGTGTAATTACATTGCTATTGGTATAATTCTCACAGCCCACTAGTGCAGCATATAGATCGATTTAAGGAGTGATCACGATCTTTAAACGCGAGCACGTCCATTTTCAAAGTGGTGAGAGTATCAAAGCGGGCCAGTGCACTCAAGATTTCACTAGCTCCTAGGAGCCGATTTCCGGGTTATTGAGTATTCAATTATTTCTCTATACCCTCCTATCAAATGAGAAGCTATATAGGATATCCCGGCATGCGTTCGGACTTCGCGCATCTGGTGTGGCAGTGTAGGAGCATTGTGCATCATGTAGGCCATCGCCGGTCTTATTTGTTTGGTTGGTCTGCCGCTTTGCGCCGCTTGATACGCATGAACATGCGGATAACATGCGGATATGTCGAGCACGCAGCGTTCCCTCAACGTGAACGTCTGAATATGCGCTGCGACGTCGGGCTAGCAGGTCCTTATATTGGCTATTATTGTTATTATTACATAGTAGGGCTGTTAAGCGCATGGTACTCACCCGCCTCGAGAATTTCATAGGGTGTGGCTGGTTTGCGCGATCGGGCACTTCCTATGCACGTCAACTGTAAACAAATTTTATGGGGGGTAGGGGGGAGGTGTCATGGCAGGCAAAGGTCCCGCTTCGAAAAGAAAATGGGCAAAGGAAACACGTCAAGTTCGGAGGTTTGACGCAAGTGGTCTAGGCACTTGTCTCAGGTCCTTGCGCAAAGACAAGGGTCTTCGTTGACAGAGGGGGAGAGAGAAAAACGCCTGAGCGTAAAGATCCAATCCACGTGCTGCTCCGACTGCATTTGTAACGATCGCGAACGCTTCGTCGGCAAAACGTCGCTGCACGAACACCAAGCTATATACCGGTCTGACAGAGATGTAAACCCTGCGTAACAGACGATTTAAGCGCACGAGTCACCGCGCCTAGACAACCGTGCTCTCTTCTACTCGGGCATTTCCTGTCGTTCCAGAGTGTCGGATTACCCAGAGGAAGGGTCTTCAGGGGTGGCATTGGCAAGACAAGGAACTGCCGACAGGGGTCCTCACCGGTTCTGGGTTCGCGCGATGTAGCACTGGGTCGCTGTTACGTTGTGCCACACGGGCTGACGGGGCGCGGATGGTGATCCGGACCCGGAATGACCGGGGCATTCCCTGCTTGGCGCCGACAACCGAATTTGGCAGCAAATCGAGCTTGTGTATCGTCAGATGACGGTTGCTTTCATTTCGAGTCCGCATTCTGGATACTACCTTTCTTGACTTTCTCTCCTATCTCGAAATACCATAGGTATTTAGGTAACTGCCTCATTTAAGAGAGTAGCTTTATTATGGTATGGAAATATGGTTTGGTTGTGGAGCTCCTGTACGTGTGTGTAGGTAGCTAATGTAAGCCATGGTCACCGCTTCTTAATAAACCGCCCGCAAAGGCGTAGCAGCTTGGTAGATCTTCACGGTAGACGATCGTAGACTTCTCAACATTGGTCGAGTCCTTGGGGTAGCATGCGACAATGCCGGCATAGACTGTTCTGGCCAGAACCATCGTGGCAAGATCAACTGGCGGCCTACGGTGTAGAAAACTAAACGGTTAGCATCAGGATTCATTTTACGAACTGGCGACAGTGGCACGACTGCAAAGAATATGATTAGCCCTTGTTGTAACTATCTCTCATCCAAGGATTTCGGGATAGTAATTGTGAAAGGGTGAAGCTCTCTTCATCTACGGATGTATCAACCGAACTAGCCATGCTGGCTCTGGGAAACTCCATTGGTCACGCTTTGACAGTGCTGTGCCGTGTTTCCAGTTGTACCATAAGTATCTCTGGGGTATCTTCGCCATGCCGATCTCCCTGCGCGTTACATCTTCACCCCTTTACAGAAGCTGGTCACTTCACGATAATATCATACCAATTGTCTTGGTTGATATCTTATTTGAAGTGTGAGTGCGTGTGTGTGTGATGAGATTATATAACAGCAAAATATTTGGTGTGAGCCGAGGTTGAGTGTCCTTGTGATAGCCACGTCAGACGTATGACATCAAGCAAATATTGGCCAGCAGTGACAACCACGACCAAGAAAATCTGTAGAAATCCGCTTGTATGGACAGTTAGGAGTACGGAATACAGATAGGGATGGATTACCGTAGCACTGACGTCGCCTTCGAAGCTCTATCAACCTCGCAGTGATCAGAATAACAGTGCCAGGATCTAAGCGCTCCATCCTTCCCCAATAGAAAACCCATCTAGTATCTCTATCTGCTTGTACGCTCCTACGCTGCCATCGTGCTTATGTAGTTTCTTGAGCGTACTGCCCTAAGCTGGCACACGACCTCCTGGACCATAGCTAACTGTAGTAGTAGTGGGTCTTTCCGGGCGAGTGGAAGATGAATGGCGAGTAAAATTTTGGGTATCTAGACCATATCCGTTTCCAAGCATAGGATAATAGGATTCTGGTGAGTAGTGAGAATACCTCTCGTTTTAGTTGCGCCTGTAAATGACGTAGTTTAACTGTTGGTAATGAGAGATATGACAGCTGAATCAAAACATTGGCATCAAGAAACTGACTGCGAAGTGGACCGAGACATGCCCAAGCTAATTCTTAGTGGAGAGTCCACGGTAAACTAAAGCAGGAGCTCATATTCGACATGTCGCTTAGTAGCATGGCGGACGGCGGTGTCCTCTCTATGTAGTCTAGAGGCTTGGTGCTGCCATACTAAATCTTAAGGGACTCAGCTTGCCTAAGTTAATTCCTAAAAATAACTCCTACAAGAAACACATTCTTTATGTAATAGTCTAATATCACCAGAAGCTCAACCTTCCGAGTTTCAAGGCTTTATGGCGTCCTTGGCTTGCGGAGAAATCCCATACCTCGGTGTACATTATCATGCCGGTAGCTGTCATGCGGCTTGTTATGACATGAGAATCATTTATGATGGGGTTTCGCATAGATAGTAAATCAGTTGCAAGCTAGTGTTTGAGGTGTTCTGTTACCTGTTAGAATGTCTTGTTACTGGAAACAATAGATGACTTAAGAGCACCATTTAAACCTTACCGTCTCTTTGAAGAGGGGACTAGAGGCTGAATGTCACTGCCTATGCTCTACGGGCTTGATAGAAATATCTAGAATGTTTATGTTCTAGCATAGCTAGAGGCTAGCACTAGGTACATACGTACGTATGCATTAAAAACAGTACTTTTCCTGCTGCCAATCGTTTTGTACTTCAAACAAGCGGGACCTACGAAATTGTAGGGGGTATGTTTCTTAAAGATCAAGTCCCTGATAGCCATCTTGGTTGACTCAGGGGGTTGTGGACTAGCCAATGTTGATACCACATATGTACTAAGGTCTGAATAGTATGTAAGTCAAGTATTTCTCCAGTCATGTCAACGGCGGCGCTAACGTTGATAGATGATGTGGAAGAGCTTCTAGAATGTTTCGACCCCGAGACTGGAAATGAATTGATGTCATTGTCGTAATGCCGGCGAAATGAAGGCGCCGCTAGACTAGGTGCGGGAGATTTTCATGCCACGGACCAAGGAATGATCCATTGCACGAGCCAAATCCAGGGAATGACTATGACCGTAACAGTCGGCCATCCGTCCGAAGAGATAGGGCATGGTCTCTTCTATGCCATTTAGGGTATTGAAATAAGGAGGTAAGGAGATGCAATTTGCCATGATTGTAATAGTTCCGTAACCAGGCAGTTTCAGCAAGGCACGATGGGTGTTTGTGTTTGTGAGTGTGTGTGGGACGGGGGCATTGATTTTAAAAAAGAAACTTCCATTTCACGCGGCATCTCCCCGTTCAGCCCGTTATGCCGCTTCTCGAAATCTTCCAGAACATTTCTGGACTTGGACTAGGGCCAATTTCGACCCTGTTTGAAAATCTCATGCGCAGGGATGTATTGGCTCATAAACCCATGCTGTTCCCCACAGCCCAACCCTCCCATAGGGCGACGGCAGAAGCGTTGTCGTAGCCACTTATGAGGGAACGCCGTCGAGAACATGACATCGTATCGTTTCGTCGTCTATGATGGCTGAACGCTTAACTGGATAATGGCTGTGTATGGTCATATGAGACCGTAATTTACGGATAGCTACAATATCTTGAACTAGGTAAATAAACATGCTTCGTTTTGTTGTCTTGGAAATCAAGTATTAGGTAGGTGAGGTATGGCATGGGAGTGTTGGAAGGGGGCTGCTTACGTACCTCCTATTGTACATAGAGACCTGGCCATTGTAATCTAAGTCGTGCCGCGAAGAGAATGATGGTGCGCCGCTTGTGCGAATCTATCACATTTGACCGTGAATGATGTTTGATCCCTAAATAAGCAAAATGTCGACAGCTCAGTTGTGACTTGTAGGTCTAAACAATATATCCATATTCTAATACAGCATATACCTAGCCATTTGTACTTGGTCCATCTATTGGCTGCCGTCCCGCTGTGCAGTTTCATTCTGGCGTAAAGAGAGAGGACCGAGCGTCGAGCGTCATTCGGTATTGCTATCACTACCTGCCTACCTTGTACTCGGTATGCAAGTATTGTATCTAAACTTGACCGTGTCTCGAAATAGATATGGCAAATGAATATAGCGAGGTTCGAACATGTATCTTGGCGTAGACTCTCTACGATATCTAGGCGTTGAACTTGATTTGGTTTATGGTTTATGACGATCATAGGACTTGGTCTAAAAATGTCCAAATACAATAAAAGTGTACCTCGTAACATGTAAGCACTTACATCCCATAGAGCCCGGGTATCTCGTCTTAATAAATCTTACCGTGTCTTCGGTACACGCCAAATCCCCCATCCTTTCCTTAACGGCTCGAACTAGGGAATCCCGATAGCAGGCAACCCGTATTTTTATTGCTTACCACTGCCTCTGTGCCTGTAGTATGTACTTGGGACGTTTTGTCGGCAATCTCCCGGCCCTTCCAGATGGCTTACGAGCTGTGGCTGAGTGCTCCGTCATGAATGCTGCAGAGCGGCTAGGTCATGCATCTCGGCTCTCCCCTTAGAAACTTATGATGCGGAAGCTATTTTCTCGCTAACTGTAATGACGGTATGAGCGTGCAAACATACGTGCAAGAAAGGCCTGGGGAGATCATGTCAATATCACGGATAATAAAGGCGGAGCATATTTTGTGGGCTTCAAACCGGGATATTCGTCCCTGGACGCCAAGAAAAAAGACTGCCCGGACAGGTTCTTAGGTATCTAAGTACATTAAAGGATATATCATTTACGTACATATACACAATTAAAATAAATTCATAAACCTGGGTGTATGAAAAATTTGCATCTAATCTCTTGCTTAAGAACCAAGAAAAGAAACAACGTACCATTATAAAAATTATTCATGGTTTTTAAGCAATCCTATCACCGATTCGGCAGTAGATTTTAGTGATAAAATTGGTTGGCAGACATATGGTATACGTACCTGACGCAGCGCATACCCCCAAATGCATTTGCATGTCGCCAAGAGGTAAGTACCGCCTAAGGCATGTACCTAAGATACCTAACAGTTTGGGTGGGTATCAGGAGACGATGACCTGTAGCCTTAATAAGATATGGTTTTATTAGACCTGGTGGTACAAACAAGGTTAGAAAAGGAGACCTGAAAATACATAGTTAACTATTGATCAAGCAAGAAGAATTTTCCATCTCAAGTAAATTTAAATAAGAGATAGGCGGTTGACCAAAATGTACGTTGCTTTCTCAGGTATATATTCCTATATAGGTATAGGCCGGCCAAAGAGGTAAATGAAATTGCTGTTTATTGGGATAAGTACCTTTAGGGACCGATATTTGAATGTACAAGGACTCCTGAGGTTAGCTTAGAGGTACAATATTTTTACCTCTATAAATTTATCCCTGATATCCCCTGGTCCCTGTTTTCCAACGCGCATGCACACCCACACAATCCACATCCCATCCACACACCCGACCTGCACCTCAAAAAGCTCTGTCCACCCAGCCCACCGCCAAAGCTTCTTACTTACTGCAGCATTAAACTCCCTAACGGTACTGCACTGCTGCACCTGCAGAGGTACCTACCCAAGTCACCTCCAGAAACTCCAGTTGAGCAGTGGGCCTTACTGCATCGAACCCAGTCCCGATACCCAGTCGCAAAGCAAGGTACCACCCAGGCCGCCTTAGTGGAGTACCTGGATACCTCTAAAAGCTTACCTAAATACATGTACGTCTTGATTTATTTCATCAATTTTGCTCCCTTCCCAGCACCACTACCTTTCCAACATCCGTATTGCACAACATCTTCGCACCACTCTTGGATCTCAGGATCTATTCACGCCCTGGTCACGGGCTGCACCTTGTAAACGCACCTGCTCGGCCCAAGTGATACACGTCCATATGTGCTTGGGTGAGTTGATTTCCTACTTCAAAGCTCAGATGCATCGCACACCTGGGTGCCACAACTTTTCCATATACCTAGCTCCCATTTTACAAACACCACTTCGCATTCCTTGTGTTGTAGGAATACCACACACCTTGCCATAATCTCTCTTTGTAGTCCATATTATATCCCATCACTTGCTTTTGGCACCACTGACTCGCCCCAGTTCCTTGGATCGTTGACCATCGACCTCGACACTGCGCAACACTGCGCCCAAACAACCGCATCCCTCGACGATATTCTTTGTAAACTTCTTAGTATACAACTTGGAAATCTTTGAAGTTTATACGTCAAACTTCCACAAAACTTTGACCCCGCCCCCGATATCATCCGAATCCCACCAGCAATCTTGGTCAGATAGTCGCAACGTGTGCTGCGCTGCTTTACGGACCTTCGAGACCCAACAACCAACCCATACGTGTATCATTACTTGGGCACACATAGTCGCAGCGCGCACCCCATACCTTGAGTCCCTATACCTCTGCCAACATCAGTCACGACACGTACTCGATCGACTGGAATTCCCTAGGGCGCAAAGTGACGCGTTTTGAGTTGGGAACCATATCCGACACCGCAGACGAATACGGACTGTTACACAATACATGAATTCCAAACGATAGGATATTTCGTTTGTATTGGCGACCGCATCCAACTTTGGAATTAGTGATACAGTCACTGAGTCCAACCCTGGTCTTGTACCAAAAAAGATACCCCTCCATCGAACGCGTACAGGGTAGCATACAGCAAACAAATCGTCGAGAATCGTAGCAGGAACGCTATAACCGTGCTTTGTCCGGTTACCTGATTCAACATGTCCAAATCACCCTCGTCGGAGGTGATGAATATTACAAGCATGCTGGACAAAAACCGAGTTGCCGCCGCAGCAGCCTCGGGCCACTCGCCTGACCAACAACTTCTTCCGCATCCGCAGCTTGCCTCAACAGCTATGGATCGCTCCAACTCACCCCATGGATCCGAGAGTTCGTATCATTCTGGCCACCATGTTGGCCAGACACTGGAAGCCTTAAACGGGATGGGCGCGAGACCTTACGGTTCCCCGTCAGCAATGCAGACCACGATTCCTCTTCCTGATCCGAACATGACGTCGGGCATGATGATCCCCGGCATGCAACCTACTCATGGAATACCCATGACGTACAATAAACCTCATGCCCATGAGATGCAGCAACAGCCACAAGTTGCTATTAAGGCCTATCCATGTGGCACGTGTACAAAGTCCTTCGCACGACGAAGTGATTTGGCTCGGCATGGTAAGTAGTGTGTCACGAATGCCAGGATTTGTAATGCTGACCACTTTTTTTTACAGAACGAATACATAGCGGTATCCGCCCGCATGTATGTGAGACCTGTGGAAAGCAGTTCATACAACGATCTGCTCTTACGGTCCACCACCGAGTCCACACTGGTGAGAAGCCGCACCAGTGTGAGAGATGCGGCAAGGTGAGAGCTGGAATCCAGTAGCTGTTGTAAATTTATTAACATTGTTTTTCTAGCCCTTTAGCGACAGTAGCTCTCTTGCAAGACATCGACGAATTCATTCGGGGAAGCGACCGTATAAATGCCCCTATGCCGACTGCCAGAAAACATTCACCCGACGAACGACACTAACCCGCCACCAAAACGGGCATACTGGCACTATTGAAGAAGCAGAAGCTAATACTCGAGCTGCCCTCGCCGCTCACGCCAGTCAGACAGCAGCAGCTCGCGCAGCTCGTAGCGATGGCGATTCGGGATCTAACCGTGGTTCTCCATTGAACACTCCCTCACCCGGTCCTAGACAGATGACTATGTCGCCTAGTGCTGAACTGGCCGCCGCGAACGCCATACGAAACAGTGATTATTCTTATGTGAATAATGGAACGCTCCCGGCTCACATGCGCACCAGCATGCCATCCCAGAGTCCTACGTCTGCCCCGTCTTACACGACAAGCATGCAGCCCACCTCCCACCCGACAGCTTATGCGCCGCTCCCGCCGCCGACTCTGGAGCCCAGTGTCGAGTCTCATCAGTCAGCATCCGGCAGTACCGGTGGAAGCCCTCATATGGGTAGTGTTGGATGGCAATCACCCGCGCATATGGGATCGCCTACCTACAGCAACAACGGTAGTTCGGTTTACCCGGACCCTAGCGATCAGTCCTTCTTGGGCCATCATGGGATGGGGGGGCACTTGTACTACAACGCCGGTGCAATCCGACGGCCCACTAGCACCGAGCCTGGCTCAGCCACGTACGAAGTGAAGCCGCGTCCGAACGAGGTATGGGCAGGCCCGTAGGTAGGCACTCCCAACAGTTCAGACTCGCAGGCTTTCGGAAACATGCGACCGGTCGAGCATACGGGGGACTTTGGACATTCGCACTTTGGACATGTTCGCTTTGGCATGCCTGCTGAGCAGGAGCAGCAGCCGGTCATTAATGCTATGGAAAGCTTGGTCCATCCGCAGCTACGCGGACTTGTGCAGTCGCCTGAAGACATGCCTGAAGACATGCCTGGCATTAGACGCTCCATCGAGGGTATGACGATCGACGATACTCAAGCTAGCGAATATAACGACACGCGCAGCGAAACGATGTCGCTCTAATAGTATCTCGACGAGTATAGCAATCTCAACCTTGATTGCTTTAAAATTTCCCTTTGTTATGGATGGCTTGATTCCGCAATACCCATTTGGCACGGCGTGGTGTGATCATTGATCACAATTGTTTGTTTTCCCTTTCGGGCTCATTCGTCTTTCCCAAGCCTCCCGACAAGGCTTTCAACTGCAAGAATGCAGTTTCACCCAGCCTGGTCCTGGTCTCGTACACCCATCATACACCTCCACACCTCACACACACCACTAATTTGACTACCGGATACGGATACCCGAAGCGCTACAGCGATACACTATAATAATATAAAGATGCCGGACTTAGATCCCATTTGATAGATTCAGATGGGATTAAAAATGGTCTTGCGAATTCGTTTCTCCTCGAGATTTCGACAAACGCTGGTTGTGCTCGGCAGCATTAATGATACTACGCATAGACGGCACGGGGTTGGGAAAGGGGAGTATGACACGGAGCCGGAAAACTATACTCTCTCCTGGCCAGTGAACAGGACTTGGCAGGAGAGCATTTGCTTTGAATGGTTGATTATAGAGTGGCTCAGATGGATCGCGCGACGGACATCACAAAAGAGTAGCAGAACTTGGTCGTTGCCGATAACAAGCGATCAAGAATGATTTAAAAAGAGCAAAAAAAAGTTACGAGTTAAATAATTCCTTGTCTTTCTATGTATCTGTGATGTGTTGGAGCTGGCTGCCGATCTGCCGATGTGACTTGACTGGTGATAGGAGGTTTGACACTAGGAAAAGGGGTTGGATAGGGGTTGGATAGGAGGCGTATCTTGTGAGAGGTGATGCTGTGCTACGTGGTCTGTGCTCGTATTTCTACTAGGTATTTTACGGTAGTTCCCTCCTATTCATATCCCATGATATCATGCTATATTTTATCTGATATATATCACGGTTATTTCAATAATAACGAATACATTCCATTTCTGGGGCGAAAAGGCAGTGGCTTTGATTGGGAATAGTATGTATTCCGATGAGATCAAGCTTACTACTATTCAACGGATGGCCATTTATCCGTATGCTCCTACTCTTGCGGTGTAACCTGGCAATCCGAGCCGATATACGCGACGTCAACTTTAGTTTATGACGCAGGGCGGGACTAGTTGGTGCAGGGTCAGAGGCAGGCACTGCAGATACAAGGTGTCAGTCATCGTTGGGGACGAGAAGCGATTTAAATAAATAGAAATTCTCCGACTTGCGACTTGCGTTATCACTAAACATTTTATTCATTTCTCGTACGATTCTGACGACTTCCCGCCGGCAGGCAGCGGTTAGACTTGCAACGAAAGAGAGGAAAGGACAAAAAAAAGTGGACGGCCGACCCAGCTGGGAGTTTCCCCGGATTGGGCGATTTTTTGATTTGTGATCATTTATTTTTTTTAACCTTCGACCGCGCTTCAAACCTCCTTTTTTGGTAGATGTTGCTAGCTCAGCTTACCTTACATACCTAGACCTAGGCATCGCTACCTAACTCTGGGGGTTGTTATCTACACGACCTTGGCGACCAGCGGAATCCTTCTCGGCATTTCGACAAGATGTTATATCTATATAAAATGGGTAGCCAAGTCGCTGGCCATATTGGTTCTCAATGCTTCATTTTTAATGATGCTCGCTGCTGGAGTTTATTGCGCTGTTTTCTCTACTCCTGAACATCTCGTGAAAATTTGCTAGTGCTGGATCAAGTTGGGCTCTTCCTAAAAAGCAACTTTCTTTTCGTGCATTAGACATTCCCGGACCTATATCTCACTCTAGCTTCTAGAGCTGGGACTTGCTTGCTAAACCAAGTATTATTCTTCTCCCCCATAAACGTTTATCTCGTACGAACACGACTAATTTAGCTGCAGTCTAGCCTTGTGGTCCCGAAGTATTGATTAGTTATTATCTACAGTCTCCAGGAAGAGCCGAGGGTGTGGCCCTGATCACAAATTGGGCCTCAAATCTGCCTCCTTTCCCGGTTTTCTTTGCTCTTCCAATGCCACAGCACTCAAGTCCGGATATCGAGTCGCTGACTGATATTTGGCCTTGGTAAAAAGGGAGGACGACCGCTGATATAGGAGAAACGGAACCCAAGAGACATTGTGGGCGTATCTATAACTCTTCTAGGAGTTCTGCCCTCGTCTCCCTAGTATCGTTTCTTTAGGATTGTTTCTTCGGAGCTGTCCCCTAAGGTTGAATCCAAGCTATCATCACTTTATAAAAAAAGTTCGAAGATATGGCGAGCATACGGGACTTGATATCATCGTCGACGCAGGACTCTGCCGAATCGGTACCGGAAGCAACCGGAAACCCTTCTGAGAAAAGTGGCACCGTCTCGGAGACGACACACTTCGTCGTCGAGTTCATTCTGGACATAGTCTGTCCGTATTGCTACATCACACTCAAGAACCTGGATGCTGCCATCACGCTCTATAAAGCCCGGCACCCGGAGGCCGTCATCGACGTGGTCTGTACGCCGTTCTTTCTCGACCCGCTCGCCGTGCGGAGTGGTGAGTCTTTCAAAAATTTGTGTTATCATAGTACGCGTATGTCTTCGTCCAGCAGGTTAGCATGAAGCTTACCAACGTGGTACGTGGACCATTCTCACTCTGCTCAACATCATACACGGGCTAATCGCAGCTATAGAAACATATCAGCGTACTTATTTCATTATAGTAAGAAATAAACCATCACTAACGACCCATCCGTTGCAGCATATAACAAATCTACCTACATCCAAGGCCGGGACCTCCAGCCCCAAGACCACAAGAACGAGCGCTTCTTCAGCCTAGCCAAAGCGGCAGGCATCGACTTCTCCTGGGAGGGCATCACGGGGAACACGCGCGACGCGCACAAGCTGCTACGCTTCGCCCTGGAGCCCACACCCACCGCGCTCCGAAGCACGGCCTTCGTTACCACCAACACACATGCTCCACCTCCTCCGGACACCGCCACCACAACTACTTCTACGACAGCAACGACCCGCGGCCCAGCGCTACAACTCCAACTCCTAGCAACCCTCTTCGCCGCGCACCACACCGGCGACGCCGACATCTCGGACCCGTCGTTCCTGTCTGTTCTCGGCGCCTCGGTCCTCAAGGACCTGTTCCCTTCCTCGAACGTCGAC
>JAOXNQ010005716.1:0-19763 GCA_028571165.1 Hypoxylon perforatum
GGCGGCGCGTCGGGGCCGATGGAGGGCGGCGGCGTGGGGAAAGTTCCGGTGGGCGCGATCGTTGTGGGCAGGCCGTCCGGGCCGTTGTAGATCACAGCGGGCCAGGATGGCGTGGGTGCGGGGACCGGCCAGAATGCATCGAAGTTTTGGCGTTTGACCTTGTCGTTCTCGGCCGCTGCGCCTTGCGTTAGCGTTACCGCTTCGAACACCCATTCCGAGATTGTGATGGGCGGCTTAGTGATAGTGCTTGTCCACGTCCCGTCGCTGACGGTGAGCAGGGGATAGTTGACCGTGCTGGTAGCCCCGGTCCATGGCGGTATCTTAACGGTGCATGGGGGCAAGCAGGTGAACTGCGGCTGGTCCTCTTCCCAGATGACCGGATCGATCCAGACCAGGTAATCGAACTGCGTGGTGTTGCTGGCGACGTCTAGGATAGATATTTGTGACCAGCTGGGGTGCTCATCTACGTTGAGGTTGTCTAACGCCGTGATACCCTTACCATCCATTACAGCCATATACTCAGCACCAATAGTGATGAGGTTCTGGATACGCACGTTCGCGCGGTTGGAATCGAGGAGCAGAAGTGCCTTTTGGCATGTATGCCCATCGATGCAGTCTTGTGCGTATGATGAGAACCACGAATAGATGCCTGCGCCGGCGATGAAGATGTTCTCAGATTCCCGGATGATGACGCCCCAGGACTCATCGCACCCGCTGAAATCATCGCCGGCTGCACAGGTATAATCAGGGTCGCCTGGAAACAGGTCGACAACGGCTTCGAAAGGAGCTGGCGGCGGTGGCGTAGGCTGGAAGTAGGCCGATTCAGTTTGCAGCATGCCGGCAAAGATGTTTGATGCCTTGTGGAAGTTATACTGGTAGAAAACTGCGTGCTCGGATGCCGTCCCATAAAGCCTTTTCGAATTATCAGCAGGAGTACCATGAACACTATTTAGAGCTCCGATACTTGCCAGCTAGCCTTTGTGCTCTCGATCAAGAAACCACGGGCGATATAAATGGAGTTCTGCTCCAGCGTGTTATTGGCGTCATTGAGGTCGGTGTCACTAAGAGCCGGATGTTAAGTACTGCTCAGGTATGTATTTGTGCAGAGAAACCACTTACTCGATCATATGGTCGGATCCCCAGAGCCACATATTCTCAAAATAACCCGATCCCGACGGCGTGAGGTGGAACATTAAACTTGCGGCGCTGCATCCCTGGTCAATGCCGTTGGTCACAGCAGGACACTCGGCTGGGGTCAGCTCCGTTCCAGTGGCGCCTCCGATACGGGCGTGGCAGTCCCATATACCGGCCGATCCGCGGCTCTCCGCCTCGATGTTCCACTCGACTAAAATCAGACCTGCCGTTGGTCCACGGCTCGTAAAGATAAGATCTTGCATCTCAATGTTACCGACATCCCCTTCATTGCCGACTTTGAGGAAGACTCTGGGATTACTAGGATTAGGTTAGTAAAAGGAACGAAGGCAAAACTGAATAAGAGACTTGCCTTGCGTCTTCAAAATACGACCCCGATGCAACCAACTGCGACCAAGTCTCCCCGACAATCTTGGTGCCCTGCGGTATGGTCACCGTGGAAGTAAGGATGTACGACCCGGCATCTATAAATAAGATTTTACCTTGGCTAGCATAGAGGGCTGCCTGGAATGCCGCCGTGTCGTCGGTGGACCCATCACCTGTAGCACCGAAGTCCTTCATGTGGACAAAATCGCCTACACTTTTGTCCTCGTATTGCGGCCTAGCACGCTCAAAATACTTACCATCGCCATCGATAAGAGTCGATTGTCTCCTATAGTTACCGACTCTCTCCCCCGACGAGAATTTGCGAGAGTCGAAAGAGCCTCCGTACGTTGGGCCAAGAGCCCATTGCGCAATCATCGATACGGATGCGTCCAGGATTATCTTACCGGTTGTGTCCTGGACGGTCGCTGGGACTCTAGAAAGCGCAACGTTTTCGAGAGCGACACCAGTGCTGCCCGAGGCTGTCTCAGAAGACGGCGGAGAGATAACGATGGCTGCAGTGCCGACGTTGGAGAAAGACGAATCGATGATGGAAATGGACCCTATGCTGCCAGATCCGTCGTCGGAGGTTAACTTGAAGCCTACGTCAACATTGCTCATTGTGACCGACTTCCACACCCAGCCCCAGTCCCAGATAACCTGGACGCCTGTTTTACACCCGTCAAAGGTCAGACGCTGTGCTGTAAACTGCTGCGAACCACCGTAAATTCCGGTAGCGCCACCCCGGAATACGACGTCCGAGATCTGCCCACCGCTGCCATTTTCGGCAAACATACCCGTCTGCGAAGAACCGGCAGCGGCTACCAACTCGACGTTTTGCAAACTTGTTGCCTGCGCCACCTGGTAGTGAAGGCATGTGACCTTCTGAGCATCACGCGTCAGTGTTACGTCTATAATCACGTTGCGGATCTGCCGGTAGAAGTTGGCTGTGTTGATATAGTATTCTTGGTCATTGCCGTCGGGTCCTGGACCCTTCGCGCTTGTGTACTCATCAGTGGACAATACGCCAAGCCCGATGAAGTTTTTAGACGCTTTGAGTGTAGGCCTGTTGTTGGCGTCGCCGATTACTTGTGTACCGAACGGCATTGGGATCGTAGTTGAGATCAGGTAAGTCCCTGGCGGGAAGTACACGATTGCGTTCTTCGTCGTGGAGCCGTTGCATTTCACACCGCAACGTTTTCCGTCAGTCATGGCAAGCTTGATGGCTTTGGTGTCGTCCTATATGGAGTATGGTCAGTTCATGTTACTATTACCATCTCTCTCTCTCTCTCTCTCTCTTTCTCTCGGCTGACTCACAGTAACGCCGTCACCCACTGCGCCGTAGTCGAGCACGTTACGGAACACCTTGTAGTTCGGGTCGTCGCCCCAGGGCACAGTGCCCTTCCGAGCAAGACCCTGCATCCAGAATGTGCCTGAAGCAGCAACTGCACGCCGAGTTGCGTTCCCCGCTGTACTTGTAGCGTCGGCTTCTGCTACAAGGGCTGCGGCCTCTGCAATCTCGTCGGTGATTTCTAGGAGTGGTGGCGAGGCGGCTGTAGTGGTATTTCCTACTAAACTTTGCGATATGACCGTGCTTGCCCCTATCACAGTCCCAGGCTTAAGACCGTACTTGTTGCGCAAGGGTTTGGCTAGACGAGCCGCATTGAGCTTAGATGACTTAGTGATGGCGTCTTCGACTATGCTTCGCGCATTTTCAATGTCTTGTGCGCTGGCCCTTTTCAAAAGAGGGGTAATGGTAGGGTCAGATGTGCCCCTGAAGTTCAAAGCAGGCTGACGCTTGATAACTGGCTTCGTCTGAGGTTCAGCCCAGCCATCATAATCATCATCATCATCCTCGAAGAGGTCTTCGTCTAAGTCCCATCTATACTTCAAGCTCGTACCAGGCATACCTTGCGTCGCCATCCCGCCCAGGTCCTCCCAGGGCACGAACGAGTCATTGGCATGAACAACGATCTCGGTCCCACGGCCTGCCGCAACGAGGGCCTTGAGCTGCTCGTATGTGGGAGGATGTGCTGGCCAGCGATGCAAGGGCGGTCGAGCTGACGAGTTGCCCGCCACTCCCTGCCCATCGTCACCTTCTGAACGCTTGAGTCCTTGCTTGATTTCGAGTTGATGCTCCCAATCAGTCATGTGCTCGTCTATATAAGTATAGACTCTGGCTGCGATTCCATCAGGTTCATTCTGCGTGAGGAAGCCAAACAACACGACGCTCTCTTGATCGACAAAATATTTATCGTAGCCCATCTTCTTCCCCCCCTCTTTTATGACATTTTTCAGTGCTCTACGCAGGCTAGCGTGAGCAGAAGCTTGCCCTGTAATGGCTCGTGTTAGGTCAGGTATGAAATGGTTCTTGCAGAGGAGACATGTCTACAACAGAAAAGGAAAAAGGCGAGAATACATACAATCCTGCTCAGCCTTGGTCCTTTTACCGCAGCGCATGGCAGCACTGTGTGCACAAGAATAAGTATTAGTAACCCAGTCCTACTTCCTCGGCATACTAAGAGAAAAAAAAGAGCGAGATGCTAACACATACCACCGAGTCTGCGCATGTTGGTCCCCGTTAATACCATTGCCGCCCTCTACCCAGGTCGCGGGAGGAAACTCGTCGCATGTGTAATACACTCTGGACTCGATGGTCTGGCCGCCCCTGTAGTCGTTCTTGATAGCGTTAATATCGGTGCCGGGCTCAAGTTCGGTCGTATACCACTCGCCGTCGTGCCGCATGGCGGGCTTCTGGTCGGGTTCGGGGCACCGATGGGAGTTCCTCCAATTCCCGGGGCACGACTGATGGCGACGCATGTACGAATGCGTATCCGACTCTTTCCCAGTGTTCAAGTCGTAGCCGAAAATGTTGTACGGCAGGCCGCTCTCCGGGTGCGGCATCGCGCCTCGCGGGGTCTTCAGCCAGTTGGCGTAGTTTACGCATATATCGTGCATGTAGAAGCAGTTGTAAAGGAGGTACACGGGCTTGTAGGTCGAGACATCTACAATCCGCTTGCCAACATCAACCGGCGTGGCTCGACTATCAGGGTCCGTCAGTCAGTCAGCCAGCCAGCCAGCCCAAATGGCCATGGCGCGTGCATTCTCATCCCGCATCAGAGGATCACTTACTAATGGAGCACATCGATGTTGCCATTCCCATTCGGGTCGGGTATACTATCCTCGTAGTAATCTTGGTAGAACTGAGCCACGACAACACGGCTGGAGAGAAGTGCCACGAGGCATGAGAGAAATCGCAACAGGATCATAGTTCCAGATGCACTTCGAACATTCGAGGAATGAAGAGTCAAAGAGGGGAACCTCTGGTACTGGACGATAGGTACATGTAGCAATCTTATACATCTACTACTAATATATATCATTCTATGAACATTCTTGCTTGTCACCAAGGCAAGACTCAAAAGGGGGATCTAACGAACTGGACCAGAAGCCATCAAGGCAACGCCGCCAACGTCGCCAACGTCGCCAACGTCGCCAATGTCCGACTCTAATCATGGGACTATAATCATCAGGTCTGGAACATAGGACTTAGCCAACACCCATATCATCTTGTTTTCTACACTTTCCTACCCACTTACCTAGGTGGGTAGGTAGGTAGATAGTTGCCATACCGTACCTGAAATCACACAGCTGGATGTAGAGTCAGGGATAGTGGTCAGATTCTTAAGACCAACACAATATTTATTAAACGCGCCTCAGTTCTAGATCACTCCTATAGTGCAGTTGGAATATATACTGCAATGGAGTGAGAGATTGATTGGTTATCCCCTTAATGAGTCAAATTGAATCAATATACACTGGAGGACTGGTCTCACTTCTGGCCCTGAGTATCGTGTTGTTGGTGAGCGGCTTTCCCTTTGCGAGGCGTAGTAGCCTAGGCAGGGTAGTATTGTGTTGGTTTAGCGCGTTGCATAACCTAGACTACAAGGCTCTTCTTCAGGCTACAACGTATGATCTGAAGAACTCTTTTTTTTTTCTCTTTCTTTACGTGGGCAATATCAGCAATATTATTATAGTGAGAGCCTCATGATATGGCATCGAGGATTCCCCTCTCGCTGGCGCCCGTTCAACTTTCATCACCTCTACTTGTGTTATTGTAGGCCCACCAGTGTCTTCTCCCTTCATGTTCGCGGTTTCAGCCATGACGCCCTTTCAGAAATCTCAGACTAAGTCGTCTAGACTTAATTCGATTATGTTTTACCTTATTTTATCTCTACTCTCTGTCGTCGCAGCCGACGAGTGCGCACCCTACACGTGGACATCAACCGACCGCCTAACCGGGGCCTTGCCTACAATCGCCGCTAACAAGCCGATGAGGTTCAAAAGTGCCAGCGCAGCTGCTGTCGGGGGCCCCAAAAAGCCCGGTGAGGTCAACTGTCGCTTTACTAGCGGCACGTATGAGGATGTCAACTACTACACCTGTACCATGCTCGCCGAAAAGTACAGCATTACGGTCGAGAAGTTTTTCATCTTGAATCCAGACGTCGACCCCGACTGTGGGAATATTCAACCGTATACCGACTACTGCGTTGCTGGTTGTAAGTACTCGACTTAGCGTCTAGACGCGAATAATCAGATTACTCACTGGCTTGAACAGTCATCGAACCCTGAGGGCTATAGACACGGACGGCCGCTGTGGTCCTCCAAACAACAATGCCACCTGTCGCGGCTATCCGCTAGGACAGTGCTGCAATTCCGAGACCTGGACCTGTGGTAACTCTACTACGTAAGGTCCCTTTCTTTCGGAAACACTTTTCATTATAGGTAATACTGACCACCAAAATTCAGAACCGACTGCGCACTAGGTACCTGCTACGAAGGCCAATGCTTTGGCGATAGGATCTACAGCACCGACGGCACGTGCGGCTATGCCCACGGAGACCGCCGCTGTGCCGGTAAATGGGGCGACTGTTGCAACATGGACGGGAAGTGCGGCACCGGCGCCGACTTCTGCGCCGATGTTGTGTGCCAGTCGGGCAATTGCACGCGGAAGTTTCCACCACCTGCTCTGCCCACCATAGGGAACACGACGGGCGGCAGCTGTGGTGGGCCGCAGGCTTACGTCTGTAACTTTATGTACGGAAACTGCTGTAACAAGGACGGCGTCTGCGGGTCGTTGCCTTCGGACTGCGGAGCTGGATGGTGAGTTTTCTCCTTTACGTTTCTTTCTCTTCACTATATATGTGCTTGCTACATATACTTTGGACCTGCGAGACTGATTTTATTTACAGTCAGCCTGAGTTTGGGCGCTGTAGCTCTACTACCTCTACCCCTACTCCTACGTCTTCATCTACAGGAACCAGCACTACTAGTGCTATCCAAACATAGAAATGTTGGTAGGGAGCTTGGAATAGATTGGGTCATGAAGGGAGATGGACTGACTTTCAGGGGTGGGTATCCGTTGGAATGAGGGTGAACTCTTTTATCATACAATAAAAGCTACTTCTACTTAATATAATTCTATCCTAGCTTAGAGGAACGAAAAGAAAATCCAACCTTTGATAGAAATTAATACTATTTTACTGTGTGATACTATCCAAGTCAAATGCGGGAAATAATACAGTATGCTGTGTTTTCGCGTCTATTGCTTGCCTTATACTACTTCGCGTTCCGAAATGGCAGCCGTTGACGTGGGAAAAGATGTCTATTCTGCCAAAATCTTTAACTTCCCATGTTGTGGACAGCTCGTCACCCGGATATTGATACTTAGAATCATATGTTTCCTACAGTACTGAGAAAAAGGGGTTACGATACCTAAGGCATGATGATGAACCGAGGCCAGCCGCCGCTCGAGACTGTGTTTCTACTCAGGGGTTAGCTGGAATCGGGCCGTCATACTTAACATTTAACGGCGTAGTCGCTGGTATAGAAGAGGCCTAGACCTTTTCGCATCTCACGATGGATCCTTGTGGTGTTGGTAGGAGACCGTAGCCTACGGGTATAGACGTAGGGTTGTTAGGTAGCTTTAGTATCGTTGGCACAAGTGAGATTGATATTTATTTACTTGGAAATGCTACCTTCCTCTTGTAACACCGTTTTTATAGCCGTATACCAATTTATACTCACCACTGGCTCACGATAACCTCCGCCAAGGCTATAGAAATATTCAGGGGAGGGAAAGCCAACGCCAAGAAACAGAATCTTACCAACAACCTCTATGCATATGTTAAACAGGCCACCAAGAGTGGTCAGACAACAGAGGGTTACGATGGTAGCTTTGATAGTTGGTTTCTGGCATGGAGGTTATGCAAAAAAAATGTTGGTCCAACTTGTCAGCTGAATCGATATTGCAGGGTAAGAAACCTGGACGAGGACCTCATTACCAGAGAAAATTTTGACACAGAAACTTCGCCGCAATTGATCATGTAGAACTAGAACTTTACGTAGACAATGTCTACAGGTAGGGAAAACTACCTATATAAAGAGAGGAGAAGGTTTGCTAGAGAGTGAATTGAAGAGACTTGTTCATCCTCACCGCTTCCCACTATCTCCTTGACTACCTCCTAGCAGAAGTGCTTTCTACCCTCGAATCACTGCAAGTTAGCCATTCGCAGCACTGTTAATATGATGAAGTCCACCACAGCCCTCTCCCTCTGCAACCTCCTAGGTCTCGGCCTTGCCGCTAGGATTCCCCTGGCTCGCGACACCACGCCCAACTTCAGCGGCCGCAACGCCAACGCCAATACCAACAACTTACTAACGGCTCTCGCCCGCCGCAGCTGCGGCGAGACAGCGGCGCTCATCTGCTATGGCCTCAACGGGCAGGGTACCTCGCAAGACCTAGACCTAGACGACATCGCCTACGCCGCCGGGTACCTGCGGTACCTCGCCGACACGGCAGGCGACAGCCCGCTGTGGACGATGCCACCTGAGTTTGACTGCTCCGAGTGGTCACTTCCGGTGTTTGGCGCTGGGACCGTGCTGGCACTAGCCAAGCACATCAATCCGCGCACGAACTCCAGCGTCACGTACTACGACCTTGCGCGTACTATCGACGGAGGCGCCGACGCGACGCCCGACCAGGTGGCTGCGTCGCTGTTGGGGGAGTGTGGTGCGAATGGCGGCGAGGTGGCCGTTAATGTGGATAAGACCGATCCGGTGTACTTGACCCCCGACTACATCGCGAGCGAGGCGAAGCCGCAGGATATTATTATTAAGTTGGTGCGGGACCCGGCGTCGCTGTAACGGGGTAGTTGCGAACAAGTTGAATGCGTTTATGTATGTTAGTCAAGCTCTAGCAAGGGCGTGCGTAGAAACATGATGAATGGATAAAGGTCATCTGCATACGCTCAAATCCTTTCTACTTCAATATAATCATTCTGCCGCGGCTGCCTTCTTCAAGTAGTATTGCTTCCTCTTCTGTCTCCGTCCGACCCATTCGGCCCGCTCGCAAATGCTCAGAGAGTCCAAGAAGCCGTAGCTGACCATGAGTTGAGTCTCCTGCGGTAAGGGCTCGTCGTCAAACATGCCCATCGCCGCTAGAATATCGTCGCGCTTGCTCAAGAGCCAGGGGTGCACCGTAGACAAGTAATCATGCACCGTGACGAAGTCCCCCACAGTCGGCGTCACCACGACGCCACCCGACTTGCCGCGCGGTCGCGTTGTTCCGCAGCACATTAGCAGATGTCCCCTCGGCTGCCTTTCCTTGTCTTTTTTCTCGTCGTAGTCGGGAAGCTCTCCCCACAGCACCGTGAGCTCACCGTCCTCGTACCTTTCAGTGCCAGCACCCGGGGAGTGGTCTTGGTGCCAGTCGAGCCAATTATCCTCCCATTCTTCCATGTCGTCGAGTTTGACGGTTATAGAAGAGACCGGGGGCTCGGTAAGTGGTGCCCGCGAGGCCGCATGCCAGCTCTGCTTTTCGTCGTCCCCTTTGAAATACGGATCGAGGGAATCAGGATCATCCTCGTTTTCCATGATCCAGATTGACTCGGACAAGGGGCCGTCGAGAGTCCAGAAGACACGCTGCATCTCAGGGGAGAGATCCGGGGGGTTAAGAACGGCTCTAAGCGCGTTGAAAGAGGACAGTTGGTCTTCTGGGGTTGACATGGTAGGAATATTATAAAAGAAAAATCCCTTCAGGTTAGGCGGCTTTATCAAAGAATTAGGGCAAAAAAAGCCCGACATGAATTGAGCCAAACGATCGAAATGCAAGAACGTTGTTGCGCGAAGCGATATGGATATGGGCCTGACAGCTACCAGGCCCGAGGTATATACAAGAAGAGAGGAGAAAGAAGCTTACCCCTATCCCCTGCTCCTGCCAACCAACATCCTACCCCCGACAGAATCTGCATGTTGGCTCTTACGGCATCACGAGAGGTCGCAACGAGACGCAGATATAGATTATAATTCGAATAACCCACAAACATGGAATGCACCGGTTCGAGATCTATGAACCGAAAAGCCCGATTAACTGAGGTGGCTGGGATATTGCAAATGCAACAAACCGAAGATTACGTATCAGAGAAAGCCCGTGCGCCCCGTTTGCTGCACACCGTTAAAAGGGGGCGGGCATAGGGAACAAGTTATAGGTAGTGGAACCGGCAGTAGCCGTTGATACCCTCCCTCACTGACTTGTCATCTCTTCGTCCTCGATAATTTGTGAAGCAAAGGGGGAGATGGAATATCTTGACTTATGACGAAACTCTAGATAGTAGTCTCCTGCTGATGACCTGACGTTACCTGTATACTTTTTTCTAGACACCCAACCAGCTCACCCAAAAAGTAGCTGCACCGAGCACTGCTGGCTATTGTCAAGGCGCGATCGCGAATTCACTCTCAGTAACGTAGTTCACCCGCATACTCCTTTTCCCACGTTCTTTTCCATTGTAGAGAGGCTAACATTAGCATTGTCCAAAACCAATTTGAGGTTTTTTTTTACCTTATGACACTCGTCTGAAGCTTGCACGATGGCGAGTGTCGTGTTTCCGGAGCTTGCCCCGAGCGTCGACCGTGGCCTTCTGTTCTAGGGGCTGGGGAATCGTAGCGTCTGCTGCTATTCTTGCAGGAAAAAAACCTCTTCAACCAGCGACGGTTTAATCTACCAGGTTTCCCGCTAGGCTCAGTACCTAAGACAATGGGTCAATATCTGGGTAAGGCGGAGCAGAGCAGCTTTGTGTCACTGATCTAAATCGACGTCGCAACAGAAGGTCGTATTACCTGTCGCTTAGTCAGACAAAGCGCGCCATGTTATTAAAGAGGACATTATGCTTGTGTAACATGGTTACGTAAGGGGCATCCAGCAAATTCAGGGACACCTACCAAGTACTATTCCAGCGCTCCATAAGCGGATGGCCCTTTGGATTATACTCGTTCCCTATCTGCAACTGGTATCTACTATGTAGTGCATATCAGCTGCTGTGCGCCACTGTGCTCCTAAGCGGTAGCCTAGACTCGGCTAGTAGGATATACTGCATTTGTCCTTGTCTGGATTACGTAAAGCCTGCTTTTTCGTATCGGCCTCTGATTACGTAAACACCCAACAATTTAACGACAATGGCGGGAAGTCGCGTCGCGACCGCGATTCTAGTACGGACTAGGAACCTAAATACATTGCGAGAGTGCCAATGTGAGCGCCGGCGCTCAGTGACAACTAAGGCTGCTAACCAGTCCATGTCAAATATACTTTTTGTTCCAAAGATAGTCACCTCAATAGGCGTTTTGATCGCTCCTAGCAGCAAATAGGTATGTTTTATTCTTCTCAGTACTGGCCTTGATAAGGACTTATGTGAATTGTAGAGCACTTGGCCTTAGGACACATTCAATTCTCTAGTATGTGAGATATAATAAATAACATAATGGGAATCATTGTCCTAGGTGGTGATGTTAGTTTGCAAGATAAGGCTGTTTGGTTATTGTTCTCAAGGGCAAGCCAGTTCCAAATAGGGGCTCGTAGATTTTGAAGTACCACTAAACATTCCACCATTCCCAGGCTTTCAAAGTTTTGGATGCATGTTGCAAGCTAGATCAGTGGCAGATTTCTTTAGTATACACAGTTGTCAGGTGGTGAATTCAAATTCTCAATGAATAATGATTACACGCCCAGGGTGAAATATTCTCCTTTGCTATGATAGTAGATGGAGCTTCGTGCTAATACTGTGCAGCATTGTTGGCATCAGAAAGGTAGTGTCTTGAGAGGAAGAATATTTTCCTTACTGCCTATATTCTCCAGCTTTCCAACATTCTAATTTCTTCGAAAAATATTTCCCTAGGCATGCAATAATGAAGTATAGCACATAGACATCACCAACTAGCAAGGCTAATGTCAAGCGTGCAGCTGAATTATGGATGGAATAATTTACCACTTGTTAGACTCCCTAATGCTTACTTGCTCGACTGGCCCTATCACAAAGGTAAAACAAAAGAGTGTTTGTAATAATGGTGCAAAAGCAACGCCGCTATCTGCAGCCAGCAAATAGCGCCTTATATATGTGACAAATAAATATTGAATTATATATATAACTACGGTCGAGCCTGATATTCTTGTCAGGCCTCATCCCTTCTTTCATTCACCAGATAGGACAAGGGCTTAGGAGTATCATAGCTGGATGGGAGAGGTAGCACAATATATATATTCAAATGTTCAAGCAAAATCACAAGTTGTTCTATAATTTGCTACCATGGGATTAAAAATTTCACTCTACCTCCTTTAGGTACCTTATCCAAGGCACTACGTACCTTTTCTGAAAAGGAGGGCCATTCACTGTGCTCTACAGTGCTAAACTATAGCAAAGCCCCCCTGGTATTCGATTCTCGAAATCGCTCCTGCTGCTTGGGAAGATTTGTCCCTCTAGCTGCCTCTGGCAAGTTGCTCTCAGCAAATCAACTGGCCACAAAACTTCCAGATTTGGTATAGATCCTGCAATTCCCGTGATCCGTTGCCCTGCTACGGCGTTGACCCTCTGAATGGCCGCCACTGATCCTAGCGTACCTTCCACTTCCAAGGCAATCCCTAAGATACATGTCCCAGTCGCGTCCACGCTCCCAGCAACGGCACAAATCACAATCACTCTCGATTCTGCCACCGCCCCGCAGTAGACCGTTCTTTTAAGTCTTGTTTACGCCGTCCCACTTTCCTTCGTCCTTCTTGTTGCTCTCCGCGCACGCACATCCTTTCTTTCCAGCCATTACCACTTCGTCAATGTTTTCTGTCTGTCTTTGGTTATTGATTACCAGACGCAAATCTACCTTGTCTTCACGATGGAATCGAACGAGCGTGAACCGATTATCCCAGCCCAAGGTAATGGTGCTGTGGGCGGTCCGACTGTGGAACAAGTGGTCGTACAGAATGCCGATGGCCTGGTCGAGGGTTCTAGAGTCCAAGACGTCCACGGCGCCGAAGAAGTCTTGGTCGCGCCTCGCGCTTCCCATGCTCAGTAAGTTTGTATTACCCATTTCACTTCTTCTCCGTTCACCTTAATTTTTCCTCCCGTGCCTACCGTTGTTTGTTACCGTACCCGCGGCAGTTGCGCCCGGCCGCCGGTCCTATCCCTGGGTCGGTTTGGTCGCTATCCGTTTCAGAGGTTCACTTCTATCTCCTCAATCCTGTAGAAAATCTTGTCACTCCCCTCTCTACCTTGTTCAAGATGTTTGTTTGCCCGCGTTTTCGCACTGACAATATATAAAGACAGACTGTGGGCAATGATGGCATTCGACAGAATGAGCCTCTCTTCGAGCGGGTTCGGGGTGTCATGCCCCCGGATGGCGAACATTGTACAGAAGATCACCTTAACGCTCTGTTCGCACTCGGCGATGGATCCCGGGTACTGAAGCCCTTTGAGGGACTGCCACCGTGGGCGATCCCTCTCCCCAAGTCTGCCAGGGTGCGCCAGGAGATTGAGCAGATGAGTAAGTGTCGTCGCCCTCGATAACGAAACTAGCAAACACATGTACCTACACCCGACCCTCAAGCTGTCAACCTTCGTCGTATTTACATTTGCTTTCCCACTCCTTGTCATCTTTACCTACCTACCCGCGTAAGAATTGTGTTAGAAGGTTTCATAGCTAGCATTGACCAGTACCGAAAAGAGAACCATCATAGCTAACAAAAGAAACCAACAGTTTTTCAGGATGAAACCAAGATCGGCATGGGCCTCTCTGTCCACATCGACTTTGGAAAATCCGGAGATCCTGCCACGGGCGAGCAGCACTGGATGAAACCCAGACCGATCAACATGATCACAAACCAGCACCGACGGGTCTACTTTGTACTATGGAATGCTTTCAATTTCCTTTGTGCATGGCTTCCTCAGCGTACTCCCAATGGGAAAATCTTTCCCATTGTGCTCGTCATCAGTGAGGTCAAAGAAAGGCGTTTTGCGGAAGGACCCGTAAATGCTTTGCGCCTCATGAAGATGATCGAGCCCAACCAAGGAAGATCTGCCGCCGACACTAAAGACGACAATGAGGAAAACAAGACGGATGAAGGTTCCACTGACGACAATCCTGGTGACAACTACGAGGATGAGGAAGACGTCACCCACGCAGAAGACGAGGCCTCTGAGGAAGACGCCGAAAACGATGATACAGACGTAGACGAGGACGCCTCAAACTACGCGCCGACCCCGAAGGCAGAGAAGTTCCGCGACGCGACTGAGAGCAAGAGCGAGAACAGCTCCGACAGCAGCTCGGCATCCGGCAGCTTGTCTCCCGAGGCCCCCCCGACTCGTCGCTCGACCCGTCGTACCATCACGAGCACAATCAAGACGCCTCTCGTGGTAATGGGACCGTCGACCCGCACTCGCGCACAGCTGAAGGCGGAGAAGCTCTTCCTCGAGAAAGCAAATAGGAGCACCGCCCCCTCCCCCGAATCGTCGGATGGAATCCGCGCGCCGCCGTCGTCCACCCAGCGCAAGCGTGGCCGCGCCTCCCCTTCGCCTTCGGACTCCTCGTCGGACGAGCCTCTAATCAAGAAGTTGCGCCAATCCGGTCGCCGACTCCGTAGCCACGACGGAAAAGTCAATACGGGAACGACTGCGTCTTCTCTCCAAGTTGATAGTCAGGAGGTACGCCCCCGACCCGCAACCGGCCCCGCGGCAGTCCAGGACAACACTGTTACGACTGCGGCTCAAGAGGAAGAGTATTAGGTTAATGTGCTCGGAGCAAGTCAGTCAGTTGTCTGCATGGATGGATGAATGGCCAAAGAGATTTCTTTTTGTGTTGCTGTCTTGCAAGCACTTTCTTTTCGGCAAAAACAACGATAACGAATGATACCCTTTCCCTTATTACGGCGGACGATACCCCTTTCACTTTTTGTCTTTTGACGTTTGCGCAACCACTTGGGGCGTATGATATGATGATACCCAGTGTGTTTTTTCACCTACTTTGAGGAGATCCTAATAGCTCACCGATGTTAATCGGAGAACGAGCTGAGGAACGAACTTTGTGTGCCAAGAGGGAACTCGTGTTTTTCCTCTCTTTTGTATTTGTCGGAAATGTTCACGATACCCGCAAGACCGGTCGCATACCTTCACATTGTCTAGGGGTCGAGAAGGCAGAGATGATATTGTATGCACAAGGACCGGCTTGTCACTTTGTATTTTTGGAAGGGAAAGGATGATTCTGATGGATGTTCTACAGACTTGTGCTGCTCTCGGAAGAGCAATTCAGGTAGCTAAGGATAATGAATCATGAATCAGGAGACAATGTATCAATGCCTTTTCTCTTTCGTGATGACCGTAACAGATTATAACCGTAACAAGCCCCAAAGCACAGCATACTCCTAATTCCAGAGCCTGTAAAGCAGATAGCACAATTAATCACCAGACAAAACAGTAAGAGTTCTAATACATAATACATGTCGTCATTAAGCAATAATCTCTAAGCTACAACAAGGTATATCTATATACAGCCCGCGAATGCAAAATATATACACCGGATCTGGCTGGGACCTGTATTACAACCGCGAGTTACACTTTCGTTATGGCCGTGGGTCTCGTAGCTGCCGCGTAGCTCTCTCTCCTCATGCGAAAAATGCTTGCCGCCCGTTTCCCATTTTCCCGTCCACCTCCGTAAACTCCGTAGCAGATGAACTGACTAATATAGCGCCGGTGTCGCAATGATTGGTATTATTCGCAGCTCGATCGCTGTGTCGCTATCAGTATGCAAGTCCGACTCCCGCCGCGCGAGTGTTTTGGTAGTAGCACGTATGGCATATTGTAAGGTATCGAATATAGCTCGTAGCTATATTGGGCCTAGCGGATGCTTAGTGCTTCTTGCCATTTGCCTTGCCATTCGCTTTGCCATTGGCCTTTGCCTTGACTCCGTTCACTTTCGCAGCCGACGACGGATGAAGCATGTCGTTACCATTAACGCTGCCGCTGGACGAGTCGCTATCCTCGACCACTGCGCCTTCGTTGTTCTTGTTGTAAATCTCACGCTCGATACCCTTCGCCGCGTCCCAACTAGCCTTCTCGGCTAAGACAACATTGCTTCTGCGTCGGTCTGGGTTGCTCTTAGCACGCACGACCTCGGCCTTGCTACGTCGAAGGTAGCTCGCAACGAAGAACGACATGAAGAGGTATGTCAGGGGCAGCAGGTAGAAGACGTTGAGCCAGATGGCAAAGGTAGCACCCGTCGTCGTAATGCAGTCGACCTTCTGATACTGCGTTACGTAGCTGGCAGCTTCGTGGGACGAGTTGGCCTCCGATGGTGAGGACACGACGGCAGCCACGCCTGCAGCCCCAGCTGCACCGAAAAGGGTCTGCTTGAGACCGTCGAGGAAGTTTGGAGCGTCAGTGGCGGCGGCGGCGATGCTTGATACAGCATTGGCAGAGCTAACTTTGACGTCGGTTGGAATGAGGTATGAAATGAACGAGTGGATCATGGCGCAGGAGGCACCAATGATGAATTGCGAAATTTGGAGCGATGTAAGCGTGCGCTTGATGAAAGTAGGAACACGGACGTTAAATGCCGTGATGGTAAAGTAGGTATACTAATTCAAGGTTAGCGGCTGTCAGTAGTTTGGATTGCATCTCATAGACTTACCATGAGGGCATGGATAGCCGAGTTGAAGAAAACAAAGATCCAAATAGGCACCGCCATATAACGCATACCAGCCCACATAGCCATCATGGCTCCCGCATGGTGATAGGTCTGAAGGGTCGAGCTAAGCTTGCCCTTTGCGAGAATTATGAGTGTATCAACGACCTCATAGAACTTGCTGATGTAGAACAGCCAGCCGTAGAACGCGAGACCCTCATTCCAGAGACGCCCGGGGACAGCCCGGCTGGGAGACCCCTCAGCTGTCAAGTGAATAGCACTAGGCCCCGACATAGACTGCCAGGTCCCCGAATTCTCATAACTGAGCGCATTTCCGAGGCCGGCGGGTCCGTGGAATTTGCAGAAGCTATCGACAGTACCGGCCCAGCCATTGGGCCCGGCGGGGCTCGCGACTGAGTTTCGCAGGCCATTGAACATGCCTACCCAGGTCCACGCAGAGTAGACGGCAAGGAAGACATTGTGCAGGATGACAAATGCCTTGAATGCCTTGGTCTTGCTGATGGCCCACGGCTTCTTTCCGGTGGACTTGTTGTATACGTTCAGGGCCTTAGCTGTGACCGCGTATACAGCGGCAATCGTAATCGGAACTCGGGCATCTAATGCGCTGACGTATAAACTGTCTGGTATGGTGAAGGGGAACTCGAAGTGCGGAGGAGGAATTGTTTGCGGGTTTGGCCCCGGCGGGAACTGGAAAAGGGTAGCTGCAGGAGGCGAGAGGAAGACACCAGGTGTAGCCATGGTTGCTGTCAATGGCCTATACCAATGGTTAGTAAAGTCCTGGCTCTTCGCCTGAACCCTCGATGCTAAATATGGCGTAGAGGCGAGAGGGAGTTGACGCACGCGACAGGATGCGATATATGCACTGGGATCTGCTGCGATCTACAAGAAATGACGAGGTGAAGCTTGGAATTCTACAAAGACATTGAAAACCGACGGAGTGTCGTCAATACTTAATAAGCAATCAAGGCAAATAGAAGAAATGGCGAAAAAGACTTAACTTCGTCTTCTCGAAGTCATCATATACAAATACCGCCTCTTCCAAACGACAAAAAAAAAAGAATTAATAGGGATGCGGTGCCTGGCACCTGCAGGGCTGGGCCGCGGCATGATGGAAGCATGAGGGAGAACCCCTGGTTCCGCTAAAGCCGGGTTTGGAACTTGGGGGCCAATGGATAGGCCAGAATGACAGCGTGATCACGCATCAGCTTCCAACCTTTCCGCTGTACTGGTGCCACTAGTGCCGTAAGTGCCAGATTGGAAGTGCCACAGAGCTCAACAGTTGAAGAAAATGGGACCCAGCAGCCCAGGCAGCCCCAGCTAGCCACCAGACCGCCTTTCCTTGATTGGTCCGTTCATCGCGGCTCCGCCGATTCGGGTTGAAACGCTGAATTCGGAGTTTGGGGTTGCTTTCGAACTCAAAAGTCGCAACGCGCATTACGTATCTGCTCATGTGTGACTATTCTGATGTAGTCGTGGAAGTCGTGGGAACATGTGGGACATTCCGACATCTCCCTTTGTCTATTTTCGGTGACAACGAGAGCATGTTTCCAGATTTCCTGTGAATTGTTAATTGAGACAGCGTCTTACCACCATCAGAATTTCACAGCTATCCGGCAAGCGCCGGCATGTTGAAATCGCGATTCCGAGCTGCACCGAGTATCAAAATAGCATCTCTTCACGAAGTAGGTGGTCTCTGGTCCACGAGATATAGTGACACGTGCTTTCTTAGCATAACCTGGAGATGCCGAGGAGGTTTCCCATGTCTGTCATGGTGGATCTGCCGGCAAACAGATCTCTCAAGGACGAGAGGATTTCCGAAAAGCGGTTTTGCTCCCGATGGCTAGAATCGACGAGATGCAACCCTAATTCGCTTGGTAGTCCGAAGGCGAAGCGGCCCCGGTAAGGAGATCAAGCCCAACAGAAAAGGGTGTCAAACTCTAGATGTTCATCAAAGACATGCTTAAAGCGCCTCATTCGTCTCATCCAGCACAGCGGTTCGGTAATCGGCTCATGTAGATCCGTCCGACTATGCGACCGATTACCTATGCGACACGAGTATTGCGAAACGGACAGATTCACAAGAACTGGATGTCCCGGCTGAGGGAGAAAGGTCAATCTTATCTGCAAAATAGAACCGGTCCTTACGCTGACAAGCACCATCTATTATACTCTTTCGCAACTCTGCGTAACAGTAAGCAGCTCTCCGTCTGAGTGAGATTTACTCTTTTGGAAGAGGGAATGGTGGGATCCTCTTGTTCCTATTCCTCATCCATCCGGCTAGCTCTAATGCATAGAAGTTCGAGGTCGCTAGGTCGCTATACGAAGCGGCGACTTGGGACTGAAACTAGTTTGGCGATGCAGCATCGGGACGATCCAAGCGTCAAGGATTCATCAAGGATTCACGATCGATTTCCCAACAAAAAGATGTTTCTGTTTTTTCCCCTCATTTCAGCCCCGCGTTGTCTTTTCGCCAACATTTTTTCTTTTAAGTCCCTTTTTTTTTCAGGGACCACAGCAGGGTGGAGCATTTACTTGTCTGTCACATGCAAGATCAAGATAGGCAGGCCGATAGATAAGCTCATGGGAAGACTTTATCGACTCCTTAACCCCTTAATACCTACACTGGTGTCTTCAGAAAAAAAGTTGAGATAGAACATCTGAGAGATCATTCATATCCTTTTCCATTGGGCTCATATTATGACAGAGTATAATACATGAGACAATATGATATAAACTGTGAGTTCACTCCGATCATTGTTCAGTTCTACCATTCTTACCGAGGTTGGTGACAAGAAGTTAGCATACTCCTAAATGCCCTTCAGATTTTAACTGAGTATTTCACAACAACACCAACTACGCGTGCTTTTTTACATCGCGTCATCATTTCTGACTTGCCTAATGATTACTTACGTGCTTTTTTTTATTATTTTGGCTGTATTGACCGTTGCGCTGTTGTTGTTCAAAGTTTATACCACTAGCTGCATAACCCGGGCGCGCAAGCGCGCCCGGGAAAGAAGCTGCGTGAGCAATTTTATCTTAAATATAACTCCTGAGATAGGTAGCCCTCCCGGGGGGTAGGTCTGGCTTGCGGCCTCCGGCCACTGCGCCAGACGCATTTTAGGTGGCAGCGCGGGTGGTGATATTTGAAGCCCAAGTACGCCTTACGCCACAGCTCCTAGAAAAGCTCCTGGAGGTCTGATTGGCTAGCCACACTTCAGCGCACGGACGAA
>JAOXNQ010005747.1:0-19432 GCA_028571165.1 Hypoxylon perforatum
CTTGCCGCCCTTGGGCGTCGCGAGCGCCGACGTGGGCGGCAATCGCGGCAGCTCGCTCGACGTGTTGGCGGGCGACGTAGTCGCTATGCCCACCATGTTAGTAGCGACAGACGTGTTGGGCTGCAGCCATTGATCTGGGGACAGGAGGTCCCGGTCGATCTCGTGTTTTATCCAGTTGTCCTCGTAGACCAGCTCCGCCAGCGGTTCCCGGCCCGGCGCGACTTTCCGGGGCTCCGTGATGATCAGGTCCTTGTACGCGATGCCCAAGGAGTTCCTCGCGAGCCGATCCCACGACGAGTCGCTATCGCGGGGATTTGTGGGGTCGTCTAGAGTCGGAGGCAGCTCCGGGCTCTCGTCTATGGTTCCTGGCGAGCGGCTTAATAATCCGAAGTTCGAGGGCGACTTCGTGGCCGATCGGACACTGAAGAGCGGTGATGACTCGTGCAATCGCGAGTTCCTGCTCATCTGTCGCACTTCGCCGGGTCTGCTGGGTATATGTATTATCGTCGGCCTCGCGACCATGTTTGTGCTCGTCGTTGCCTCTTCCTCCCCTACGCCTGATATTCCAGAAGTTAGGATACTCGTACGGGTCGTTTGACCCGTTGCATCGCTAAGGATACTCTGTCTCTTGCGCTCTTCAGGCACTGGGTTTCCGCTTTGTCTCTTCCAGAGATTCGATAATCTTTGACCGACGCCGCGTATGCCTAGGCCCGGGTCTGGCTGTTGCTGCTGTTGCTGCGGCTGCGGCTGTGGCGTTGGTCGTGCGGTATATCCTACCGCGGGTGGTATGGCACTTTCCGAGCCAGAATCATAATTCCCGCTCATTGCATAGGCAATCTCTGGCGTGTTCTGTATGCTAAAGGGCTCTGAACTGAGCGGTACCTCGAGACCACGGAATGCTTCCCCTTGAGGCGTACGAATAATGGAGTATGCACGCGCTTCCGCGATATATGCGTCTCCTGATCCGAGACTGGTGTCCGAAAGCAAGCTTACTTCATCTGTTCTGCCGGTCCCGTTGGGAGAGTGTTGGTTGCGATGACCCGCAGACCAGGAACTTCTTGTCTCTATAATGTCACTATGCTCAGGTGATCTCGCCAAGGAGTACGTGGCCATCATAGCATGAGGCGCCGGGTTCCCGACTAGACTTGATGTGGCTTGCGAGGATTGTTGATTTGAAACGGCAGCGGAAGCACCGCTATTCTGCGCCGATATGCTGCTATTCGAAAGGCGCCGCGGTCCTACATCCAACATTTGCCTCCCGGCGTACCCAGAACCCTTACCTGGGCTGCCGGGGCGGTTGAATACGAAGCTTCCCGGCATAGGGCCAGATACTTTTTTTATGCTGGCTCTAGTGTGTTGTTGCCGCTGCCTTCGGATGTAGAAAAGGAGAGCTATGATTCCGATAAATGTTAATAAGATTGGGATGACAAGTAGCCACAATAGGTTCTTATTAGGGCCCTCGTCGTTAGCCTTAGTCGGCTCGGTACTCGGTGTGGGTGATGGGGTAGGAGAAGCTGAGGTGGCGGCGACGTGGATATTCATTGACTTGGTTTCCTTGTCGCTTGAATGCTTCGATGCAGCCTTGAAGGAGATTTGTGAAGCGGATGCAGCCTTCGATTTGGGGTTGGGAACGGTTCCCGAGAGGATCAGTGAAGAAGAGTTGAACTCGGCCCAGGGCGCATCTGGATCGTCGTCCAACGTGACCATGACATCCGAAACGTTCGATAGATATTTCTTCAGGTCAAAAGAAAAGTCGCTACCTGAAACCAGGTTGAGATCCGGTAGATCGGAAACGAATAGCCCAAACTTGATCGAGACCGTCAAGTTAAGAGTATCAAGGAACTTGTCTGTCACGGCTATGGTAATATTAGATGACTCGGCGGTCGGCTCGGGCGTGCCATCCAACTTCCAAGTTTTGTTGTCGAAGGACAACCACGGGGGTAAACCGAGGGCTGATATAGCCGCAACATCTTCCGGCTTCACGGGCTTTTTGTCTAGTTTCAGCACATTCGGCAGATCCTCGTATAGTAGACGATTCCCGTGCGTCGCATTAAGCTTGACCACCGTTGGGTCAGCAATTAATTCGTGGCTCCCGACCACGAGCGAGAAAGACGCCGAGACGGACGCGAACCCTACGACGTCCGATGCGACTAGCTGGAAAGTGAAAGTCTCTGGCGGCTGGACGAGAGACTCGAAAGAAGGCGTCTTGCCAGAAAACTCGAGTTTTTCGCTGTTAAAGGATATCCACGAGGGTAAAGGCGTATTGTCTCCAGTTAGGGCGTAGAGGTTGAGTCCGCCCTTTCCGCTCGCTGTTTTGAATGTGTCCTTCGCAAAGGCAAAGGAGAAAGGTTCCGAAGGGTGAAGATGCAAAGACGAAGGAGCTATATACGTTCCAAATTTAGGAAGCTGCTCTGCGATAGGCACGGCGACTCGAGGCGAAGGATTCCTAGATACCACCAGCGTTGCCATCGTCGTCGTAGACCCCGTCTTGTCTTGAGCGACTAAGTCTATTGGAATTCCGACGACCTCGCCAGGCGGGATATCTTTGTCGCCGGGCGTCCCGAAGAGGCGGCGTGAGGAACTATCTATCGAGAGCCATTTAGGCCCGTTTTGGAGGCGGTATGTTATATTAGTAGGGGAAAAGAAGGTCAGCGGAGAGAACACGAATTCGAAGTCCTGCGATATTTGGGCCACCGGCGGTAATTGTGAGTTGATTGGGAAGTAGTCGATCGGAGCGGCGCCTACGAGTGTTGCCGCCAGGGCCGCACCGAATGCGAGAGCTTTTTTACATCTTTCCACCATCATGATGTATGATAGCTATGAGGGTGATATCATGAGAGGAAACGACTGCGCCGAGTAAGGCAGCGCCAGGTTTGCGAAAGGTAGGCAATATCCAGGATCGGATCAGGATGAGATATACAAGATTACCGTGACGAGGTAAGAAGATTATCGTGAAAAGAGCGAAAAAGATAATTGCGAAAGCAACATTGATGCCAGGCCATGGAAAGGCCCAGCATCGTTCTTCAGCGGACATGATGGGCTTGACTATCACTCCCTTGCCACTGACTTCGCCGCCCTGCCCTGCCCTGGAAGGCCGTCGCGGGACGGCGACCAGGCGCGTGAATTCGATAATGACGACGGGGTTGGACAGTTTCAGCAGCTTAATTGGTTTCATCGCGTGATTTTTCTGCTCGTTAACGCGCTTCGAGGGGTGGTTTGAGGCTGATGGAATTTCGATGTCTTAGCCACGCGCCGACATCGATCTTCCGCGGCTGGAGGGCGATCGCATTCCACACGGCGGGCCGCACAACATATACACGCACACACACGGCTGCTGCAAAGGGAGGCGAACCTCTCAGAAATTTGATGCATTTTAATAACAGCGCTGCCCCTTAAGAGGTAAAATGGCACGACTAGCCAATATTCGCGACCACTAGAGGTGAATGGACGAGCAAGCGAGCCAAGGTTAGAAAGCAGAGCTCAATAATTGTATTCGCATACGTCCAAGCTATCCGGGTTTATTCGGAGTTCCGTTATAACCAGACTGGAGAATTGTAAAAACAGATATACTGGTTTATGAGTTTTGGTAAAGTTCAAGGTCCACTGGGAAATCAGAGCAGAATTGAGAGGTAGCGCATGAACTGAGACACGGAGCATAAGAAAGATATCCTACGATAATGTCTGCCTAGATTATTGCCTCCTATATGAAAATGAGTTATATTGTCCAAATCAGCCGAGCTTCAGAGATGCCATCTCAAACTACAACCTTTGACGTGCCAAGCATGCGATAAAATGCTCAACCAGTCTGGACTACTCGACATTGATAAGCATATTTAATTCGATCAAGTTCATGGTCCGATCAACATCGCTAGCTCTTTGTCAATTGTACTCAATGAACTCACTCAAAGCTCTAGCTGGGCTGACTAAACTGGTAGGCCCCAACAACTTACAGATCCTCCCCCTCTTACACTTTAGTCTCTTATATCTCCAACACAAGTTAGAAACTTATCTTTTAACTCATGGCAACGGTAGGTTTGTTGCCTCGTGTGAATTGCAATCCAGACTCAAAGAGCGCCTCATCTAAGAGAAGTTGAGTTAAGTCTTGACAATACCGCCAACTTTGGGATTTACGAACAGTCATCTTCATTCCCGCGTATCTGGTTGTCATGAGTGAAGAAGCAAGAAGCATCAAATGGTATTTCCCCGCAGTGGGCAGAATGGAATATCGATTTTCAAACCCCTTGCGTAAAGCAATGTGGAAATAAGACGCTTGCACTTTCGATGATGCTATCGACAACATCACAGCGGCTTACTTAGCCAACTCCGCTCATAATAGTTAGCGGTTACCAAAGTGCAGTAATTGCCTCAAGGAAAAGAGACCCGGCTTATCTCGACTCAGATTTATTCAATTACACAGAGTGGAGCCTGGTATCATGGTTACTTGTACTGCTTAGTGCGGTAAAGGGGCGTTGGGCCTAGATCCCGATAGCCTGACTCGCGTGGGAAAGGACGACGTGCGAAGATCAGCAGTCGAAAAAAAGGGTCGAAAGCAGGTCCGAATCTCGGTGCTTTCCCCAGACGCCATTTATTAGTTCAACTTACGTGGAACGATTATTGTGTTGGAGCCAAGGAGCCGTCTATCAAAGTTCAGGAGATGCTGCCGCCGCAAAGTTCCCCGTCCCCCGAGTTCTCGCCGCTGGCAATCGGCGAGGACTTAACGCCTCTGCCGGTCTACAAGTCCGCCGGGACCACCTCGGTCGACTTTTCCGGCCTCCTCTCCGAGCCTCTTAAATTACATGAGGACCTGTCGTCGGGCTGTGGAGGACAAACCTGGCCTGCGGGTATGACTCTGGGGAAGCACATGCTTCGGTATCACCGAGACGACCTACGGAATTCACGAATGTAAGGCTTCAACGAAAACTGTCCTTGTCTTTCGTCGTGTTGCGAGTCGCGATAGCCTCTAACAGTTCCTATGCAGATTGGAACTAGGGGCAGGAGGTGGTTTAGTAGGCTTGGCAGTTGCCAGGGGATGTACGGTTGAGAATCCGCTTTACATCACAGATCAGGTTGAGATGCATTCCTTGATGGAACACAACATCAGCTTGAATCGTCTTGAAGGCAAAGCCAAGGCCGCGATATTAAACTGGTCAGTCAGTCCCTCGCCTACCCCATCCCGATAAATCATAACGTCGTAGATCTACACGCATACGTGCAGCTAGATTGACACATATCAAAGGGGTGAACCGCTTCCGCAAGAAGTCACAGACTTCAAGCCTGACGTAATACTCGCGGCTGACTGCGTCTACTTCGAGCCCGCCTTCCCGCTGCTCCTAGCCACGCTATCAAACCTTCTGAAGCTATGTCCGTCGGCTACCATTTACTTCTGCTTCAAAAAGAGGAGGCGTGCCGACATGCAGTTCCTCAAGAAGGCACAGAAGATGTTCAAAGTGACAGAGATACCAGATGAGGATCGTCCAGTCTTCAGTAGAGAGGGACTGTTTCTGTATACCTTCCAGGCGGCATAAGGAGGTGGCTATCCGATAGAACGAGTTGACTTTATTCATAAGCGACTACATATTACTTAGAATCAAGGCGTTTGCGCTTATTAGTTTCATGTGGAGGCACCACTCAGCTGTGTTACATAAAATCCATCCTCCTGAATACCAGGTAAAGTGCCAAGTGACGGGAGGATGCAGATCTGTAGGACTGTAGCCTTCTTACGTGCCTTAATAGTGGATATGTAGTTCGTCACTAGTGCATGGCGATCTAAAGGATCTAGAGGTTCTCATTCACGACGGGGAGTTTCCTTAGACGATATGTAAAAGTTTTTAATCGTCATGCTCGGTCCATATGATTTAGGAGATAATTGTCCGCCGCTTGGTGACTATGAGAAAAAAAAAAGAAAAAATAAAGAGAGTTGGTGGCCGATGCCGCAATGCCAAAAAAGGCCGTCGCAATGCTAAATCCAAACGGCACGATGCTGATCGTCGGCGAAACACATAATGAGGACGTGTCAAAATATCAGACGAGTAGTCCAGTAACGCACAGCGCTAGATTGCTAGTTAGAGTTCGGGGTTGAGATATTCAAGGTTAATGCCGTACGCAGGTGACATCCGGAAGAAAAAAAGCTCAAGGCTGGTCCCGCAACTCAACACTTGGAGTCTCCACGTTTTCGTTGATAGTCAACCTCTGAGAAACAAAGCACAACCACTCCCATATCCAAGTATGAGATCCAAGTATGAAACTTAATCAACTGTAACGCACTTTTCCATGTGCCACAATGGCTGAATCGCTGTTCCTTTGAGACGGGATAACTCGACTACCCGCGGATTAATTTGACAGCCCTTAACCTGTAGCCAAGGCGGCAGGGGATAGATTGTTGGCACACTTGATGCAAGAAACCGAAGACTGACATCAGTAACGGTGACAAGGAAAATGAATGCCGGCATTCGGATGCCCACAGCAGGAGAAAGCTCATGACTAGAAGTGGTGGAACTCCTACATACGCCCGTAGGTAGCCGGGACAGGACGATACCTAGTCACTAAAGGCAGCCGACATGAAAGACTTCGGATGCTGTTGGTGTCGCTCGGCAGCACCCACCAACATCATGAACGAATGCGTTTGCAATTCTTAACGCCTTGGGCTTGCCCTAATGTACCTCCTAAGCATCGGACCGAGTCCCCCTCGCGGGAACACCGGGCATAAAATGGCGTCGATAACTGCATGTTTGCGGGCTTTCTCCACACACTCGACGTGGGAAAAAAAGAGAATTCGTTTAGCTAATGAGTATTGTGTCCGGCGAGGGCCGGGGCGGAGAAATTGTCTAGAAGCCCACGCTGTGGATAGCTGAAAGAAACCGGTTCAGAAATTTCAACCCTTCTGAACGCGCAACGTGGTCCGACGTGGAGACCGTTCTGGAGACTGAAAGAAAAACGCAACAACTGGCACGAGTGGCACTTGCAGCAGTCTCGCAGAAAAGGAAAGAGTTAGTTCGAAGGCTGCTTTAGGCTGGCATTAGGTGGCCTTGGGGTTGGCTAGAAGCGAGGATGCGATGGCTGGAAGCCGATGAAAGGGAGACTCGAGCGATCGTCCTTTGAACGGTCCTGGCGCTAAATAAGCTAGCCGAGCTAGCGTCGTTGAAATCCGATTAATTCAGGGGGACGATCGTCTCATTGGTCTATTAGCTGACGGCATCCGTCCGTACCTTGCATGAATGGTAGGGTACCACTCAGGTACGCCCGAGACCCCAGCCCTAAGCTGATGGTGCTGACAACTCTCAGCCACGTTAACCCTCTCCATCTCTTCCCCATCTTTCTCTTCATCTCGTAAGGGCTGATTGGATCCGATGTTCCAACCCGAGAGAAAGGATCTAGGAAACCCCCAGTTGCGGGTTGTTTCAACTTGGCCCGACCAATCAGCCATAATCAGCCAGATTCAGCAGGTACAATGAATGTACATGACTCAGGAAACACGATGGGCTCTAACCCCAATTCTGCTCAGATCTTCTTTGTTGCTCCTTGTTTTCCTCCTTACCCCCTGTCCCGTCCCTGCGGCCTCCACGAGAGGTTTTCTTTTGCCATGCGGAATAAATAACCCCTGAACATTCCTTTCCTCTTCACCTATCGCTCTCTCTTAACCTCTTGTCCTTTTCCACGACAACACATCGTACATTCTTTTCCCTCCAGGAGCAGTGCTCACTGACTGTATACATTCATTCTTCGGTACAGCTGCTCTCAATACACTCATTCTTGAAGGAAGAGAAATTTGGAATCGGTACTACCAGTCCTTACAACAACAAGCAAAAGAGATCAACAAGACCTTCTTTGTTGCGCACTCCTTGACACCACTGCACTTTTTGAAGATATCCCATCCCAGCTGGATCCTTGGTTCGCAATTGATTCTGTCTTTTCCAACAATACAACCACAAGAATATTATTCATCATGAAGTCTGCAACTATCGCCGCTGCCCTTCTGGCCTCAGTCGCCGTTGCTCAGCCTCACGGCCACAAGCGTCAACACCACCACGAGAAGCGGGACCTCGTTACTGAATGGGAAACCGTCTGGGAGACCGCCACCGTCGTAATTGACGATGACTCAACACAGACCATTGGTCCTTCGCCCCACGAGACCAGCTCTGGCTATCCCGGACAATTCTTCCAGGGTGATGCATCAAGCTCTAGCAGCACTACCTCTACAACAGTTGAAGCTACTGAGGTCGCTACCCCCGAGGTCACTACTGCCGAGGTTGCTACTGCTGAGGCCCTCCCCCAGACTGCACAGACTACACCTACCACTACTATCAGCCTGAGCCAACCCACCTACCAGGCTGCGTCCCCGACAACAACTCTCATAACCACTACCAGCCCGGCCGCTCCCACCTACCCCACCTCCACAAAGGAGGCCACTACAGAAGAGGCCGCAACCACTACCTACGCCGCGTCTCCTGCGGCGTCCAGCACCGGCTCCAGCGGCGGCAGCACTTCCAGCGACGGTATCCAGTACAACACGGAGTTCTCGGGCGAGATCACGTACTACAACGCGGCGCTGGGCGCGTGCGGCTACGAGGACACGGGCAAGGATGACTCGGAGAACATCGTGGCCATCCCCAAGGACTTCTGGGACAGCATCAGCACGGCCACGTCGTACGGCATCAACCAGCCGGCGCACCCGCTCTGCGACAAGACTATCACCATCACGGCATCTGACGGCACCAAGACCAAGGCCACCATCCGCGACCGCTGCGGCGGCTGCGCGGGCCACGCCATCGACGTCACCCCGCACACCTTCTCGGAGCTGTTCGGATCCCTCGACGGCGGTCGTCTCGACTGCACTTGGGAGATCGACGAGTAAGGTTTTTCTTACCTGAGCTCGCCTCATTGCTCGCTACGGTTGGGGAAAACTCCAGGCGTCAATTCTCGTTTTCTGCATACTCTTTAGGGAACCGTATTTTGGCGTGATGAAAACGAATCGGGTCTGAGAAAAGGAGGATCCGATTGATGATGAACGGGTTGTCGACCCTTGATGACATATTTCTCTTCTTGACTTATATTCCGGCACTGGAAATGCTTGGGCATGGGCGAATATACCAAAGGAAGGGTTTAACAAAAACGGCTGGCGCATTTAGATACTCCAACCCAGTTCGGTTGGTAGTTCCCGGGGAATATGTGTTAGCATTGGCTTCGGGGAACCAAAACAAATGTGCCTTTTATCTTTATATTCGGCTTTTAGGGAGCGGAACATAGACTTCAATTCTTGTCCATAGTTACATTACCTGGTTAGACACGATCTAACGAGTCAGAAATGAAAGGCTTTACCAATACTCAATGTTCTTCCTTACTCTCTATCTGTACATGCATATTGATTTGCGCAGCTAAGTAACCTAGTACTAGGTACCTACCGTGCACGATATAGTCCACATATTTATATTCGCTCCTGCTCGTATCAATAAATGAACTTGACCTATGTGACAGGGCAGCTGGGTTAATACACCTGTTAGTGTAAACCACATACCTGCTAATAGATGGAGCCAGCGTGCGTGTCTTCCCAGCCCCTTGGCCATCCCGCTCTCCCTTTCATCCGTGGTCATTTAAACTTGCCAGGTCCCCAGTCTTCGTCTGTGCGAGCGAGGTACCCCAACCCAGCATGCACATCTCCTCAATAGAGAGGCTTAGATACTTGCGTCATTCTGTAGTATGTTATGCAGCATGGAAATAAGTTGTCAATACAATCGGGATGGAAATTATGATAGATTAGTGCTATAGTATCCCTCGTAAACCTCTGCTAAACTGCATTATATGTATTTTATTAATAAAGCAAGCTTCGCTTTATTATCTTAAGGGCATTTGGTTTGCCTATTCTTTTCACCACATCTTAATTTACATCGTAAAATCTAGAAGCTCTACATTGAAGTTAGGTCGGGTAGGCATTAATAATTAGGACTACTCCCTTAATCCAAGATTCATACAACTACCTCACAATCTGCTACACTATCGAGCTCAAGACCGTAAAAATACTCAAGATCATAACAGCGTCAATCTTCACCTTTATCCCCGCGTGCCATGATAATAAGAACTTGATTCTAACCGTAAATCCTTAAGTGTCTCGATAGGGTATCCGTGGGAACTGTAGAAAGCGCCTCACATGTCTATAATAATGTTTAACCCATCCAAAAAAAAAAAACCTCACCCCAACCTTCATGAAACCCACGTCTATGTCTGATTGACTAGATGGGGCGAAGTAAAATAATTTACCGACCAAGACTTAGCAGGTCCTCAATGTATTTCTTCGTGTCCACACCAATACCCTGGGCGAGGCGACTCGCTCCGTCAGCCCAGCCACTGCCGCCCTCGGCGTACGAGCTGCTGAGTCCTCGAAGTCTGGTATGCTCGCCTGCTCGGCGTATTAGGAAGATCTCCTTGCTGACTTTGCCCTTGACCTGCGCGCTTTTCTGTTGAACTTGAGAATCTGCGCTGTCCGCCGATTCGCTGTGTGGTGTGCTAACGGCTCGGCTTGCATCTGACGACTCTAGTAGTTCGGGAGCCTCTTTATCTTCCATTATGCGAGTCCAGACGATCCACCAGCCGCGGTTGGTCTTGCAGGTGCGTTCTAGTTCGGACGAATTCGTCGATGTCACGATAAAAGTGTTGAGGATCTGATTGTGCGTATTAACGGCCTCGACCCGGGACCATACAGGCTGGACATTATCTGGCGCCATCTGTATGGAGGTGGGTATGTTGGGGATGGTAGAGTGCACTGTCATGGCTTCCGGGTCCCATATGAGGTCAAAGATGTGGGAGCCTACTGTGCCAGCATCGAGTCTTCCTGGACGGTACGCTGTAGATGTGGCAAGCGGTTTTCGAAGGGGCGCTAACTGATAGTGCAACGATCTGTATAGTGCATTCCAAGCCAACGAGTCTGTTCTGTTTTGAAACAGGAACGTATATATGAATGGCTTATTGACATATACCACCACGCGGACTTTCTGGGTCTTATTGCGGTCTTGGCTGTCGAACTGGGGCACTTGATCTGCAGAATTTTGACGGCTGCCCTCAGCCGTCCTTATCTCGTGGTGTTTACTCCCGAAATCCCGGGCAATCTCAGCTTCGGGTCGTTTTTTGTTTTCCAACTCTACAGTTAGAGTTCGGACTAGGACTCTCGAGTTGTATTCGACATCCTCAAACGGGCAATCGGATTGCTCCCTGCTCTCGTCGTGTTCGCTGTTGCCCGTCTCTTCAACATCCCCTAGCAATCCGATTAGGTAGTGACCCGAATCAACACTGAGTGCCTTGGAGGGACGACGCGAGTCATTGGAAATATTCTTGGAAGCAGACTCGACGTCCTGGGCGGTAACCTCGCTTCCACCGGAGTTACCTAACGTCCAATGAGTGCCATAGCCCATCTTAAGGTAGCTCATAAAACGATTGACTCCGCCCGCATCCGTCGAATCTTCGTCGTTTTTCGGCATTACTGTACCCGATTCATTTATAGCCTGGCGTTGTATGCTGTGCTGTTTTGAGTCGTTCTTATCGTTCTCCCTAAGAGCTTTCTTGGATCTCTTTGCTTGGCGTATCGAGGCTGGGCTGTCTTTCACGCCATAGGCATCTTCACCCCACGTGTAGAGGTCTTCCATCCAGCATGTAAGGTCGCGTAGTGATTTCCTTGATAGAGTCCCAACACCTAGGAACACAGCCCCATCTTCAGCTCCAGGTTCTTCGCCAGTACCGAGCCATTTTGGCGCGGAGTCTTCGACGAACTTAGAGTCTTTCTTAGGGACTTCATCCGTGTCAGGTTCTGAGGGGCCAAATTTAGAAACGATCAAGTCAATTAGACCCTCGACTCGACCAACAAATCCTTCTAGGACTTCCCTCTCGCCGCTTCCTCGATCTTCTTCGCCAACGCCAACTCCCAGCTCGCCACAAGCAGCGATCTTGATGCCTCCAAAGACGTTGGTGGCGGGGTTGCCATGTAACATGACGTTCCATGTTGATAAAAAGAGGTCCCAGTACCTGCTTAATATGCTAATGAATTTCGACCGTTTCGATCGAACGAACAAGGCGCTCAGAGACGCTGAGTGGTGCAGTAGGAAGACAGAATGCGCGCGCAAAAGATCTTGCATGAGTAAAACGGCTGGCTTGAGCTCTCGTGACGAGTACTCGACGTTTTCGGACGAATCATCTTTCTGGTTTGGAGAGGGGCCTCCAAGTCTTGGGGGTAGAGGGAGTTTCGTTAAATCGATAGACTATATTGGAAACAAAAGCATCATGTCAGCCTCTGACCCTGCATGTACACACCGCATCGGCTTACAGCTAAGATCCACCACCCGGGTTCTAGCTCGTGAAGAACGACGCGACTCTTCTCAGTCTCTATCGTGTCGACAGGCTTACCGTCGGCAAATCCACGACTGAATTCGACCATACCTTGCGCCAGACCAATTTGTCTCAATCGTTCGTTTCGCTCATCCTGGGAGATGCTGTCGGTAGGCTTGCCGCGCGAGCGGTGTCGTCGTTTCTTCGATTGGGTATTGACGGAGGCATAATAGACTATCTGATCGTCTAAGGTCTCGTCTGTAGTCCCTAGGGAGGGATTGAAGATTGCTAGAAAACCCAGCTGGGCCGGCACGACGGTTGCCGGAGGGGGAGAAGCTAGAGTCGCCATTACGGAGTCGGGTCAGGTCTTGTGATCAACAGCATTAGTAGGTGAATGGTGCCTATCGAGGTAAGGTACCACGAGGACGGCCATAGCAGATTAATGATGCATATAGGAATATGAAGAAGGTCAAGGAGAGACTGAAGGTGATCGGAAGTGGAAGTGGAAGTGGATAAAAGAGAGTGACCTCGACCGGCGGCCGGAGAAGCAGACGATCGTGAAACCTAGAACCTCATCGGGGCCTGGTATGCGTGACGGCCCTGGGGTGACAAACCTTGCTATTTCTTAGTTGGTCTTGGCATCTTTCGCTTTTTGTTAAGAAAAAGACCTTTGTATCTGTTTTGTTGCATTAATTCTCATATGCAAGTAGATACCGGGATACCGAATATTGAGTTGTGGGGGCGTTGTTGGGATCATATGTCAAAATTACCTACCTTACAACATCGCGTCTTTTAAATTCGAAGGTGTAGGTTATCATGCTTTTTTAATTTTCTATCCATAAATCATATGCAAACAACCTTACTCCTTTCCTACAAATAAAATCAACCCAACGCCAGCTCATATGCTGTCATGTAACAGTGTTATACGGTACACAAGTCTGTTTTTATCAATCTTCCCTCGTCCTCCTTTTTCTATATTTCTGTCAAGTTGTCATGCCATGAGCCGCATATCTCTCACCAGCACTTAAAATCCGTTGGCTCCAAGGAACGCCAGCGTGTCTGCCATCAGCTGTGGCCCGCTGTTGTGGTACAGAATAAGGTGGCCCGTCTCCCCGTACACCTTGATATCGTACGCCTGGGCCTTGGGGAACCGATTATACAGTGCGTACGGCTGTTCGCGACAGACCTTGCCGCCACAGAACGTCGAGTCCTCTGCGAATGCGGGGTTAGTGTTCAGGGGTGCGTTAATTATCTCAAGAGGGGTCACATACGATCACCAATTCCTAGGAACACCGGTCCCTTATATTCCGGGGCCTCCACGAGATGGTATGTGAATGTGACGGCAGCTCCCAACGTGTCAAAGTCGCGAGTTTGCCTATGTTCCTGTGTTAGGACTTCTGGCGTTAGACAACATGGAATCATGTCGGACTTACCAATCGTACTCCACAATGTCCGGGTCATAGGACCCAGCGAAGCATGCTACCAATCGTCCTTCTCGGGACGACTGCGTCTGGTATGTAGGCGGGATGGAGCCCCATTTGTCGGGGTCAATTTGCTGCGCGGGTGCCTGAAGTCCCGAAAGGAAAGCAGGGTAAATCCAGGTCAAATCCCACGATATGCCGTGTAACACGATGGCGTCGACATCCTCGGGATACTGCTGTGCAAGCGAGTTGGCCGTAATGGCGCCGATGGAAAATCCGACCAGGACGATCTTATCCCAAGACTTGCCCCCGACCTCGCCGTTGCGGAGCTTCTGGATCAGATCATGTACGGTAGCTACGTACATCTGAGTCTGAGCTTCCAGGAGCCCATCCGGGAAAGTACTGTTTCCATTACCGACTAGGTCTACAGCCAAGGTGGGATAGCCCTCTTTGCTCATGCGCTGGACATAACTGTACGTCTCCGGCTTATACTGAATGTCCCACATGTTCTTGTTGAAAGAAGCGCCGTGGATGAGAATCTGAAGCGTGTCCTCGCGAGACTCATCGCTGCTTTGACTTTCGGGGAGGCAAAGCCTGGCCGACATTTCGTACTCATTCGACACTAGGATTTCTTTTCCTGCCAGGGCATAGAGCACCTCCGCATTATAGTTCTCGTTTGAGAACTCATAATTCGTCGTTTTCTGGACGGAGACCGGAATGCGAAGATCTTGGCATGGCTTCTGCAGCACTGCTGGCAGCGACGAGAGAACGAAAGGAATTTGCGGTAGCATATTGGCGACTAGCTCTAAATGCGCTTGGTACCTCCTGGAAATCCATGATTCCCGTGCTTATTTTATTTTTGTGGTGTAGTCGTGGCCCCGAGTTTCCGTTCCACGACCTGCGGACCTGCGCAATACTGCATAGCATTTTACGCCTACAGGGGGACCTCGCATTGTGATTGAGTCTAGGACTGAGTCTACAAAGTCTACATATGCCAGGTGAGTTTTACATAAGTTAAAGTCTAATGATTATATTCCACTGCCAGTTTAGAATTGACGTTAACCCTTTTAGTGATGTGATATCCATTCCTCCTTTCGGAAGACCTGGCTGCAAGGGTCTATATCTGGGTACGTAAGTGTATACAACCCACGTGCGCGAATAAATAGTTAAGACACGAATTAAGGATCGATCAGCTTGAATTCTCACTTAAAATTATGTAAGAGTTACTTATAGTATAGGAAAAATCCTACAGGTAATTCTAGACACAAGCTCGTACCACACTGTCTTAGTCTCCATTGGCTAGGTACAGTATTTTGTTCATTATCAAACATCTATGCCAGCTATAACTAATTTTTCTTCGATATCATAGGTTTTTATTTTTAGATTTGGAGAATTTCCACAACTGAGGGATCTCGTTCCCTCTATTCTTCATTATCCTATCAACAGTCGAAAAATGCTTGTGCCTTTGCCATGGCCTCGTAAGGTCCAACATCTTTTACAATATGTTCGGAGCTACTGCTATATCTTGGCGTCATGCTATCCTTGACATAAATATCCAAACCCTTGGTGTTGTCTGACCACCAACCGGCGAGGACCGAAGGTTTTCACACTGAAGATGACATCGTCCAGCTCATGAATTATAGAAGGTATTTGTTCGAAAACACCATCAAATCCTTAGTATTCCTGCCGGGAGGTTCTGAGACCTAGAGCGCCCAATTCCTGTTACACAGTGTCGCGCACCGACGCCACTGCTCGGACGACTTATGCAAACCTGGTTCCGGACCGGATGTGCCGGGTGCAGGCTTGCTAACCCAGCTCCGTGAAAATTCGTCAGCCGTCTCAACCTCTTTTGTGTAGGCTGACTTGAAGGCATCGTCGATATCCAGCCTCCTGCATAGGCTGGTATATGCCAAGGACCAGGATCAATTGACAGAGTAAGTTGATAGGATCTACCCCATGAATTCAATAGTCGTATATCACACATCACCAGATCGGCTGATTGGTCATTATTCTGACGATTTCGATCGCCACGAGTTATGATGAGCCTTTCGCTATGACGCTAGTAAGTAAAAGTGATGTCTGGGCATGCTCCATGACCATGGTATCGGGTATAGGCATACATACTGCCAGTTCAGGGGCTTTTCGTTGTGACGCTGACCGATCAGCACTAGGGACATGGAAGTTTTCCCATTTGCCGGAACTCCCTAGACCTAGGTGAAGCGAACAGTATGACTTAATACGTCGATGGTTCTGCAAGCATTGAACCTGGGAGCCCTTGTTCTAAAGTCCGGTGATGTTGTCTACGAAAGCACGCAGAAACCCCGAGTTGACCTTCTCGTACCACTCGAACCACAAACAGGGATATAAGGGGAAGACGAAGGATTCGCATCCTAGGCTGCAGAAAAACCACATGGACGGCATCTCAGCCGTGTAGCCTGATATGATATTCTTCAACGCGGCTGAGAAAAGTGGAAGACTCGGATTATACACCGCTGCGCCGCATTTCGGCCTACAATCGTAAGAGCTAGCCCCGAGTATCACGACCGTGAGGCCGGACCCGAGTAGCAGCTGATCGACTACCCCTGAGATTGAAGTCGACAGTGAATTAATCTATGTGAAGGCAAATTAATATATAGGGCCTGTAGTTCGCCGCAATCATGACTGATATCTTCCGTAACTCATCGACAACACCGCCAATCATACTCTCGACTCTTTGCCCCCTTAATATACTCTGCATCCAAGATGGGTTTCTCTGACGTACTTGCAACTCTCTCCATCGTGAGCGCGAGCGTGCGATTGGCCGCCGCCGCCCCGACAGCACAATGTGTAAGATTGTCCCAAGACCATAACAGAACTGTTCTTATCTAACGATCTCTTGATCACATGCTGCAGTGCGAATCTCTGCTGAACCTGATGCCGAGTGATACCTTCATGGAGGCGTCCGCAACTTACGAGTCCGAGAATGAGAACTTCTGGTGTAAGTACCTAAGCTTCTAAGCTTGTTGGCCCATTACGTCTTCGACATCTAATTCTTCAATGTGGTACAGCTGCCACAGAGGTTCTTGAGCCCCAGTGTATCTTTATGCCCGATACCCCTGAGAAGGTTGCCCAAGCCGTGAACCTCTTTGTACAGAATGACTGCAAGTTCTCCATCAAAGGGGGTGGGCATAGCGCTATCCCAGGTGCTGCTAGCATCCACGATGGTATCTTAATGCCTATGGAGAACCTGAAGAGGTTCGACATTGCCGCCGATGGATCCTCTGCTACTGTTGGCTCGGGTTACATTATGGGCGAGATCTATGCCGGACTTGACCCAGCCAACCTGACTGCCATGATCGGTCGTTACGCCAAGGTCGGGCTTGGCGTTGCCGTCGGAGCTGGTATCAACTATCTTGTGAACAAGAACGGGTTCGCTGTCGACAATGTGCTTAACTACGAGGTTGTCCTAGCCAACGCGACCATTGTCAACGCGAACGCCACCAGCCACCCCGACCTCTTCAAGGCTCTGAAGGGCGGAAACAACAACTTCGGTGTTGTCACTTCTTTCACGCTCCGAACCGAGAAGACGGACGGCAACATCTATGGCGGCGTCGTCTCCTACGCCGAGTCGGAGCTTGACCAGGTTCTTGACCTCGTCTATGACTACTCCGTCCGTCAAGCTGTCGACGACCAACTGACCCACGTCCTTCCTCAGTATGGATACAACGGAACCACCGACGAGGCTATCAACTTCAGTCCCGTGATGTACAACAAGAACGTCTTCGAGCTTCCCGAGATTATGAAAGGATGGGTCGATACCCCCCATTTCGACAGCACCCTGCAGAACAGGCCGTACCACGATCTGGCTGACGAGCTCAACGCAGCATTTGCCGATGGATTTGTGTAAGCCCTCACCGAATTTTGTGTCTGTAGAATAGCCTGCTCCGTCTCGGATGCTGATAACGTTACAGGCAAGAACAGCGAGTCTTCACTGTCTACACTGACGCTCAGCTATACAAGGATCTCTGGGCCAATTTCCACGCCTGGTGCAAAAACTACCAGCACATCCCTGGCTTTTATGGCCTTCACGTCAACATGCCTATTACTCCCAAGACCATCCAGGAAGGTATTGCGAATGGAGGGAACAGCCTTGGCCTCGAAGACACAGGCGACCGTGTCTTGGGTGGTATGTCTCACCCTTTTATGATCCCCTTGTCAGTATGAAAACGTGTGAATGAGATTTACTGACCGTTGGTGTGTGGTATCATAGCTATCTACTTCGGTGTGACCTTCGATTCGATGGACGACGCGGATGAGGTCTTGCCGGCTCACGATGACTTCGTCAAGTCCCAACAGGCGCTCGCGGAAAGCCGGGGTCTTCTCCACAAGTACATGTAAGTGTTTTATATACCTTGCAAAGTCGGCGAATAGTTGATACGGATTGCTAATACGTTGCCACGCACAGCATGTTGACTTACTCTGGTTGGGATCAGCCGGCGATCGAGAGCTACGGCACTGAGAGCGTGCAGAACCTCCTTGCCGTACAAGCCGCCTATGATCCTACCAAGGTCTTCCAGCGCCTTGTACCAGGCGGCCAGAAGCTACCCAGCCAGTAAACGTGTTGTATATCGGCATGTGTCAGTCAGGGAGCTGATCGAGTCTACTCATGTCGAACCAACATGCTGCTGATCTCTTTCGACTAACACCAGCTCGGCGGACGATGGGAAGACTTAGAAAAAGAGCCCACGTACTAGACTCAAATGGCGCAAGCCATATATTCACCATTTACTAACTATTATTTAACATAATTATTTACATTCTTGTATTTAGAAGACTCACTAAATATCGGGTATTGCCGTAGTCCCCTACGACAGTAGCTACCCTAGTTTTTGAATATAGGTGTTAGAAGACAATATACTCTTTGTATAGCTTAGGTACATGAGAGACTATTCCTAAGAAAGTGCTTCAGCTTTTGCCACGATTATCTCCTTGCGTCCGAGCAACCCGTTCGTCCGCTATCCCCTGTGCTAAGAAAAAGAAAAAGCAAAATTGGTATCTCCTTGCGTGTATTGAACCATGATACTAAACCGCTTTCCCACACCGAAGCTTCCTTCTCTCTCCGTCTCGGTATAAACAATCATACCTAGGTAGGTATGTAGGGGGTTGTTGAAAAATATTTCCAGTCTTTCTTTATCTTCAGGGTCTTCTACCTACATACAATCCCTCAACAATATTCTACCACGAAGCGAAGCAACACCTTGGGTACCTACCTAAGGCAGGTAAGTACCTAGTAAGGCATGCAGTATTTATTTACAAACCCCATTCCCACCAAGCACCGTCCCACCTCGTTGTTTTGTTTCGTCCGTTCGTCCGTCTCTCTCTTTTTCCCTTTTTCTTCTTACAGGTCGGTCTGCTCGTACCTCCTGGCGGAGTCCAGGCGGGCCTTAGCCTTGTCGGCGGCGGCGCCCGCGTCGGAGCCCAGGAGGACGAGGAAAGGGATCTGGCGGACGTCGTCTTGGGCGGCCAAGTCGACGACGGCGCGGGCAGCCTTGCGGGGGTCGCCGGGCTGGGTCCCGTTAAGAGCGTTGAAGTCGCGCCGCAGCGGCGTCAGCACCATGTCGTAGTCGGCGACGGTGTCGGCGACTCTTAGGCGGTGGCCGCGCGCCAGGAACGGCGTCCGGAAGTGGCCCGGCTGCACCAGGCACACGCGCACCCCCAGCGGGTCC
>JAOXNQ010005778.1:0-19280 GCA_028571165.1 Hypoxylon perforatum
ATCTAATAAATTTATTTTTTTAAATTTATATTTAAAAATATTTTTTAAATTATTTTTATTTATATAAATTTTTTTCTTTTAAATAATCTATTATATTTCTATATTTAATTTCAATAATAAACGTTAATTTTATTTCATTTTTAATCAGCTCAAAATGAGGGATAATGACGCTTGATATGCACGTAACAGCTGTCTCGGCCCTAATAAGCGCTGTATCTGTACCTAGTCAGCCAACTGCAAACTCACCCACCTGTATCCCACCGGCCTGTAACAGCAAAAATTGCCGATCGGCCCATCTAATAGAAACAAAATCTGCCTTGCTGCTAGTAGCCTGCTTTCTAAATCGATCTGTATCAGGGTCATTTTAGAAGTAATCTTCCATTTCGCCCATGTGTAGCCAGTAAGAGCCTTAGGTTCGCGCACCATTGCCGGTTCGATGGAGACAGAGCTGACCACTCTTGCCTTATCAGTGCATCATATTCCTATCAACCCCAACTAAAGAGAGCTCATTACTGGGCTGTCTACGATGGACCATATGACCAATAACCGCCATCGCGCCATAACCCCAGTTTCGGGCAGCTTTCTTTGCGAATCTTTTCACCAACTGTCCTCGGGCCCGGAAATATCATCTGCTGGGAATTTCTCCCGAACTATAAGTTTTAATCGGTATGGCTAGCAGCGCAGTCTTCCGCGCACGCTACACCGACGAAACCTCGTTGTCCCAGCACCTGGGAAGAATATTCCCACAGGCGAATTGAGATTCGCGTTAGTTAACACACTCCTTGGCAATATCGATTCTTTATACTATAAATCTAACTCTAACTTCAATCTGCAGCGGCAACGGGGCCGATTTCTTTGCACGATCCCATGATCCCTTACCCCAGTGATAGCTGAAAAGACTTAAAACTCCAACTAGCGCCTTACAATAGGAAACCAAAAATATCAAATCGGCACTCGAGAACGACCACTGGGAGAAGTGATGGGACAAGCCGCGGCAGTTCGTTTGAGCATACCTACCTACCTCTTACTTATAATTAAGATTTCGAAGATTAAATCTTCCGTCCTCTGCAAGAAGGGTAATGTCTCTTGGGGTAGGGCAATGCCACAGAAGAGTATTTCTACCTACGTAGGTAGGTAAAGTACGCTTCAGCGAGAAATGTTCAGCAGCTTATCCTCGCACCATGCATCTACTTAACACGGTCACCGGGGAAGTATCCGAAGTCCCAAGTGGGGAGCGGCGGAAATATGCCATCCTATCACATACCTGGGGCCTAGGGGAGATAACGTTTCAAGAGCTCAGCAAATACCACAAACACTCGGCACAGCCCTCGTCATCATCGTACCATTTCCGCAAGGTCATAACCTCTAGCGCCGGCTATCAGAAGACTCAGGGGTTCTGCAGCCAAGCCAAACGTGATGAATACGACTGGGTCTGGATCGATACATGTTGCATTGATAAGAGAAGCAGTGCAGAGCTTTCCGAGGCGATCAACTCTATGTTTAAGTGGTATCAAGAATCTGACGTCTGTTATGTTTATCTGTCAGACGTAATGGATGAGAGCGAAGACTTCTCCGCCAGGAACTCATCTTTCCGTACAAGCAGGTGGTTTGGTAGAGGATGGACATTGCAGGAATTACTCGCACCAAGAAAGGTTCTTTTTTACAGTTACCAGTGGAAACTTATTGGAGAACTCACTCCGAACTCGGGTCTATGTGATGTCGTCAGCGAGATCACATCCATACCGCCAGCGTTTCTCGAGGGGGCCCCTTTAAGCATGGCCAATATTGCCCAAAGGATGTCGTGGGCGTCGAAAAGAAAGACAACACGGGAGGAGGACATAGCGTACTGTCTTCTCGGTATCTTTGACGTAAAAATGCCTCTATTATACGGCGAAGGTGCCAAGGCGTTTCGCCGGTTACAGGAAGAGATCATGAAATACACAAATGACCACACCTTGCTGGCCTGGGGCTCTCGTAAGTACCTAATCATATTGTCTTTTAGTACATCTCCTACCTAATCTTTTGAATAAGAGTATCTTATTAGGTATATAACAGAGCAGTCACTAATATTAACAATAGTCACAAGGGATGAAGACTTTTACTTAGCTTTCAAAGTTAAGCAGCAAGGAGCTCTCGCAACATCGCCAGCCGACTTTGAGTCTTGTAATGATTTATCAGAGTGCCCAGTGTACCCAACATCTGAGCTATCGCCGTACCAGATGACAAATCTCGGTCTCCAGATCAAACTGCCACTGCGATGCCGTTATCTTTGGGGTCCTCAGACGATGTTAATAGCGGGTATACTCAACTGTTTCAGCCAGAGAGATCCAGCCAGGCGAATTGCAATCCCTCTCATGCTATACGGTGGATCGGACACTTCCGATATATCACAATTCCCTGACGGGCAGGTTTTTGTTAGAAGGAACCGTGAATTGCTACGAGAAGATAATTTCCCCCCAAACCAACCCTATAGTCCCTACCATACATCTCGGGCAATATTTCTCGCAGCGCCCCTGTCGCAAAGCTCTAAGCCGGAACCACAGATAGGAATGCCCGTTCCCATAAAACGAATTACAATACAACTACCCAAGGATTACGAGTATCAAATCCTATTCCAAAGTCCAGAAGTTGTAGTGGAGAACAACCGCTTCACAAGGCAGCCTTCCCTAGTCGTTAGCTGCCCTTACGTTATAGCTAGGGCATCAGCATACCTCAAACTTAAACGGCACAAAGATCCCAGCCAGCCAGTTTTCGGCCGAGCGGAATCATTTCTCGTTGCCGTTAAACAATCCTTCCTGCAACCAACACCAACAGTATTATTGGCACAAATCGGGTCATTTACATGTCTCACCGAACGAGATTTACATCTTTCAGAGGCTATCACTGCAGATGATGTGAATATCAGTGTCCACAGGTTCGACTATGGCGTAGTATTGTTGAATGCTACCACGCATTTCGAAATAAGAGTGGAAATGAAACGTATAAATAGGTAGAGACGAGGTGCGGCCTCGGCATAACACACTTGACACGTTATGCAACTGCGCTTGTTTTCCTGTCAGGTCAACAGAATATTATATATGTTCATACCGAAACCTAGGTACCCATTAACCTGTGTAATGTGTGTACAATGTACGTTAAGAGTACTTACTACTAGCGACGGCGATGACGCATAAAGGAAAGGGGACATGTCCTCTACTTGTTTGTTTGTGTATGATATGCATAGTTAAGTTCGGATAGAAGTGTATGGTATGTGTATATATATGAAAAAGGAGGTTCTGTTACCCATGTGGGGTTGAAATTTGTGGTACGTCACCTAACAAAGCTATCAGTACCTAAGTAGTTCACTATGCTTTAGATCGTATTGTTCGATAAAAGGAAAATCTGTAAAGTATATTGTACCTTGTCGTCGTTGCTGGGTGACTGGGGTGGGGGGCTTGCGCCCACCAACCAACTAGTGCTTAAATAGCCCAGCAGCAGAACCATCCAGTACCCCTACGACTTCCGGCGAGTCGGATTGACCTCTGGCTTAATGGTAGAAATGGAGGGCTAGACAAAATTTCCTGCTGGGGAGGAGGGTTTTCTCGTAGCATCGTGGGTTCGAATCCGTGCCAGGGCTACAGCGTTTAGACAAATGGTTCGGGTGAGGAACTGCGGTGTGAGCTTTTTTGTCAACTCTTCCTCCCTTTTATTATTTTAATATTCTACTATATTTTCTATTTCGTTCTCTATTCTTCTCTTTATTCTTTTCCATACTCCTTTTTTTTTTCGTTTTCGGCCAAGGCATCACAATCAGTTGGGTATGAGACGACAAGCAATACTATGTATGCATATTGGAACTCTTCATAACATGTTTTATTACAAAAGTCCAGTCTCTCAAAAAGCTAACGCTTTCCTCACCACCTCATGAAACTCGTCCGGCAGCTGAATATTCGAAATATGCCCTGACCCAGGAATGACCACGACTTCCGACCCCGTCTTCCCCGCGAGCTCCCTTGACTCCCGGGGGACCGTGCCGTCCATCTCCCCGGCCACAAAGACAAACCGGTTCCCGTCGCTTCTCCTCCCGATGTCCTCGGCATAAGGAAATAGGTTCAGCACCCGCAGTGCCGCAATACTCGCTTCGTACCCTTCGATGCTCTGCTTGCAGTACGCCTCCTCAGCATACGCAATTCTCTCTGGGTGAGCAGCCGCCCAGCCCGCGTCGAACCAGCGGGCGATACTCTGCCGGCCGAGCGCGAGAGAGCCGTTCAGGTATCCGTACTTTATACGTGTGGCGTGCGCCGCGTTTGAGTCTGGGTTGCTCATTGCTCTTGTTCCAACGACGAGGACCCGCTGCACACGCTCGGGATACTTAGCGCCGAAGATGAGGCCAACTGCTGCACCGATGCTGAGACCGATTATTGCGCGGACTCGGTCGATGTGCAGGTGATCGAGGAGCTTGAGTACGTCGTTCGCGAGCTCTTCCATGTTGTGGCCAGCGGCGCAGTCGAAGTTTGGGTCTGACGACAGCGGCGATTTTCCGTGGAAGCGCGCATCGTAGCGGACGATGGTGTATTCCGACTTGAAGACTTCAACCGACTCATCCCATAGGTGCGTTGAAGCTGCTAACGAGTTTGAGAAAAGAAGGATTGGCTTCGAGCCGTCAAGGGGGCCGTCGATGGAGTAAAAAATGCGGATGTCGGGAGTCGCGGAGACTTCGACGAATCCTGTCGTGCTAGTAATCGTGTCGACTGTCATCATGATATCAAGAGATATTCTACAGCTTCTACAGAACCGAGAATACTTGATTTTTGTTGGATCATATCTCGTACCTGATTTAGTATCTAAGCGTTTGTCTGCTGGGAGGTCCGAAGATCCATAGTGCTCGAGGTCGTATTCATTTCAAATAGCATCATTCACTTCAGCAGATCATCCGTCCATTCCTAATTAAATCGAACCATAATCACAGATTCTAGAATTTGGTAAGTTCTACCGTTTATCAAGATCGGCACTGGTCTGAAAATGCCCGAGTTCGTTATCTGTCGGCAATTTTGCAGCAAATGCCTAGACCCAACACTAGTGAGAGCCCCCCGATATCCTAGGCAGGCTACCTTTTTACCTATCTATAACGAGAACGAGACTATACTGACCGGATTTCTCTTGCGGTAGAATCTCTGAGAGACTAGATAGTTCTATACATTTGTCGTACTTGAGAAAATCGCCGCCTTGTTGATAACGAAAAAGGGGTTAAGATCTTGGTCTTTCTTCACTAGTAGCGGAGTATTATTAGCGGCAATACGATCATAAAGAATAGCCGGCTGGTGTAATTACTCAGTTTTAATGTAATAATAACTCATCATGTTCTATCTCGACCCCCCTATACGGTTGTCAGCACAGCCATATTCAACTATACCTGAGAAATGGTCAACTCCTAGACCGACCGAGTGGGCAGACAATATTCTAGGCGGTAAAGTCGTTGGGAGTTTCTTAGAAGGTCCTTGTTTCGACCGAGCAGGTAACCTCTATGTGGTCGACATACCCTTTGGCAGAATCTTCCGCATATCGCCGGACAAGGAGTGGTCACTGCTAGCTGAATACGACGGCTGGCCGAATGGGCTGAAGTGCACTCCTGAAGGGCGAATCTTGGTGGTAGACCATCGCCAAGGATTGGTCGAAATCAGCGATACGGGCAAGGTGGTGGTTCTAGTGAGCGGGTACCGTGGCGAGAGGTTTCGAGGGCTCAATGATCTAACACTTGGCCTCGACGACTGGGTGTACTTCACGGACCAAGGCCAGTCAGGCCTCCAAGAACAGAGCGGCTGCGTCTATCGGTGGCATAAAACGTCCGGAGCTTTGGAAAGGGTTCTCTCCAATATTCCAAGCCCTAACGGTCTCGTACTGAGTGCCGATGGTAGGAGCTTATTTGTTGCCGTGACACGGACCAACACAATATGGCGCGCCCCTTTCGTCCTCGATGGAGGAGTCAGCAAGGTCGGTGTCCATCTAAATCTATCGGGTGGTGGTGGACCTGATGGTATTGCTGTCGACCTTGAGGGTGGTCTAGTCGTGGCTCAACCCGGTCTTGGAGTCTTGCGTTTTGATGTATCGGGGATATTGACACACTTCGTTCAACTTCCTCGTGGCTCGTCACCTTCAAATATTGCCTTCGAAACTCATGAAACTTCTCGAATGGTAATAACTGACAGCGCATCTGGGACTATATTCACGGTGGGCATGCCTTTTGCGGGATATGGGATGTAGGAGACGAGAAAGCCTTTCTATACTATTCCAACTCTATCAGCACCAATATGTACAATTCCATAAATCCAAAACATAAATAAATAACAGACCTAAATCCGCCTCTTAAGAATGCAAAATAGAATTGAATAAAACATGTGTCGCGATACACCTCCCTTCCCTTCCCCTATTCAGTCAGTTGCCGGGTGCTTGAAGACATGCTTATCAGAATCACTGTACCCTGGCCACTCATCAATACTGTCCCTCTTCTCCGATGGAGGATTCTTAAAAACGTGTTTACCCTCGTCACCGTACCCGGGCCAATCCTCGATACCGATCGGTCGGCGTCGGACGACTTCCCGCTTTCCCGCGCCGTGACAGTTACCGTCATCAGCGCCGCCGGCAGAGACAAGCGCGCGACCGACACAACCCTTTGTTCCAACCGAGAGCTGGCCGGATGCGTCCCACTGAAACTTGACGTCGTTGGGCGTCCACTCGAAGTTCCACTTGGTGATGGCGCCGCACCCCTTGAGCTGACCTCATTGACCTGTTTACTTAGTGGCTTCATGACGTACTCCCACCTGTCCGCCGACGTGAAACCGACCACGAGCCCTCGACGCCCTTCGTCTGGTCTACCTATAGGCTTCTGTTTCCAACTACGTAGGTGTAAAGGGTTGGTGGCGGCGAAGGCATGAGGGCGAGGAATGAAAGGCTTACCAACAGCTGCCAAATTACAAATGTTGGTAAGGCTGTAGTGAGTAAGAAGTCAACTGATCTGTTTCTATTTCGGAACAAACATTCAATAAGCAAGACTATCACAATACTGAGGTTGGTAAAGGGGACCAATGAGACGCCGCGGGGGCTAAAACACAGCCCAACAGCCGCCGTCAACACGTCACTTTCTAATCGTAAACTCCTTCCCTTCATCTAGCAAAACTAACTTACAACCAACACTTAGCAACCTATCATGCACTCTTCTTTCTAATATTTTAGTTGTAGTAAAAATCTTTTTTCCAACGTCCTAAATAACCAAAGTCTAAACTGTTGAGATGCGGATTCCAACGCTGTACGATGCTGCGAGGGCCCTATCAATGTCCCCAGGGTTCCAACAGATCCTAGGCGGCGGACCTCAGGGAGGGTCTCAAAGCAGGGTCACGGCCTCTCCTCTGTCGACGACAGCTGATATCCCCGGAGGCTCCCCTTTCGGCTTTTGCGAGGTGTCGCGCTCTACGGACCTCTTCAGTATCACATCCGTCGAGCTGACAAAGCAGCCCATCTACATGTGTGTAACTTAACACTCGACCCACCAAGCTGTACATACCTAGGTACTAACCGTTACAGTGACGACGATTTTCTTGTCCACATCTATGGCACATTCCAAGACTCCTTTGCGCCAAATGCCACCATCACAGTCAGGGCAGATTGCGGTTCGCACTGCGAGGAATACGGTGCGCCGCCCGGTGAAAGGCCGGGCCAGTCCATCTCGGCCGACTTTTGCGAGATGAGTGGGATCGAGCAGCCGTTAGGTGGAATGGAGACGAATGTTACATGTCCGCCCCAAGAAGGCCATGCGTTGATAAGTTCCCCGGGATACATCATGCCCATGTTCTTTCGCGCTCCCGTAAGCTATCCTCCTATGTTTCCATATATCATGTCTGATAGATCTCTCGCATATGCAACTCATAACGATGGCGGCTAACTGATGCAGGGCTGGTACAACTTCACAGTCGATGTGAAGACTGTCGATGGTGAGAGAATTTACTGCTTGACAACCGAGGTGTGCTTGAGGTGGGAAGATGAGGACAAAAACAAGGGATATCCACCCGGTCCTTGGACTGATTGCACCTGGCCACGGTAAAAAGTCAATGAATTGAGTTGGGTTGAATATGGAGATAATTATTTGTAAACGTACCTGAGAATCTGAAAAAGGGGGTTACTTCACCTTAACCCTAAAACTGCACTGTACCATTTTACAGTACTAAAAAAATCGATACTATGCGCAGCGAGCCGAGCCGAGCGCTAGAAGGCGCTATGATCGTAGGACATAACAGCGTAAAACCCCTATAAGCTCAATACACAGGCGCAACACAGGTGCAAGATACTGCTATGATTACAGTGCTTGCAGCACTAAATACAAGGAGCTATCCCCTGAACATCTCTATATTATTAGCGAATTTCCTTCGCTTCAAGCAATCAGCGTTGGTGTCTGAAAGCTTGCGTTAATTTAGGATTGAGGCAATGTACGGAGCGCGCAACCAAAAGTCTTTTCATAGGAGGAGCGCAAATTTATCCGGCCCTATACCAAAGCTTGACCTAAACACCGAGCTGCATCTTGCCCAAGGAAAATCATAAAAGTATGAAGCCAGCTCCTATTAAGAGAAAATTGTATAATGTTCATTTCTTATACAGAGAGTTTTACGAGACATCTAAGGTTGACAGATTTATCGCTTATTGAAGTGGACCGAAGTTGGATTTCCAAAATCTCCTATGTAAAAAGATCGGATTTGTATGGGAGATTTTAGAAATCTAACCTTAGTTTATTTCAACGCGCGATAACTCTGCCAATCTTGATTCAATAAAGAAATAAGTAGATATGATTTTAGCCCAAATATTTATTAGTGCTAAAAGACTTTTCAATTTTCCCATTTTTATTGATGAAGATATCGTCGAGTGTTGAGGTAGCAAAATGGCCATTTTTGGCGTGTTTTTGAGGGTGGGCCGGATAAATTTGCACCCCAACTGTACTTAGCAGAATTCGCCTGATCAGCTGGCAAGGGGGCTAAGCCCGTTATAATTAAAGGCGAGTTGGTGGATGAGATGCGCTACCTAATAAATATGTTAGCAGGTAAAGATGTTTTAACACTTTCAATACTGGTATAATACGAATAATATTACAGTTTTTTTTTTTTTTTTTAGTTTTTTTCGCATGCATATATCTTTTTAATTTAATTGGCTCATGGTTAATTAGGTGGTTAGCTAGGTGACTTATAGGTGATAATTACAGCACCCTTATAGGGCCTAAGCTGATAAGGCTTAAAAAATATTCTAAGGCTTAAAGCCCTCGTGCAACCCTGCTCAGAATGCCTAACGTTATAAACCAGTGCGGGCTTACCACTATATAACCCACCATTAAGCCTTATTAGCCCGTATATATCCCCTCTAAGGGAGACTTAGCAGGTGTATAGCGCTAAAGTTATAGGGCACCTAGTAGATAGGGTCCCTATGGCTGACTGCTAGCTGAAATGAGCTCCAATGGAAAATACTTTTGGTAGCGCGTTCTCTACCTGCAACTCTAACAGTCTTCAGCGCTGAGCTCACTGTACCTAGGTATTTTTAGGTGATCAGTGGAAATAATACTTCGCGCAATTATTCTGACCGACTGCTAACCCTCGCCAGATTTACCGAAATACTGATTCTTGATTTAATTATTTATTGCCTCTACCTACCTAGGTACTTGAAGTAGGTGCCCGTGGCTATCGTGATTAACTACTCATGTGATTAAAGTCACCTCTATGATTGCTCGGGTAGCTCTATCTAATACCCTCTGCATCCGCGAGCCCGTTATTACGGGAGACTAGAGAGTGCATCGAGGTTCCAGGTGTTTTCCGGGGCAAACTGCCGCGCAAAATGGGCGGCAATATCGCTCCGCTTAGCCAACCACGCGCCGTCAAATTCGCTCACATATTCGAGGAAGCGAATGACAGAGGCGACACGTCCGGGTCGCATAATGCGGGCGTGTAAGCCAATAGACATCATCGTGCCGCTCTTGTCAGACTCGCGGTACAGGACGTCAAATGCGGCCTTGAGATACTCGAAGAAGTCGGTAGAGCCGGTGAACCCGGGTCCGGACTGGCCGCCCCAGAAGCGCGCATCGTTCGTGTCGAGGGCGTACGGGAGAACCAGCATCGGCCGCCCCGAAACTTCGGCGAAGTAAGGGCGGTCGTCGTTGGACGTCGCCGAGTCGTATAGCAAACCCTCCTCAGCCATGACGCGACGGCTGTTGTCGGTGATCGGCGGCCTGGGGAACGCGCCCAGGATTCGCTTACCCGTAATCTCCAGCGTCTGGTCGACGGAGCGGCGAAGATCAGCTCGCTCTACCTCTTCGGTCAGCCCGACGCGGCTAATGGAGCGGGTCCCGTGAGACACGATGTCGCAGTCCTCTGTCTTCAACCGTTCGCCCAACGCGGGGTTGGCGAGGAGGGCCTCGGATGATAGGAAGACGCTGAACGGCACGTTAAATTCCTTGAAGATGCAGAGCAGACGCCAGATTCCCACCCGCGTTCCGTATTCATATTCGCCTTCTTGCACTGCGATACGGTAACGTTAGCACGCTGCTCTTGCTCTTTAAACAGTTTCAAAGCGTTTGGAGATAGTCACGTACTAAGGTCTCGCTCCGTTGGGGGAAGAGCGCTCCTCACCCAAGTCCTTGAGTCGCGCACGAGGTCACCGACCAGCGGGTTTCGCTCGGTGCCTTCTTCATAGTTAATGGCGAAGTTGATAGCGACCTTTTTGCCCCCGGGCCACGAGAAGCTAGGCGGGCTATCTCCGTACCCAGCAAAGTCTCTCGGACGAACTGGAGTAGTATTAGGCATGATGATCTAGGCTTCTACAGACCCTCGAGGACTTAAGGTAGGGAAAAGCATTTACCAGGCTTTTATGAGAAATGCATCTGTTCTTACGGGGGGTGGCGGGGTACCTAAACGAGATAACTACGGGATATATTTACATACGCCGAGTTATTCTTTTATTCCGCACTCGTCTGGTATCGTTCTCATTGCCAGGAAGCCACTGGATGTCAAGGATATCTGGTCGCGCATGAGCCGTCCCCGAAATCCGTCGCCTTATCTACTAGGCGTTTACATGACAGCCGTCCACCTCCCTAGACCAACTAAACCGACCCATGCAATTAGGCTCGCCTCCGCAATGCGGGTTGGGGATATCGCACTAAACTGCACTAGTAGGCCTTATGTGGTCTCGCTATATAACCCCTAATCGCCGGAACGCTAGGCATTTTATTCATTGTGTCCTATCTTAGCCCGCTCACCCAACGTCCCCCTTACACTTGATACCTATTAGACAGTTCACGAAGGGTTAGTCACGAGAATCAGCTCGATATGCCGCCGAAGCGCATCAAGCGTGAATATAGGGGAAATTCGTGTCATCGATGCCACCATCAGAAGATAAAGTGCTCTAGAGGTAAATTTCACTTGCATCGTGTCCACTATATCTAACAAACGTACGATAGAGAAACCATGTCGGAGCTGTACCCTGGCAAATCGCCCGTGTACTTACGCGGTCCGCGACCGCCAGGTGACAATCTCGGAAAGCTATCTCAAGAGCCTCGAAGATGCATTGGCTGACTCAGTGCCGTCCAATGGTGCAAAGAGACGTCGTAATGTCGACCCTGGCCATGCACCTCAGGACGAAGCTGCGGGCAGAGACATAGAGGCTACCCCTGTTCGTCGACCGCTTGACCCTCTGGTAGAGAACTCCACCGTGGAAGTTTTTGTTTCCAAGTTGAAGCAGATTCCAAAGTTGAAGCATTCGCCCGGTGCACTTGGCTCCCAGACAGCGAGCTCCCCGTCTTATACCGGTGATGTGAAGCATGAGCCGACCAAGTCTCAGCTATATGAGTACTTTGCACTGAATTACGATACATCACGTATGCTCCGCGTAGACCTTCTCGTGCGCAGCTATTAACGAGTCATGCAGATGCGAAATGTACATTCAAACTGCCACCATATCCCTACGCCATTCACTTATTCGAACAATTCACAATCTACAATGGTTATGATTGGCATTGGTTCCGCATTAGAACGTTTCGCCGACGACTCGATAACATCTACTCAACTATCAACTCGGCGGAATCCAAGGATCGCATTTGGCTATGCCAGCTCCTTATAATATTCGCGCTCGGCTCGTGCGTCCGTGGTCAAGAGCCCCGGATCAGTCTAGGACTCGACGGCCAGGCGTCACAGGATCTCGAGTACGATGCATCGCCAATATCCAATCCTCCACCCGGCATGGAGTTCTTCGAGCAGGCGCTAGCACTCTTAAAGGTCCCTTATGAAGAGTCTTCAATCGATCATCTCGAGACGTTAAATCTAGTGGTCAGTCTCCCACCCAAATAAGGAGCGCTGCTAGACCACGTACAAACATCTAACCGTTTCCTGAAGGCGTTTTGCTCGTTCTTCTTGAATAGGCAAAAGACGGCTTATATCTACGCAGGGCTCAGTGCGAGAATGTGCAACATGCTACAACTACATAAAACATCCTCGTCGGCGGACTGCCCGCTGGTGGAGCGAGAACACAGAAAGCGGGTGTGGTGGTCGACATTCTGCATGGATAGAATGGCCAGCACACAGATGGGCCTCTTGCCCACCCTTCAAGCTGATCAAGCGGACCTCGAGTATCCCACACAGACAGGACTCGCCCCTGACGACCTCGAGGAGTTTTCCGACCCAGATTATCTGACTGCTCGTGTTCAGCTCACGATAATTCAGTCCGACGCTGCGAACGATGTGTGCCAACTTAGCCAGAATAACGCCAAAGATATCGAGTCCATCCTCCGACCTGTGCTACGAAGGCTTGATACCTGGAAAACAGATCTACCCGCTCATATGGCTCTCGGAATAGAGGACGGCCTACCCGGGTTCAAAGGGCAAATGCCCCTGATACGGTCGTTCGCTAACTTACATCTACGCTTTAATCAGGTACGCTGTTTGATTGTCATTTCAGCCCCTATGTCAGATGCTAACAAGTTTATCCTAACTTTCCACGCGTAGTGCGTAATTGTCTTACTTCGACCTCTTCTCTTAAGGCAGATCGCTTGCATATTCTCTAAAGAGGAATCGAATGCTTCAGGGAGCGACTTGGCGGATATGAATGACACATGCCTCAGATCTGCGCGGTCGAACGTGCGTATTTTGATCGACGTACGGTCACGGGGTCTCTTAGGTATGTCCCCTTAATTACATCTTCTGAATACTACATACCTTAGAATACATTACTCATCACGTCTTCTGATAGCGCGACTGGGTATCATGGAGAACATGCATCTCTTCTCCAGCCTGGTGGTTCTCTGCTTAGCTATGTCGATAAATGCACGACATCCCAACAGCTTCCAGCAGCGACCTGACGACGCTCTCACGTATGATTCGGGAAAGGACGTGCTTCGCGACATGATGCGAGCTGGGAGTTTGGCTGCGAGGGGGCACGAGAAGATGCTAAGCGATGTCGAGGCCTTGGGACAGTATATTGAGATGGACGGCACCGAGGGAGGTGACCTCGTGACAGAGCAGTGGGATATCGATGAGTGGATGACGCAGCTTCTCGATGGCGAGAATATTGCGGATATATTTTAAGAACAAGCAGAGGGCAGTATGAGTCATACTAAGCGCGTATACAGTTGGTAGGGTATACCTTCTTCTCACTCGTATATTAAGTTAAAGTGCAAAAAAATCAACTTTCCCTCGGACCGGAATCGAACCGGTGACCTTTCGGTAACAATCTCTTACAATTACAGCCGAACGCCATGACCAACTAGACTACCAAGGGTTGCTCCTGAATTTGGCCGAGACGAACTATTTGTATTAGGAGAAGCGTCTACTCTAGATTATATTTGCACAAATCTATACCTACTCAAACTCTCGTTCCGCATTCAGCTATGGACGCTGAACTATTTACCTGGTCACATACTACGTAGACAATTGCATAATCAATATAGTTTCTCTGACTGTCTTTCACTTCTTTATCGCCATAGCAGGCCCGCTATTTACGATGGTTTCGTAGACAAGAGGCTCAGTAATAAGCCGTCCATCCGCTATCCCCTTCTGCCACCGATCGAAGCCGTGGCGAGATACGAGCGGAGATGTCCACATGTTATCGCGGCGGAAGACGTTTGTTAGGTCGACGAGGACATCTACCGGTGCCGCCGGAAAGATTTCTGCGAGCTCGTCGCGGTACGTTTCGGCGTCGTGTTGCATTACCCATTCCATGCCCTTCTTCAAAGCTACGCAGAACCGCTCCTCGGCGTCGACTACGGCCGGCGTGGTGGAGGCGGTTTCCCGATAATAGACGCTCCACGGTATGTCCTCGCCGTCCGTAACCATCTCCATCACCACCGAGGTGTCAAAGTTGCGCTTGGCCATCGTCCGCGCCGAGACTATGTCAATGAGGAAGTAGTCGCCCATGCCGCCTTGGAACAGCTGTCCCAGCATTATCCCATCCAGGTCCTGAACGTAATCCACGGACTTCGGGTCGACGCCGTTCTCGTGCAGGAGCATCTTGAAAAAGAGACCGACGCTAGCCCCGTTGCCGGACTTCATCAAGACCGTTTTCCCGCGTAGGTCGGCCAGCTTAAACCCGTCGACGGGCCCCCGTGCGATCAGAGCGAGGGGACACCGGTTCGAGAGCTGCGCAAATACTGTGTACTCCTTCACTCGGTCGCGGTACATAGACGGCACCCAGATGCCGCCGAGGGCTGCAGCGGCCGTGCCGTCGGCGAGCTCATCGAGCACAAGGTCCCAGGGCTTCGGAACTGAGACGGTAACCTCGATGCCCTGCTCTGCGAAAAAGCCATGGCGGGTCGCGATGTATTCGGGGAGGTAGTTGAGGCTGTGACCGGTGGCAGAGACATGGAATCGCGTTAGTTTTCCCTTGTTTGAGTTCGACCCATTGGGTTTGGAGACGGTCATAATTGTTATAACAGGTAAACAATAAAAATTCAAAATTCAGGTTCAGTATCGGTAGGTGAGACAACACAAGTTCAGATGCTTAGGTGCTTAGAATATCCCTTCGTCTTCTCTTTCAGCTGATGAAACAAGAAAATCAGGTTTAAGTCTTATTATAGGAATTAAATGCCATAAGCTCAAATTTCTCGAGCCATTCATCGCCGGTTGTTCGAGATCTCGGCGATTTTCGACGATGGGTTACCCCTATCTTTGCCACGCCACATAGATCGGTGAACGATGCAACTCACCTAGTCTCCAGCCATCGTGTGATTTACATGTCTAGAATATTAGCCCATCTTCCATTAACTAATTATTAGACGGTCTCGTCTCGACCATTACCTAGTGTGTCGTATTGTTCACACAGCCGTCCTAAGAGCTACTTAGGGTAGATAAACGGCTAAACGTTAGCGATCGGCATTTTGAAGCAATTCGCCTAGCGCGATCTAGTAACATACCCAATAGGAAGCCGCGATAAGGACATATTATTGACGACTATCGCAACGCCTATCTGCAGATTAGGGGCGACTCCAACCCTTGCGATACCAGATGTCCCTTGTACGACAAGGCTTTGCAAGATTATTAAGCTCGATCTAGTTGCGCGCATGCGTGGCAAAGGCTGATATCAGGTTGGGATCCGGGGGGTCATGCGGAAGCGAGCTCATCTTTCTACATAAGGCAATTCGTGGTACCATGATCTCGTAGAATTGAACTCTTGACTTACAGCTCTCCGTCCTTCAACCGGAATTGACCAGAAGTTCAAGCCTCGACAAGATACCTTCGACTTAGGAACGGCCCAGTAGCGTCCTAACCTAAAGCTCCAACTCGCAATGAGCACCACAGAGATGAAAGACACCAAGCCCATCGGCACTGTCAAGGTCGCCGACAACCCAGATGACTCCGGTATAGACTCCCCGACCGAACTTGTGCCTGGAATATACGTCGACCCAGAGAAGGAAAAGGCTGCCTTGAGGAAATTCGACAAGTGGCTCGTTCCAGTTGCGTTTTGCTTCCTTGTCTTGTCTTCTCTCGATAGGAATAACGTAAGAGAACCTTTCTAAAAATTAAAAATTAAAATAAAAATTTCACCACGAAAAGGATATAACAATTTTGACTCTTTACTAGCTTGGAAATGCACGAGTCTTCGGCCTAGACGAAGACCTCGGCCTCAAGGGCGGCATGTTCGGCAACCTGACGACCGTCGTCAGCGTAACCCTCATCGTCTTCGAGATCCCCTGGGTCATCGCAGTGAAACGATTCGGCGCCAACCGAGCCCTCGGCGCCGCGCTCCTCATGTGGAGTATGGTCACCCTCGGCACCGCATTCGTCAAGACGTACGCCCAGGCCATTGTCGTGCGTCTGCTTCTAGGCGCTTGCGAGGCCGGCATATCGCCGGGATTCGCGTATCTTTTCTCGACTATCTACCCCCAGCACTCGGCCGGCAAGCGCGTCATGATGACCAACCTCGCGAACTGCACGTCCGGTGCTTTCGGCGGTCTCTTCGCCTACGCCGTGCAGACCATGGGGACGCAGCGGGGTCTCGCGGCCTGGAGATGGCTGTTCATCGTCGAGTTCTGCGTCACAATCGTCGTCGGCGGCATCGGCTGGTTCGTCCTCCCGCACTCGCCCGAGAGCGCCTGGTTCCTGAACGAGGAGGAGAAGGAGACCATGCGCCTCCGGAGACTGCGAGACGAGGCCTTCAGAGGCGGAAAAGACGAGTTTGACAGCAAGTGGATCAAGCTCGCCCTTAAGGACCCGTTCATCTACGTCTGCGGTCTCGCTTTCTTTACTTCGTCTGTTGCAATTACTGGATTTGGCGTTTTCTTGCCTACCATTATTGCTGGACTAGGGTAAGAATTCCTAAATGTCGAGTTTTTTCCTTGGTGTGTTTTTTCTAATTCAATTCCAGATACGCCTCGCTCCAGGTTAATTACATGACCATCCCGGTTTATGTCTTAGGTGCCATCTCTCTTGTCACGAACTGCTACTTTTCCGATAAATTTAACCGACGAGCCCCTTTCCTGGTTGCGTGCTGCATTCCCGTCATAGCCGGCTATCTTACCGCCGTAGGGTCGTCCAACTCACACGCTGGATATGCTGGAATGTTTATTCTGGTTCTAGGTAAGCCATCGCCGTATTGGTTCAATATTGTAAAATTTATCTAATTGTTTTCCAGGCGTCTATCCCATCTCTACCCTCGTCGTCGCATGGGTGGGCACCAACATGTCCCCGGACTCGAAACGCGCCTTCGCTCTACCCTACTTCTACTCGATCGGTAACCTGTCCATGCTAGTGTCCTCGCAACTATATCCAAGCCAGCAAGGCCCACGTTACGTCACTGGCAATGCCACCTCCGCCGGTCTGGAAGTTGTCGCTGCCGGCCTTTATGTGGCCAGTTGGTTTATTCTTCGTCGCAGAAATGTGCAGAAGAAGAAGCTCATCGCTGAGGGGGCCACTACGAACGGCCAAGAAGGCGACAGGTCTCTGGATTTCATGTACGGCCTCTAGTCGGAATCTTTTCGCCATATGGAGACGAGAACAGCCGTATATGAGCGAGAAATCGTATTGTAGTAATAGCCTTTAAAGTAACAAGCCTAGTTATTTGAATTAATCATATTATATGAAGCGTTGTAACAATTTCTCAAGTTTTGTCTTAGAAGTGAGTTTTCCTAGGCAGCCGTCTTTTCTTTACTGGGTATCACTCGCAACCAATATTAACGACAGCTCAAACATGTTTCCTGTTATATGGCACTTATTTCGGTTTTATTCATATATGTATCTTGACAATCTTCTCCTGACTCGTTCGTCGTGATATTCTAGATTATGAAGCTAGCACGGCCCCATCTTTAACATGACATATTGCCCGAGTCGCACGCGGTTCAAGCTCGTAAATTCCCAAGGCATATCTCACATGTGAACTACTTTCAAGTAAATACTCTCACTTGTTCGTCCTCACCCTGAATATTGACAACTAGCATAAATAAATTTCGAAGCGGTGAGTAGTATACTTAGCTCTCCCCATATAGAGCTAGCATCCCTACAGGGGGCTCAGTTCGGGACAAGCGCACGTGGACCCCCTGACGTCAACATGCTGCTATTCCCCCAAGAATTCTAGAACCGGCCGTAAATTCGACCCCAGCCTCCCCCATACATACATGGCTATAATAGAAATTGGAGAGGGGTTGTTTCAGGAACAAGGCCGTCCAAGTAGGAATTGAGGGGGAGTGAAGAATATCGTAATTTTTGTTGTTGCTGCTGTTGTTGTTTTTGGCTGTCGGAGCTATATCGACCTCGTGAGCGCACCACCGATCCGCACTCGCTCCAATGTCTTTAGCCCAGCACGTAACTGCGCACGAGGGAATCGACCGCGTGCCTCCGGACTACGAAGACGACGACGGCGAGGAGATCCTATGGCGCACCATAAGCTACGACGTCTTTCCTCCTGGCGACGATGCTGCCCCGATACTAACATTTGAGCCGCCCATCGTTCCGCCCGCCGCCGCTTACAAGGTCTCAACGGCGAAGAGAGCTGGTATGTAGAACCTACCTCTCGGCCGCGTTGAGCACAATCCCGCACTATAAGCACCCTAGGTACCCCAGGCTAACGATCCCCCGCTTCAAGTCCAAGTCGGCTTCGCAATCGTAGCTTGCTGGTTCGCTGCAGGCATCGTCTACGGGTTCGCGTCGCTGAAGCCCGTGCTCATCGAGGAGGGCGTGTACAGTGACTTGTGTGACGACGAGAGCACCACCACCGCCAGCGACGGCCTCGAGAAACTGCCCTGTGCGGCGCAGGACATGCGGCTGAACCTGTTCTTCATCGCGGCGTCCATCACGACGAACGCATCGTCGCTGCTCGCAGGCTGGGTCCTAGACCGATGGGGCCGGCGTTTGTGTTACGTGACCTCAGGACTGTTCATGACAGCAGGCTGTATCTTAATGGGTCTCGCGTTCCAGATTCCGGAGTTCGACGGGTACCTCGTCGCCAACATTTTACTAAGCCTCGGCGGCACCTTCGTCTTCGTGCCGAGCTTCCAGCTGGCCAACGCGTTTCCCAAATACTCGGGCGTCGTCGTGGCGCTCGTCACGGGCGCCTTCGACGGCTCCGCCGCCGTCTTCCTGCTGTACCGGCTGGCCTGGGAAGCGTCGGATCGCACTTTCGCGCCCGCGCGCTTCTTCTTCGCGTACAGCGTCGTAGGTCTGTTATTGCTAATAGGCGAGTTTACCATCATGCCCGCGCGCCCGTACCACTCGACGCCGGAGCTCGAGCGCAAGATCGAGCGGGTGCGGGACGCGACGCGCGACGTGCACTCCTCGGACGAGGAGGCGCGCAGCGAC
>JAOXNQ010005829.1:0-19062 GCA_028571165.1 Hypoxylon perforatum
TGGGACAAGACAAAAAGAAAAAAAAAAGCCTAGAAAAAAATCCACATAAAATGGACGCCTCCTATTTTTATTAATCACGCAACGTGCAGGGCAACACCTACCAGATTCTCAACATCGCCAACTGTGCGGCATTCAGCCAAATCTGCGGCCGAGAGGTCGCCTCCTTTGCTTATCTTGGACAGGCTCGACTCCAGCTCGAATATCATGAGCGAGTCTACGCCAAGGGCCGATAACTCCGAGCTGCTGTCGACGGCATCCCTGTCAGCGCTGCACGTTTCAGCAATAATAGCACGTGTGAGCTGTTGGATGTGGGGGATGATGTCAGCACTATCGGGAACATCCTCATTTGGCGTTTCCGTGGTAGGGCTGGGGGTCGCCTCAGCAAATTCTTCCAACGGCTCAGTGTTGTTGGAGCAGAGGTTCTCAATGTCGCCAACCGTGAGACACTCTGCTAAACTAGAGATGTCCAGCTGAGGATATGCTGACGATAACTGCGCTTCCAGTTCGATCATCAACAGGGAGTCGAATCCCAGCGCCTCGAGGTTTGTTCCCGACGATAGAGACTTCAGGTCCGTTCCACAAGTCTGGGCGACAAGGTTTTTGACAGCTACGTTGTGTTGGGAAGACGGAATCGCGGTAGAAGCCGGTCGAGCGCCAGCATCTTTTTGCTGGTTGACGTTGACAACGGCAGGGGTTTGACGGGTGTGTGATTCCAGGTTCGTCTTCGACATGGTAGTAGACCCCTGTCCCCTTTTTGATTGTATGCTAAATGCCTGCCCGATCTTAGCCAATTGGACTCGCTGGAAAACCATTCCTCTGAACGTGGCCATCACACCGCCCTCATCAGCGGCTTGGGCATCGGCGACAAACACTCCTTCTTTGGGCAACTCGACCACAGTGCAGTGCACGTCGAACACGGCCCCAGGGGAGGGCTCGCGAAGAACCAGTGCGGATTCCACCTCCTTACAGATGCAAGCCTCGTGTCGGGCGATGGACAGGTTGGCGACGAATCCGGCCACGTGCAGCAGCACGTCCATGAAAACGGCGCTGGTGCCTGCCGCAGAGGTACCTATATCGGACGACGGCGTGGCCTCGGAGGATTTACATCGCGCATATGCCTCGCTGCAATCTTGACTTATGCGTATGTACTGCACCTGCTGGTACAGCTTCGAGTAGGTCACGACACGTGTGAAAACGCTCTCGTACATGGCTTTTGTGGAGAAGGTCTCCAGGATCTCGCTCGGGTCAGGTCGGACAAATCGCTCTACCTGGCGCTGCAGCATGCGCGCCGCCCGCGCGTACTTCTGCTCCGTGGACTTTCTGGCCTTGCGCTCCAGGGTACCCTTGCAATGCACGCTCCCGCGGCTAGGATCGGTGCCGGCCGCGAAGGAAGACACCTCAAACCGCAACTCCTTCAGGCTGCTTTCGGCTGGGCTTATCTGGATGCGCACGATCGCGCTCGACTGCGCTGTGTACAGCAGAGGGGCTACGTAGGAAATGTCCGCCAGCGACCAGGCTGAATCTGCCGTGCCGTTCGGCTCCATGTCTTGCACGGCTGACAGCGCCATCTGGTGGTACACCGAGGCCGGGCAGAGTGCATGCTCGCAAACAATATGGCCGGTGATGAAATCTTTAAGCGACTGGATTGCCGCCTCGTAGATACCAGTGAATCCATTCCCATCAGACGCCTTCTGAACTCTGCGCCCGAGGAACGCGTTGCCAGGGGCTTCTTTTACGGCCTTCTCGGGCTCCCCGGTGAGAAGCGCCGATGTTTCATGGGGATAAGCCACCACAAACTCGGATTGGAAAAATGGCAGGCCGGGAAGAGTGATGAGCTGGGGTCGCTGCTGGAACTCAAATGCTTGGCGCCAGTTCACCGGCGGCGCTACTTTCTGGTAGAAGTGGCTTAGGAGATGCGACAGCGTCGCGGATGGCGAAGTCCCCTTTCGCAGGCATGGCACTAAGCCGGCCTGCGGCGTAGAGGCCTGGGTAGATATCATAGGTAGGAGGGAGGCGTGCGGGCCAACTTCAATCCAGTGAGTCGTCGCGTTGTGGTGCTCAACCAGGAAATCATCTAGTCCCTGTTGGAAAGCAACCGTCTCGCGCGAATGGCGTGCAAAGTATTCGGGCGTGAAGACATCTTCTCCTACTGATACTATGCGCCCCAACACGTTAGAAATCACCGGCAGGGAGGGCTTCCGTAGTACTGTCGCGCTTGCGTACTTCATCAACTCGGGGAGGATGGGGTCCATAGCATCCGTATGATATGCCAACGGCACGTCGAGGAACTTGCTCTTCACGTTGCCGACGTTCCTTAGATGCTCCTTCAGGGCCTGTAGCTGCGCGACGGGCCCGCCCACCACGCAATCGGTGCGGCTGTTGTCGCACGAGATGGCGCATTGCCGGAAGCGCGGGTCGCTTTCGATTACCGCTTGCGCTTCGGTGGCCCCGATGTTGACGGCCAGCATGGAAGTCTTACCGACGTCGCATTTCGTCATCATGAGCCGGGCTCGGTGGGCGACTAAGAGCGCGCCGCTGGAGATATCGAGGACGCCGGCGATCACGAGGGCGGCGTATTCGCCGAGACTACAAGTAAATGTTTGTTAGTATTCCAACTCAAGTATCTAGCAGTATAGAAACGACACCAGCGTCGAGGATAAAAAGGGGAACTGACCTATGTCCGGCGACCACGCTTGGCCGAATGTTCCATGACATCAGCAGCTGAGCTAAAGCGACCTCCAGCGCAAATATGGCAGACTGGAAAGCTTGAAGCTGCGACGCGCCGTCTTCGGAGTCCGTATTACCCCCCGCGCTTGGGTTTATGACTTCCAGGCACCCTGGAAATCCGTTTCTTCGCAAGACTCGATCGCACTGGTGAACAACTTTCGCGAAGGCCGGGTAGATGGACATGAGCTGCTGGCCCATCCCCAGGTACTGCGATCCTTGCCCCGAGAAGACGAAGACTACTCGATGTTCCGCGGCTTTCTTGGCCGGAGTGTGATGAGGCTCGGCGCCGTGTAAGTTCTTGATCAATTTGTCGATCGAGTCGGCTGTGACAGAAATGCGGTGGTCGTATAGCTGGCGACGGGCTGTCATTGTGTAGCAGATATCCGCGAGGGAAAGCGACGCTGTCGAGGCGGTGCTCAACCTTGCGATTAGCTCTTCCCGAAGCTTGTTTAGGACCTTGGTGCTTTTTCCCGATAGACCTAGAACATACGTCTGCGCTGTGTCGCTAGTGCTGCCTCTAGGAAGAGCCGGGGCATCGTATGCTCGCAGGATCATGGCTGCGTTAGATCCTGCCGCGCCGAAGTTATTGATCAGCGCCAGCCTCGGCTGGCCGCCCGGCTGCTGCCACGGGGTCACGTCCCGGTCGATCACGGCGCCGTCCACGCCCAGGTTCTGGATTTTTGGATTCAGATTCTTCAGCGACACCTGCGGTGGTATTTTCCCGTGCCGCATCATAAGCACGACCTTCGCTAAGGCCGCCGCGCCCGAGGCGGCCTCGGCGTGGCCGACGTTAGCCTTGATCGAGGTAAAGTGCAGAGGGTTTCGGGGATCGCGGCCCTTGCACAGGGCACCCCGCAGGCTCTCAAGTTCGTTCGGGTCCCCGGCCTGTGTGCCCGTCCCGTGGGTCTCGACGACCGTGAGCTGGTGCGGGTGGACCTTCGCCTTGTTTAGCAGCCGCTGGAAGAGCAGCTCCTGCGTAGGTGCGTGCGGGTGCGTGATCGAGTGCGCGTTGCCGCTCTGGTTCAGCTCGACGCCCTTGATGACGGCGTGGATCCGGTCGCCCTCCGCGAGCGCGTCGCGCATCTTCTTGACGACGAAGATGCCGCAGCCCTCGGAGCGGCAGTACCCGTCGGCCGAGGCGTCGAAGGTTTTGCACTGGCCGGTGGGGCTTAGGAAGTGTGCTCGGTCGAGGCCAAGATACATCTAGGTAGAGTGAGTCTATGGCAATCAAAGTGTAGAAAATTCAAATGGAAACACATACATCTGGACTGGTGATCACGTTGACTCCGCCCACCAACGCCGCCCGGCAGTCACCGGCTGCTAAAGCTCGCGCTGCTTGGTGAAGCGCGACCATGGACGATGAGCACGCGGTGTCGAGCGTGATAGACGGGCCGCTCCACCCGAAGTAGTAAGAGATGCGTCCGCTTTGGAACGCGCGCAGCGTGCCCGGGCTGTAGTACACGTCGATATCCGCGCGCAGGTTCTCGACGTAGTCGAGCGTCGCGCTGCCGACGAAGCAGCCGAACGTGTCCCTAGCGAACGACGGCGTCGAGTCCGGGACATACCCGGCGTCCTCGAGCGCCCGGTACGCGGTCTGCAGGAGCACGCGTTGCTGCGGGTCGATGGACTTGGCCTCGCGCGGCGAGATGTCGAAGAGGTCGTTGTCGAAGAGGAAGGGGTTCCGGAGGAAGTTCCCGTACCGCGTGTTGATGGAGCGCTTGGCCCGGGCGCCCTTGGCGTCTTTGGCTTGGTAGAAGTCGTCGATGTGGAATCGGGACGCCGGGATCTCCGAACACGAGTTCACTCCGTTGCAGAGGTTTTCCCATAGCTCGTCTGCGTCTTGGGCGCCTGGCAGGTCGACTGCCATTCCTACGATGGCTATGTCGTCCATTGATATGGCAGACGCCCCGCTCGCTGGTGTGCTGGAGGCCCCAGTTGCAGAGACATCTCGAATCTCTACCGTCTTAGGCGGTGGTCGCCCTGCCTTCGACACGCCGTACCCGGGACCGAAATTCAAGATCTCGCAGGGTCCTGATGCTGCGTGTTGTTGAGCCTCCGACAGAACGGTGTCCTGTACGGCGACCCAATCAACTGGCTCCAGCAAGATCATCTCCAAGAGGACCCTGATGAGTTGCCCGAGTGTGTTTGGCGCATCAGGCTTGTGGGAGATGGGCAGCGGCGCTCCCGTTATTGTGGAGAAGAGGGGTGCCGCCATGACTACTGGTGCTTCCCATTGCGATGATAACTCTCGTTCGAGGGTATTCAGCGTGTCGAGGAAGATACTGTTCAACCTCGTGCGGTTGTGGTATAAGGTGAATACGTTCGTAGGACGTGTTCTGCATTGAGGGGGTAGCTGTTCTGCGACGAATCGTGCGAGTTGGTCTCCCCTCCCGCTTAGTGTCACGCAAGTTGCTGAGTTCTTGGCGCTGACGAACACAGGGGTATCCTATACAGCTGTTTAGTTCCCATACTTGACAGCGGCACTTGTTTCATCACTTACGTTGGTAGTATCTTGCCCTAGGAGGCGAGTGATGATGTCTTCGGAGATGTTGTGGACTACAACACTCCATGGCAGACTTGAGGGACAGCCGCCACGAGAAATCTGAGAGCTCCGATACGATTCGGAGTGAATGCCAAGCCATAGGGCAACATGAAAGAAGTCTTGTGCACGCTGAAGGAATTCGACCACGTTGTGGGCCGATGCCACTACCGCAGCGGGCAGAAGGCCTGCGCAGAATCCGGCAGCGCCCTGTACTTCAGAGCTTCCCCGAGAGTGACTGAGGAATCTGAGGATCTGAGTCAGGTATATGGTGGTATGTTGTATAATGACGTTTTGATGATATCTAGATGGTGGTTGCAGAAGAGTTTCTGGTTGTATGAAATCGTCTAAGTCGATTGTCTCAGAGGTGAGGCGGCCTTCGTCTATGGCTTTCGCTATTTGAGCTCGGAAAGCAGCATGACAAGCTCGAAGAATTACTTGTGATTCTGGTAAAGAAGCATCTTGGATGGCAGCGCCCAAGGTGATGGATGAGAAAAGAGACTCAGAGCCTAGACCGGCAAATACAGCTATACGATACATGGTTAAGAAAAGAAGATGCACATGGAGTCTTGAGAAGCTACCAACACTGGGGAACCTTGCGTTTACATCTATTAAATACCGAATCCTTCTTCTTGTTATCAAGGGAAACACCACCCCCGGTTCGGTTCGAGGCCAAGGACTTCTGTGATTATACCATCGGTGTCCACCAGACCGCCACTTACAGCAGTGGCCAGACCAGCTCCCTGAGCGAATAGGCGAATGGAATCAAATAGAGTAAGCTAAGCGATAAAGAATGGAAACAGCAGAACTGTGGTTAGAATAACGTCTGGGTCTACGACGTCGTATCCATTCACATGTGAAATCACGAATATTCTTAGAACCATGTGTTCAGGGTCTCTTATGTCTAGCCCTACTAGGTAATACCGCAGTTTCTGGTTTCTCGTTTCGGCAGCAGATATTACACGACCCCTGACAGAAAAGGGCGATCTCCATACCGGTTATCATCATACAATCCTGCTGATGTAAGGATCGATTGAGAATGCTGCAGGTGAGCTGTTGCAATTAGCTGGTATAAGCCCAGCCCCTGATGTGACAGAACGAAGATAGCGACGGCGGTAGATTTACACCCCTAGCCCCCAAGCACACCCTACCACCTCACCTCACAGCCTACCCTTTTCAGTGGCTAGTTTGGCTCGGCTCCTGTCAAAACAAATACATCACCCTATCAAGCTTTCGCCATGACTTTAATTATACATTGAGATCACGAAGCCTTCTAATTTGAAAATTTTCTGTAAGCATACGTCCGCGTATGCTGTGTCCGATTGAAGGTCACAACATAAGCCCGCCCCGGGCTGTGTAAGAGAACAGGTGCATTTCCTGACGCCACCCTACCAGGTAACATGGATATCATATAGGGGTTAGTGTCGCGACCTCTATTACTCCGCCCGTTCTTGAACAAGTTCTCAATTGGCCAATTGCCATTTAAGCTTATCGATAGATCTACGACTTCAGTGGGAGCCGCGCAGGGATAGGTTGGTGGTTACATTGGAAAGTGGTAAGAAGTGGTGGTTTGGTAGGGTTGATGATTATGAGATGTAGTTACTGGATATGTGGCAGAGATATGCAATACAGGGGTATAGAGTCGATTACTTACCACTTACCGATGTGTTTAACCGCAAGTGAATACACCCCTCAGCTGTCCCTCACTGTCCCTCACTGTCTCGGAGATGCCGTACAACCGCTTCCCCCATGCTTTCTTCAGGCTAAGCAAGTTTGTGCGACGGCCGAGGCCTATAACAACGGCCGCTGTGTCGCCGAGCCAGGTTTTGGAATCTGATTAATCAATCAAGTTTGGAGACGTCGTAACTTGAGTCCTCACCCCCTATACCAAGTCAAGTACAGCATCTACAATGGCTACCAGCAACACTCAAAATGGCGACAAGCCTACGGACTTCCAATTACACCTGATTGTTGTCGGAGCTGGCTTGGCCGGACTTGCTGCCGCCATCAGCGCCAGACTGGAAGGACATCACGTCACTGTATTGGAGAGGACCGCCAAGCTAGTGGAAGTAGGCGCGGGGTTGCAAGTCACTCCCAACGCGAGCCGTCTATTTCACCACTGGGGAGTTTATGATGAGCTCAGCTCCAAGGCGGCCATACCCTCGTATCTGGCCGTCCGCCGATATGACGGCACGCGCCTCCTTGCCTACGAGGATGATTTTCAGAAGAAGATGCTCGATCGGTACGGCGCCCCCTTTTGGGATGTCCATCGTGCCGACCTGCAAGAGGCCCTGGTGCGGCGCGCGCAATCCCTCGGCGTTGACATCCGCCTCGGTGCCGACGTCCAGTACGTTGACTTCAAGCAGGCCTATGTCACAACGCTGGACGGGCAGATGGTGGAAGGCGACGTAATCCTAGGTGCGGATGGCCTGTGGTCGCGGACGCGGAATTTCCTGCTGCGGCGGCGGCTAACGCCGAAGCCGACCGGAGATCTGGCGTACCGCATCATCCTCGACCTCGAGGATATCGGCGATCCGGAGCTTAGAGAATTGGTTTCCAACCCTTCTGTCAACTTCTGGATCGGACCGGAGTCTCATGTCGTCGGCTACTCACTCCGGCAGGGGCGCACGTACAATCTCGTCCTCCTACGCCCCGACGACTTGCCGGAAGATGTGAGTCGCGCCGCCGCTGACGTGGATGAGATGCGCAAGCTTTTCGAGTCGTGGGATCCAACGTAAGTTAAGTCACCCGCGCCAAACTGTCATTATGTCTTACTTAACCCCATCTTTAACAGCTTAAGCAAATTGCTGGCGTGTGTGGACTCGGTGGATAAGTGGCGATTGATGCACAGTAGGTTCACCCCTATCATGTTATTCAGTAGTTCGTGGAACAGTTAATCTCATCATCTGTGTCTCCAGTCTCTCCCCTGGATGCCTGGGTCAATAATGAGGGTACCTTTTTGATGGCGTAAGTCCCGACTTCAGCACACCCACCCCAACCCCCCACATCTTACCGAGTTCATGACTGATGACGTGGGATCTAGCGGTGATGCGTGCCATCCCATGCTTCCATACCTCGCACAAGGCGCCAACTCTTCTCTGGAAGATGGCGCTGTCCTCGGTCGGCTACTCAAATACGTGACCAGTCGTGAAAAGCTAGCGCCAGCGCTTGACATGTACCAGCAGCTGCGAAAAGCGCGAGGAGAGGCAATAGCAAAAGAAGCATTGGGCCAGGTAAGTCCAATCACGATTGCCCCACACATCGCAAAGGACCATGCTGATGGTTTGAAACAGAGGGATTCGTTCCATATGCCCGACGGAACCCCGCAGGAAGATCGAGATGCCATATTCCTAGCAGCTCTGGGCAAAGATCCAACGCCTCATTTCCCCAGCCGTTGGTAAGAAAATAGTCCATTTAGCGAAATCAATTAACCATCTGAAACTAATTCTTCACTCAAAATTTAGGACTTGCCCCACAGTGCAGCCGTGGTTATATGGTTACAACGCCATCGAAGAGGCAGATAAGGCATACGAAGCACATCCATTTTAGAATAAGGAAGACTTTGGATACGCCATCCCTCAATACAGGTAGACATATAGTACATTATAGAAAGGCAGACATAGCAACATGTATTTTCCTACCTAGCTTAGAGGCTTACTTGATGCAAATCAACGAAAAAGATTTAACTTGAACAGCTTGGTTTCAATCATACATTGCCTCAGCTCCTACGCTGATCGCGGATTCCTTCACACTCCCTTCACATCACTCGTCACGCCATAATGTCGGCTCACTGCCAATCAAATAAGGCCATGGCTCCTTTTAGGGTCATAAAAGGGTCTAGCATAGCTGAGGCTCAAGCTCTTGGCTAAGTACCTATCTCTCGTACTAGTCAATATGGGGGCGATATTAGCTCGTACTGGAGATGTGAGCGATTTGAAATATAAAGGACCTAAATAGCTAGTATGGCTATTGAAGCAGAGCCAATTTGATCTAATTCTTGGAAATCAAGTATAGTGAATTAGACGTAGGTCGTTAATCTAAACGTCCCGTGCATCGGATATTCCTCATTGAGTATCGGATGATGCATGTGCAGGATGATCAATCCCTGCGCCTTGATATTCACTTGGTCGACATCATCTATCTCTTGGGTGTAAACGTGCCACGAGCTCGGGGTGTAGGAATCGTCGCTCGGCGTGGGGGGGTTTTGCATCTGAAATGCCGCTAGACCTACGCATCTCGCATTCCAAGGCCAGACTGAGGTAGGTATCTTCATCATTATTCGGGAGGGCCAAGGGTCGTTTGATCGGGGAGATCCTCGTCGATCTAAACCCCGCTACTACACTTCAGTATATGCATAAAAGCTTCGAAGGTCTCGACCCCTTCAGACCTCGCTTGTAAGAATTTAGGGACTGCATATGCCGTACGGTGAACCAGACCCTGAATTGCGCCGCCGGGGTGGAAATCCTCCCTTCACCTTCCGAATTGCTACATACCCCGGCGTGTTCTATGCGCTGCTATGCGCCGCTATACGGCGCTCTTTCCTTTATTGTTTTGAATTCATGCTGGCGCAACCCGATCGGTAGGGTCCGCAGCTCGAGTCAGCCAAGATGCGATGACATAAAGGGTTTAGGAGGACTATAGACGAAACGGCCCCATCGCTTACTAAATAACCTAAGCCTGGGTAACCATCCAGAAGCAGCAAAGCACCAGATGCACGTGAAGCACTGCCGAGTCGAGCCACTTGATTCTTGATTATACTCGTGTTATCTCCACAGATGCTGCATTTATCATTTCTTAGATGTTTCTTACAAATACATCGACCGGCATGAAATAGGAAGGCAATAGGCCAAGCGCCAGCACGAGCTGAGCCATGCAACACCCTTGCCCCATATACTGCTTATAGCAATATAGATGCATTCTAAGTTTAGGACTTCTTCAACAGCAACCCTGACGATCAACACTCTAACTTTACTTAGTCAGCTAGGACAACTCCGTTTTCATTTCACGTATTTGCTAAACGGTGACTAGATCCTTAGGAAAGGAGGTTGATGATCCTTTACGGTGACCTTGGAAAGGAGCAACTTATATCCGTGGGTGCATTGGGGCTCAGGGGGTCGATGGCGAACACGATGTTGAATCATACTCAACAGTCTCTAAGCCATTGGGGGCTGTTTTTAGATGAAGTAGATGGAACCTTGTTGATTGTCAATCACCTGAAGAGGAATCCCAATTAGGTAATTGATCTATCGCCGGTGATGATGGCGATAGTTTAGTTCAGAGGAGACATTGGGGGCTGCCCAGGCATTGACGTGTCGATATGAAATGGACTTGGCGTCGACAGAAGTCCGCGTCAGGCATGAGGAATATGTCACATTTGCAGAGTCGTGAACAATCACATCACGATAAAAAATCTTCTTCCTAGCCGCCATAGCCCATATGATAGTAAAAGAACCATGCAGTTGCGCAAGCTAAGGAGTTTCGCCTCTAAAGGTACACGTAATTGCATCACCTTAGCACGAAGATTACTCCAATTTCAAGGAGTTTGTCATGATGACATTCTCAATAAGGAAAATGTTAAGTCGAGAACCAAGCTGAAGCAACTCGCTAGTGGTAGCCCCTGATAGTGGTAGTGACTGTTGATGAGTGCCTTACAATAATCAATGGCTTGGCTAAAGAGTAAGTCGGATGTTAGGCAACCATGGAAATGAATAACATATGGAGCTCTCTGTGCTGTTGTCGTCACTTCTTCCAATAAATTCCTCAGGTTACTCCACATGATTGCCACGTTGCTACGGTATGGAGCTGCAGGTGCAGAAGCAACAGCGTTATCACGCCATGAGCTTTTAAGCTAACTGCCTAACGCTCTGGGCATACGCACGAGACGTGGTTCTTTGGCCTCCTCCTGCCTTTTCCTCTAATCGGGCTAAAAGATGTAGGTAGCCCCTTATCTAGGGGGTTAGAGACTAACAAACCAGCTCTCCGACGCATAGCCTCGTAAGCCCTTATACAAAACTGCTGAGCCAGCCAGCCAGCCAGCCAGCCAGCCATGTGATTTTAATAGTAATGGTATGCAATAGTTGCAACTATATCACTCAATCTAAATCACTGGCACAGTAAGTAATAACTTGGGGGCAGCCCGTCTTGTCAATATGGTTGGATTTGTGAATATAACGATATGAATCTTGTGATAAGGGCCTACTAGTCACTTCACCGATGTACCGACCGTGTAGCCTGCCTCCCTGTAGCTTAGGAAGTTTCTTCAGTGCAGTGACTCCCTAAGTTGGTAGGTAGGTAACTAGGTAGGTAGGTAGCCGAGACCTTTGCATCAAACTCTAGTACTTCCAAGTAACACTCGTCACGGAGTTACCAAGTCACACTGGCCAATTCATCACGATCAAGCTCAATAGAAGCTCAGAACCACCACAAGAGTATGTAGCAATGTATTATAGCTGTAAGTTACTCTTATTAAATATATCATTTAAATATGTCAAGATGATAAAGGGTATATGTGCTCGTGCCGAATGGTAATTTAAAACTCCCATGTTGGAGGATACCTAATAGTAGAAAGTCTAGCGATAGTCGACACTCTATATCAACCACAAATTGATTTCCGTAAAAGTGGAGGCACTATAGTAATGAATTTATGGTTATGTTTAAACTTGAATTATAATTATTGATTTAGAGATTTCTGTAGCCTGCCATATTGTCACTAGCTGTGCGAACTTAGAAACATTTACCTTTAGTACCTTTACCATAAGAATCCACTTCGAATCGTCCGACTCTCTGTTTTTAAAATTGCCATTTTCTTACGATAAAGGCTGACGGAGTGTGTCGGGATGTTGCAATCATACACCAATCTAATTCCTGTGGCACCCTCCCAATGCCTTCGAACACAGGTACTCATTATGAATTGGCAAAAAGGATATGATGCCAAAATGCAAGTATTCCTGGATAACCCGTGTAACTATACAGCCTGCTTTCACGCTTAGTCAGTGTCGTATGTAGGTGTATCTGATATAGAATAATCTTGGTAAGTGTGTCGCACAAAAAAAGGATAGTGGTGTGGACTCATATGTAGCATTGTTGATTATCTTATTTATAGACAGGTTGGTAATCATGATGATGGCATACTATAGGTTGCTATCTGATGTAACGGCGGGCTAGAAGGAATGGTTGGAATTGTGTTAGAGTTGCTTTGAAATCTTTGCTCTTTTATAACTACATGAATGCAACAATTTGTTCATGATAGAATACTCGCGAAAGAAGCGGAGAAGAAAAATTTTCATCAACTTCAGTGATCGACCCTAACGAACAGTGAAGGTGGAGAGGTTGGTTTCACAGCCAATCATACATAGATTGCAACCCCCATCCCTTGGATGTTGAAGCGAAGTAACAATTGCAGAGGTGGTGAAAGGTGGGCGCGTTCCAGCAAATCAGCTAAAGGAAACGCCCGCAAACGTCGGCCGATACTCTGAATCAAAGTCTTCCCGCTTTTTATTTCTACTTTAGTCCGTTAATGCCGTTCTGAGTTTCACTTTGAATTGAATTCCACAGCATACCTAGGTGCGCACAGGGTGCGAGTGATGACTAAGATCTTAATAGGGTCTTGAATAGGGAGCACTCGTCCATCTGTATCTTGATGAGGTGACTTATAGCTCCGATAATCGGGCCCCATAGTGTTATAGGCGGGATATCACCGAAATCTATTTCGGGTACGATATTTGAACGGACCGGACGAACTCGGACCCGAAGATTTACGGCGCCGAGCATGATGGACCCACTCTTAGAGCGGGAGTTGTGCCGTTCCCGTGCGGGACTCACCGCGGGCCGAACCTAGCCTGGGAATGCCCCTGGACTCTACATATCTAATGCATACAATATGCAACTGATACTGATTTGGAAAAGTCTGAATCTTAATCGATTCATGTAGAAGAGCTTTACTTAAATGCATAGCCGGCAAAGGGGGCAGGATGAGGTGGTCAGCAAGGTCAGCAATAAGACGCTTAAGCTATGCAGTAGCCCTCCGATAAGCTACCTGTCCGCCTTTTCATCAAACACCCTGACAGATCTCAGGGTTAGCGCAATCTATGCGCTGCTTCAGTCAGCATCTTGTAATCAAATCAACCGAATTGAGCTAGTGGATCCCGCTGACGGCGTGAGGCTCTTCCTACCCGCACCATGCTGACGACCCTTAATATGAAGTTCATGATATCTACATTGGTACCAGATAGCATCCCGCGCTCGCATTCACATCCCGCCACCGATATCCCGGCCAATCAGCAGCAGAAATCGACAGCTTATCTACAGGAAGAAATGTCGAATCCAGAGGCAGCCGACGTAGGACTTACCGGCAATCACAGATCCAGATCGGAACAGCTTGCTGAATTGAGCATTCCGCATCCCTGTCGCTTACATGCTTTAAAACATGCACCTGTGTAATCTTGCTATCATCGCTAACCAGATTCAGAATTCCGTTATTTCCTTTTGTATTATCTAAGATGCGTTGGAACTCGTCAAGACGCATGGGGGTTAGTTTATTTCATTACCATGACTATCCATGGAGGTGGAGGGAGAGTGGGAGGGGAGGTGTGAAGAAAATTCTGATAGGTGCATTGAACTCTCTTATCTGACTAACGGTGAAGAGACAGAGAAAATCACATATCTTGAATCGCTGATTATGCTACGTGGATTACATACTACCCAAGCCTTATGCTTATATATCATTCCCCTCAGGTATTCTGAAAGACGTGAAGGTGGCGACAGCCAGCGGTAATAGGCTATATATTCGTGAGACACATAGAGAAGAGGATGTTGTAGAGTACCAGGTGCGTAGATACTTGGTCTTTTGAATTTGGGGAAATTTCGTGAAGCATAAATATCATTTCATTTCAAGGGTCGGGCAAGGCCTTAGCTCACTCCAGGGTCCATACTACCTGAGTCTTATCTATTTTCCTATTTATTTGGGTATATTTTAATGAGAATTAGGTACGTCGATTCAAAGTCTATCATGCGGAAGAAAAATAGCTACCTTGCTAAGTAAAATAATTTAATAAAGTAGGAAACTCCTAGGACGTAGCTTATATAAAAACGCCTTTTCTGGAGCGTAGTTTCAAGCTAAGTTGCAAAGATACATATATCTTATTAACTTTATGGTATTTATATAATAACGACCTATTCAAGGACTGATGGCCAAGTTGGTTCGACCTAGCAGATATTATTCTTAAACTAAATATCGTTTGGGGTATTGCTAGGCTCTGGAGTTCGATTCCCCAGATTGTCAATTCCTTTTTTCGTTTCGAATTATCCCTTCCATTACGGCATCTCGATTTTATCCGTCGTAAAATGCAACTTTGCGTTATTTCAGCTCGATTCCTACGCTTTTTGGAGATAATTCTCGTGGTATTACAATCCAATCACCCTTTATAACCCGAGAACTATGAAGGAGAGCTTTCATATATACACCTGAAAAGAGAAAGTATGTTCACCACCATTCCATATAATATAATATACATGTGCCACCCCTTTTTCTATCCTGACTACAATCGAACTGATAGGATATTTAGGCATTCTTGAGACCGTTGAAGGTGTTTTGCATAGTCTCATAGTCCTTCTCGCTCAAATTGTTGTAAAGAAGACAAGCAGAACCGCAAGGGGTTGGAACCGGACCGCCGGCAGCGTCACCGTCGATGACGCTGGCGAGGTTCATGCAGCTCGCAGGGAGGCCTTGGACCTGAACGCCTGAACAGGGAAAATGTCAAATTCAGATATCTTAAGACGGCTTCTCAACTCTTACCATTGTTCTGAACAGGCCCCTTAACAGTCACTTTCACGTTCCCCTGACCCATATCGTTGGCGCACCGATCGAACTCTTGCTGCGGGACACCGGCGGGGGCCGTGATTTTCTCGGCACGGCCGTCGACGACGTATCTCTTGCCTCCGACATTCGCGCCGACGATTGCGCCCGCGAAGGATGCACCGGCGCTGCCTACGGCTGCTGTGACCTGTAGAGCTGCATCCGTGATCAAGGGAATCGCTAGCGGAGGGGCCGGGCACGGCTGCACTAGAAGGTAGGTTGCCACAGCACCGCCGATGGCCTTGTAGGAAAGAGACACCATTTTAGAGAAATAAAAGCTTTTGAGAGTGGGGTTGGCAGGGTTGATTGATGTAAATCTGTGGATCTAGCGCTTTCTAGTTGTTATTGTTTTGTTATCCTTGCGACGATATTGACTACGTGAACAGGGGCGATGGGAATGAATTTATACTTTTTGCAAGCCCTTCATGATACGGACTAAATGATACGATCGATGTTACTCAAGAATCGTCCTTTGAGCTTATGGCGTCCTTCCTCAGGGTAAAGTGATGATGCACCTTTCGGCGTAATTCTAGTTGTATCGGTGCGTTTCATCTACTCCCTGATGTTGATCACGTTGGACATGAACCCCACGATCTTTGACGTCGATCAATCCATATCGCTGCTCCATATCAATTGAAGGATTCCATCTCGCCAGATCTCCGATCTGCCTAGAAAATTGAAAAGTGAGAGCTCAGCCGATGCTACAGAAGGATTCAGTGTGTAACTAATAAGTCCTCCGCAATAACGGCGGTGCTCGATATGCCCATGCTTCTCTTTACACCGTATGTTATATAGGTAGGTTTAACTGCAGCTGGATATTTTATTTCGTACGAGTAAATGTTGTCGTGAGTGATGATTGAATGTCTTGTGTGGGAAGTAACAGAGTAACTCATGACCCTGCACGCACTAGAACTTCTAGAAAGGCGCCTTTCTAATGAAACCTATATATAGAATCGGTACGCCATGCCAATACTGAGCTTAGCAGGTAGTGAAAATTTGAACTCCTGCCTCATCTGGTATGAATCTTCTCTATTTGCACATACTAGCGATGCGGCACAGCTACTCTGTGGAGCGATGGATTTATGCTTAGGCAACAACCCTGTGGATCGATCATGGGTCAGGAACGACTCCTAAATGAAATACATAGCCGGCCTTACGATATTGCGTGCTCTACCGTATCGCCGCCCCCGTGCAGGGCCGGACGACGTCAGTTCTGCCGTGAAATCGGGTATAAAATACGATGATGGTTGGTTCATCTATGTGAGTACGGCGTGAGGCGGCTAGCAGCTGCGGCTGACGGGTAGATCAAGAATCCTTCACGTGCCACCTTACTTAAACGGTAACTAAGACGTAGCGTTAGCACGATTTAGTTGTACAATAGACGCGCGTCATCGTCATAGGGCTCCTTTATGATGGTTTCAACATAATAAAGGTCCAATTTACGTCACCATGGTAGTCCGTAGAGAACCTGTAGGCAGGCGAATAAGAAATTCTCCGAGACACGCGATTCTGGGGACCCGAAAATGGGATCCTCTATATTATACTTGGCCGATCCACTTAGCATGACGTGTGATCCTATTGCGTCGATTCTAAAGTCAATTCATCTACTACTCTCTCATTAGGCGCATTGTCTATGTCCATGAAATGGACCTCATTCAATTATGGGAATATTGGACTATACCTCAGGCTAAAAGCATATTGCTGAACGACGATTAAGTGAATCGCAGTTGGAAAATGAGGGCCAGATACGGAGCCTACTCACAACCTAGCGACAAGAAATCGCTGCGAGCTATCTGTACCTAACTTCGGGTACCCGGGCAATTGGTGACGGTGTAAGACGACTAGGTAGAATTTAATTAATTAAGTTGAATCATATTCATAATAATTTGGGCTTTTTTCCTATCCCCCCTTTTCCCCCCTCAATACGTATTTTTAACAAAGGGGCTAACAGGGGCTGCTTAGTCATTCGAGATAAGCTCCTCAACATTGACTTTAAGAAGGCTTCTTATGAAAATTTGGCACGGAATAGTGTCAAATATGACGCGTTCGGACGCTAGTGAAAGTCAATTGGCGGAAATGAATCCGCAAAGCTGATATTTCCAGTGTCCGCAGTCTCATTTTATTTTCAACTTTCTTCATCTTCCTCATCTTCCTGTTTTTCCTGTTCTTTCTCTTTTTCCTCATCTTCATCTTCCTCATCTTCGTCTTTGTATTTTTCTTCGTCTTCTTCGTCTTCTTCGTCTTCTTCTTATTCTTCTTATTCGTTCTTTAGAAATGTAATTGGTTGTAATGTCTTCGTCGCTTGTCATCTCGTAGATTAACAAGATACTTTAGCTTTGTATTACGATATAAAGTGTAGATAGATACGCTCCGTGATTACTCTGTACTTACCGAAGTTAAACGGGGTTTACAATTGATAAATAGCGTAGTCCCCTTAGGACAACATGTCAGGTGCTTTAGAATCCGAAAACTGATGTTTTCATACCACCCCTCCGTAAACTATTGCTTTTATATACGAAAAGCCCGCTGTGGACAAATAACAGGAGATTCGGTCGATACTAGAGGTTACAAGGGACCAGAAGTATCCCTCACGGGCCAGCTGGATCTGAAATACCTCCACAGCGTCTATTACACCTTTCATCTCTAAAACACCTACTTCGTAATATCACCCGCCACCGACGAAAGCCAAAGCCATGACAAAGATACTGCGTTCGACAGGACTAAAGTTGTACTTACATCGAAATGCCACGAAGCTCCTCGACAAAACGCTCGGAAAGCCCCCTGTTGAGAAGGTTCGGGTTCAGATTAGGAACACGAATCCAGCTCTGGCTACGGCCTCTTCCAAAGTGGGGTCTATAGCAGCGCTCGCTGTGCTCAACGTTATCAAGGCTCAAGCCGGCGCATCTACCACCGCCGCAGTGGCTCTCTATGCTGCCGAGTGTATATCTTCTTGCTTTAAGGTTCTTACCGAGGGCATTCCAGATGCCATTCGAACAGTTCTTTTGGCCGATGCCATGGAATACAGCCCACTGAGTTTGCTGCCTTTAAAACGTCTTACTTCTCTCTTCGTCGATTTATCGCCAACCCGCACGATAGACAGAGCCAGGGTTGTGGCCCACCGTGTCAGGGGCTCCCTATCAGGCCACCAAGCTAACGCCACCGTCGCTGCCATTGCAGCTGCCCAGGTGGATGTTATTGGTGCCGTGACGGACGTTATCTTTGACTACATTGCAACCACCGAGCCTACTGATGAAGACGCACTTTGGTCTCTGAAGAAACTAGCATTTGCGATGATCGAGGCGGCTTCTCAAGGCGCCGCTGCCGTTGCACAGGGTGTGGCCATGGTAACCAGCCAGCCTCCGCCATATCGTGAGCGGGAATAAGAGAAGACTTTAAATGGCAGTCATTGCAATAGGAAATCGGAAAGAGCGGCTCTCCTGTCGCAACTTCAGGGCACTTACCTCACGTACGTTCCTGCCAAATCACATTCCTCACGGGCTAAGGTTACATCCCATTGGTTTCTCTTTGGGCGATATAATAACCTCAAACATTTTTAGCTCGGCTAGTCATCCCCACTTCTTCATAATAGATATTGATCTAATGCGGTGCATTGAATGAGTGGTCATGCGGCGCCTCAAAATCCGGCATCCAGACCGGCGTCGTTTCCTGGTCCTGGTCGATCCAGTTAGCCAGCTCAGTAACCAAGCGCCAAACGTCACCCTGCTCTTCCCCTGCCCCGTCCGTCTTGTGCCCTTGAGACGGCACGTCCGTCTTCGGATCTTCCGCCGTCGCCGCCGCCCCGTCATCCGCAAGCCCTACCTCTCCGTCCCGGGCCTGCGACTGTGACTGCGCAGCGGCCACCATGAACAGTAGTTTACCGAGGATATGTTTATGTTTGATCCTACGACTCTGGGATAGGTAAGGATAACGAGTGAATACGGTA
>JAOXNQ010005870.1:0-18970 GCA_028571165.1 Hypoxylon perforatum
GCCGCCGGGCACAAGCGATGAACACCTAAGCGTCAACAGTTTCTTGAAGGAGAGCCCCCGCATCAGCCCGGTCTGGAAGACGGTTTGCGCGACGGCAATGAAGAGCGCGCCGCCCAGCGACTGGAAGAACTGCACGCACGACGTGGCTTGCGGAACGAACTCCCGCGCCACGACGTTCTGGACGACGACGACGCCCGCCTGGAACCCGACGCCGACCCCAAGACCGTCCAACACCTGGAACCCGAACCATCGCGCGAAAGGTGTATGCAGGTCGAAAGTCGTTATGAGACCCGCTCCCACGGCCACCATGGCGATCTCAACTAGGATAAATGGGTTATAGTACCCGGTGGCTGTAATCAGGCCGCCCGACACGATGGAGCTAATGACCACAGATATCAGGAGCGGCAGCAATTTCATGCCGGCTTCGACGGCGCTGTCGCCTTGGATGGCTTGGAAGTACAGGGCTGCGACGTGTTAGCCTTGTGCTTGGGGCGATGTGATAGGGGGGATGCTCACATAAGTAGTAGATCATGGGGAAGAACGAGGCACCGAAAAAGAGGGAAAACTGCAATGTCCGAGGTCAGTGATTGGGCGGCGGCTAATCCCGAAATTCACTTACCAACATGGCACATAACACATTGCGGTCTTTGAAGAACCTCGGAGGCAGCAGCCCCTTGTCCTGTTGATAGTGCTCGACAGCTATGAATAATAGTGTTAGGGTACCAGCACCGACGAAGAGACCGATGATACGTCGATCGTTCCACTATAGTACCTGCGATTAGCGACGCATCTCATAGGAAACCATAGAGAGAACTTCGCGCCATAGACATACTGGGAATTGAACACCACCCCATTGAAGTCCCAAGAGTAGCATGATAATTGCCGGCATCAATATTGCAGCGCCGAACATGTCGAGTTCCCCGATCCGGGAGAGGATAGACAGGTGCTCTGGGTTATTATCCCGTGCAATGTTGAGGGCAAAGAAGATAACCGTCATCGCCACTACTCCGATAGGCAAGTTGATGTAGAAGCACCACCGCCAGGTGAGATGGTCCGTGAACACTCCTCCGAGCAGAGGTCCGGCGACAGACGCGATGCCCCACATGCAACCGAACATGCCAAACATGAAGGGCCGTTTCCGTAGAGGCAGGGAGTACGCGAGGATGACGATGGAACCGGAAAACAGACCGGCGCTGCCCATTCCAGCTATGGCTCGTCCGATGATGAAGACCGTCGACGACGGCGCGATGGCCGAAACAAGGCTCCCGAGCTCGAATAGCGCGACCGCACCGAGGAACGAGTACTTGATGTCGAAGATCCTGTATATCTTGCCGTACAATGGCTGCAGAGCCGTGGAAGTTAGGAGGTACGAGCTACCGTACCACCCGATATCCTTAACGCTACCATACTCGCCGGTGATAGCGCCGAGCGCCGGCGCGATTATGGTCTGGTCGAGTGCGACAAGGAAGACGGCAAGGCAGAGAGACAGGATCACCAGCCACAGTTTGAGACCCGTGGGGTATTCGCCGTCCTCATTCTCTTGCAGATTGAATTTCGACGATGTCTTGGATGATATAGGGTCGGCGAGGTCGGCATCGTACCAAATCTTATCCTCCCTTGAAGATGTGATGTCTATCGAGTTAGGAATCGTGTCTTCTGCAGAAAAAGACATCTTAAAGGTTCTATCTAGATCTAGAGTCGTTGTCTCGCCTAGGCTGAGTTTCTACCACTATGTGAATCTAGTGGCTACCTATGTATTGGCTAGGGCGAGAGACGAGCCGACCGCAATTCTCATCTGCAATACAGGATATCGAGAAACAGGATACCAAGCCCCCTATGGCAAAGAAAGGGTGCAAAAACAAGATTGCAATATCTCGGACACGCCCGACTCCAAGACATGTGCGAAGAGGCCCATCTTCGATACGAGAGCCAAGAAATGAATATAGGCTCAGCACAAGCTGCAACTCTGATGTCTATTTGATACCCGATGAATTTCTTTGGTTGCTTTACTTAGGGAATCACATTTTAGCGCTATGATGGTCACTGTAGCAAGTATGCAGTTCACGGCACTCAAGATATTAGTTGGGGAATCTGGACGGGGATCTGGGGTACACCTTGGGATTATGTCCGATGTGATTTCTTAGACATGTACAAGCATATCGCCAAAATGCCGTTAATTACGAGTTTTATTGTTATGAGAGTACCTTCATTCGTCCGATGTTAGCTTTCGCCGTTAGAAATAAGGTTGAGACATCGTCATTGATCACTTACTCCTGCACTCAATAAAGTTCGTGGGAGGGAGTACGATGCATCCGATACTTCGTGGTAAGATCTGATTATTCAGATGACTATCACCTCATTTTGACCACGGCGGAGGATTTGAAGACAACCGCCATAACCACAGTATATAGAATTTGACACTGTATTTTTAAGGTATAGCAGTATAAAGCCACTAGGTTACCACCCACCTAGGTACCTATATATGTCACAACCACGAGGCTACCTATAGCTATTGGTATGCGGATTGATTGAATAAATTAAATACTTAACTAGGTAGGTACCTAAGGTATATTGAAAAGGATATAGTATCTAAGGTATAATTATGGTGCTATCGCCGGCCTGATTATTTGAGATTTAAAGACTTATTTAAAAAGTACTTACTCTATAAGTACTTGTTACTTACCCAGATTCTACCTAAGGAATATCGCATGGGAATATTTTATAAATATTTATAAAATATTTATATATAATATGAAATTAAAGGTATTTGGTGTATCAAGTTTCACACACTGTGGTTTTGGTGGGTTTTAACTATTTAGCGAAACTGGTGTCCAGGGTAGAGGTTTAGGTCAAAATTAATTGGATAAATGTGCATGAACTGAACTATCCGAATCCTCTACGCATTGTCGCTATCTTCAACATGTTCGAAATCAATTGATTCTGCTAATCAGAGGTCTTAATTTATCAGTCTGAACGCAAGGAAGCTAGCTCATTCGAGCAGCTTTACAAATTCAACTTAAAAATGAAGGCTCATGACGCGCCGTCAAACTTCGACTGTCGCTAATATACATGGGACGCTAATGACTTGAATGTGAAAACAAACCGTTTGAGATGCCCTTTTAATACATTGATATACTTAGCGAGAGGGAGGCGCTAATATCGGAAGGTGTGGTAGTTAAGAGACGCCCCCAAAAGTGGCCAAAATCCCCATGTAAATTAAAGAAAAATACTATTAACAAGTTAGAATCTCGGCCATTTCACCATTCCCAAGCTAAACTTGATTTGCGTTTATCCTGTAAGACTAGGCTATCAATGATACTGTCAATGTTATATCCTTTTTAAGATACGAATGTGTGAAATATAGCGATCTGTATGCGAACTAGGTGGCCTATAGCTGGGTTGGGTAATAGGAGCACAAGGATAGTCAGCTATGATTGTCGCAGGGAATCTTAAAAACAAGTCAAAACGCCCAGAAAAAAATAAGAAAACGAAAATCGTTGTCAGATACTAACTTACATACAAGAAGAGAAGAAAGCAACCACCATTTCATTCTTTAAGCTGTCGGATGCGTCAGGTGAGTACGTTCGAATGTTTGATATTGGTGTCGCGGTGTCGGCACCATAGCCGTCAGCCACTGGAGTAGGCACGCGCCCCAGAACGGTAGCCTACCTTCTACCATGAACATTAAGTGCCTACCATAGGTACCTGGTTAGGTAGGCATGAGGACATGAGGTACTTGGTAACGCCATGCTCGATAGTATAATATGGATGTGGATTTTACCTCAGACAGACTAGACTAAGCTGTCTCGTTGATTTGAGGCATTGGGTTCTGTCAATCCGTATGAATGTAAGGACACACCGCAACTCAAGCCATTGCCTCCTCTTACTGGCCGTTCCAGCATAGATCGTCGATTGAGGAGCAGCCATACTGGGCTTGCCGTTTGGCTGCATGATGGCGGCGCAATGAAACATGTTGGCGGCTAAGCGAACACCCGATCTAAATTATCTACCATTCTCTTGCCTCCATGTTCTACTCCTCATTCTGTTTTCCAGATGTCGGTGTTGTGCACTGTTCAGAATTGGGTAGCTTCTTCGAGCCAACTAACAATCCCCTACTTACACGCTTTCTCATAAATCATGACTTCACCTCACTACCGGGGTAAATCAGGCAACACCGATCGGTTTCACGATGAATACACTGTAGGATGGGTGTGTGCCCTACCAATAGAGCAGGCGGCAGCGATTGCCATGTTAGATCAGCAACACCCCGATTTATCTAAACCGGAAAACGACCCAAATACCTATACTCTCGGTTCTATCGGAAATCACAACATTGTTGTGGCATGTCTTCCTAAAGGCAAAATCGGCACAGCCGCCGCGGCAAATATCGTGAGCCAAATGATCCGTACTTTTCCTGCTATAAGAGTTGGCTTGATGGTTGGCATTGGTGGTGGGATCCCACCATACGTTAGACTGGGCGACGTCGTAGTTAGTGCACCGGCATATGACTATCCAGGAGTGGTGCAATGGGATATCGGGATTTTGGAAGATGGCAGCCAACTCAGACGGATCGGGGCATTGAACAATCCACCAACATCATTACTCACGGCTCTATCAAAACTCGAAGCGCAACATCGATTGACACGACCAAGGATACAAGACTATTTAGAAGAGCGCAGGCGAAAATATCCGGATTCGCCTCCAACATATTTAAGAACAGAGACAATGAGAGATGTGTTGTTCAACGCAGGTTACAGTCACATCCATAACCTGCCTCCCCGGAGTTGGTTGCATATCATCATGGATTACACCACTGCCGCCTTTCTCTGGTTTCTTGGATTGCTTCTCGGATTTGAGCTGTTTAACTCAAGCACATCCTTGAGCCACATTCATTCTGAAGACACCAGAAAGAAACAAGAGGACGACCAGACCATAGAAGATGACTGCCAGTACTGTGACAAGTCTCAGGTTGTCGTACGGAGCCCACGAGGAATGCTTGTGCATCAAGGTCTGATCGCATCTGGCAATAAAGTCATAAAAGACGCTGCATTCAGAGATGCTCTGAATGGAAAGTTTGGTGGCAACGTTCTCTGTGTCGAGATGGAAGCAGCCGGGTTAATGGATAACTTCCCCTGCATCGTTGTCCGAGGAATTTGTGACTACGCTGATTCGCATAAGAACTATGCGTGGCAGGATCATGCTGCTGCTATTGCTGCGGCATATACAAAAGAATTCCTACAGTATGTGCAACCAAGCGAAGTTTCTCTCGAGAAACCAGCTACGCAGATCATGCATCATGGTTAGTGGCAGCCATTACCTGTATAATCGGTCATTTTAACATACATGTAGTCATGGATATAGGGAGGGATGTTAAAAGGCTCCAGTCCGTAGAAGACAGGAAAGAGAACCTTAAGATCTTTGACTGGCTCTCCAGTATCGACTATGGCTCACACCAGAGTGACATCTTGGAGAAGTGGTGTCCAGAAACAAACCAGTGGTTTCTGGGGTCTGATGCATTCCAAGAGTGGCTCCACGGCAGAGGAAAGAGTATGTTTTGCCCGGGCATACCAGGAGCTGGCAAGAGTGTCCTCACATCTGCGGTGATCAATTATCTTAACAATAATGTTTCAACGGGAGATATCGGCATCTCTTATGTTTACTGCAATTTCTCCCGAAAAGATACACTCGAAAATTACCTTGGAAGCCTCATAAAGCAGCTCGTCAAACGACAAGACTCCCCCTCCCTAAAAGTCGTGAGAGACTTGTACGAAAAACATAAATACAACGAAACACGGCCGTCTCGTGATGAACTCTCTCAGACATTACATGATGTCCTGGCACTATCTACCTATAACAGGGTGTTCATTATGATTGATGCCTTAGATGAGTGTTCAGCGGACAACGAATGTCGAATCAGACTGATACACGAAATTTTAGATCTCCAAACAAAACACAAGGTCAACACATTCACAACATCACGAATGATTGAAGAGATTGCAGTACATTTCCAAAACGCAGTGACAGTGCCCATACATGCCACCGAGGATGACATGAGGATATATATAAACAAACGCTTACGCGTCCAGGACAACGAACTATTCGACGATGCCATCCGACAAATGATCATCTCAAAGCTAGTTGAAGCAGCTGGAGGGATGTAGGTATTCATTCTTGCTTTACCTCCCTAGGTAGTCTGTTCATATTATACCTGAGAATAATACTGTTACTAAATGTGCCCTACCAGGTTTCTTCTCATAGAACTATACTTAGACTCATTAATTGCGTCGCCAACAATCGGAGACATTAAACAAGCTTTAGGTAATCTGGCAACAGGGCCGGCCGGACTAGATACCGCATACGACTTCACGATGGAAAGGATCCGAAACCAAGGAAAAGCGCACTACGAATTGGCAAAACAAATATTCGCATGGATCATTTATCGATTAGGACCAATAAATGTCAAGGAACTACAGTACGCACTCGCGATCAAGCCAGGGATGAAAGTATTTGACAACGATTTCGTGCCCAGTGTCAAAAAGATTCTCTCGGTTTGTGGTGGGCTTGTTGAAATAGGTGGTTATGATGTTATTGGATTATTCCATTACACTGCGGACGAATATCTCAGAAAAACACAAAGCGAATGGCTCCCAGACCCGCATTCAAAGTTGGCGACCATCTGCATGACTTACGTACAAATATTTGACTCCGTGGACCTCCGTCCGTTTCCTTTGCATAGATATGCCATCTTCAACTGGGGGAACCATTTACGCCTCTCATCTAACTTCAACTTAGAGGATACTTTGTCATTCCTCAAAGGAGAAGTTACTATACAGATACTAACCCAGCCACTGTTTCTTTGGCCTTCGTCGCTACATCGGGTAGTGGGACTCCATATAGCAGCATATTACGGTCTAGAAGAAGTGGTATCGACCTTGCTGCATAGTCACGATGTAGACATCAGGGACTCAGAAGGGCGAACGCCACTACATCTTGCAGCAATCCAGGGACACGAGGCTGTTTTCAAGCTACTCTGTAGCAAGGGAGCAGATGTTAACGCTCAAGATGTGAAGTCCAATACACCGATTTTAACTGCGGCCTCTAATGATCAAATCCCCATTGTTAAGTTACTGCTTGCCAACGACCAAGTTGATTTTAACCACACGGCGCGTGGCAGAACGGCGCTGCACATGGCCAGTTCCCTGTGGGGGGAACCAGATATGTTCAAGGTGTTACTCCACAGCAGACGGGTTGATCCCAATATACGAGACGAGCAAGGCCGAACGATCCTATTTAATGTTATACGGTCTGACCAGAAGATTGTTAAAGCACTGCTTGATTTCGACAGCGTCAACCCCAATTTGCAAGACAACCTTGGAAACACGCCCTTATCAGAAGCAGTATCGAACGCAAAGCACAGGGTCGTGGAATGGCTACTCGCTGATAAACGGGTTGACCCTAATTTGCAAGACATATACGGTCAAACAGCTTTATTGAGAGCTATGGAAGAAGACTTTCCAGATGTCGTTGAGGAGCTACTTGCGTCGGAAACTGTTGACCCTAATGTAAGAGATGAAAATGGGAATACGCCGCTATGGCACGCTGCCGGCTACAGAGAGGCAAAGATTGTTAAGCTACTGTGCGCTTGCGAGCGAACCGACCTCAATGCGAGGAACATATATGGCCAAACGGCTCTGTCTGGCGCCATAGAAGAAGAGAACGAGGTTATCGTTAAGGCTCTACTTAGCTTCGAAGGAGTTGATCCTACTGTGGAGGATGACTATGGGGACACGTCATTATCAATAGCTTTAAGAACGGGGAATCAAGCTATCATCAACATGCTACTATTTAGTGGGAAGGTGGATTCTATTCCAGACGTAGAGGAATATTACTTTGGAGTTGGGGGCGAGCTTATGTTCTGACAGACCATCAATATACACGCAAGGGAGCTTTGGCCCCCTCTACGCTCCTGTGAAGTCCAATGGATAGCGTTGAGCGCCGAATCTTGGGAGTTCCCGTTACACAAACGGAGGCTCGCGAATAAAGGGTGAAAATAAAAGCTCACAGAAATGACTCTCCCCTTCTCTCACTAGACGGGCACCTAGTCGCGAGATTGACTAATATTGCGAGCTTGAGATAACTTCTACTACTTGCATCTATTTATGTGTGCAACTCCTTCTGTTCATTCAACCTCATCGATAACTGACTCTAATATTTGTCTTTTATAAATAAGGCAGTACTATGACAGACCCTACTGTGATCCTTATCACGGGTGTGAGCAAAGGTACTTAAAACATCGTGATGTCAACACAGGAATAGAGGCATACATCCATTGCTAATTTGCAGTGCAGGTATTGGCTTGCGTATGGCTCAGATGTGCCTAGACAGACCCAACCACATCGTTATCGGAAGTGCCCGCGACGACTCCGCACCTGCTGTCGCGGGACTGAAGAAGGCTCCAGCTGGAAGCTCCAAGCTTCTTCTCGTGCACATTGAAAGCATGTCGCCAGAGGATCCCAAGAAAGCACGCCCTGCGATATGACATGGAAGGAATAGGATCGTATTTCTCAAATATCGTAATTACGCCAAGACAAGGTGCAGTCATCATGACGCTAGTTGCTCGCTGTCTTTGAGCCACAGATATCTGTGTGGCTGATGATCAGCATTGATATGTCCCTATCCGGATGCAGGTTGAAGCATGTTGGCGGTAATACAGGTCATCTCTCCAACAACGATGAAATTGATGAAATTGCACTTTGCAAGATCACGTTATGGCATTCAATACTTCCGTCGCCCATCGATCCATGTGTGAGATACCTATACTGACCATTGGCATTGCCTTGGTCGAGGAACACAAGCCCCTATTGCGACAAAACTGGTAAGATGTTCAGGTTTGTGAAGTACAGCGCAATTGAAGAATCTACACTTGAAGAGTTCCGACTGATAACAAATTAAAAAATGAAAGAGATTATATAATCAAGCATTCTGCTACTTGAAGGAAATCGGAGTGCGGATATTCTAGGTTATAATACCTAATCTTGCATAAGGAGGTAGGTATGCATTAGGTACCTAATGCACGCTACTTCGCACCCAAGCCGTCAATTATGTCAGCGGCCCCGACAAATGCAAGCTCTTCCATTGTTTCATTCCATAATCGTCGAGCAATCCGTTGGCCTTCGGACGTGTACACCATGGGAGCAAGTCTATAGACATTAATTTCAGATAGTTAGCAAAAGCGGCTTGCGAGCGCGGAAGAGCGAGGCCCCGGGGTCCGACATACGGTTGTATTTTGCCGTCCTCTAGATACTGCCCGTGGCACTCCTGTCCGTGCTTGACGGCCGCATCGGTGAGACTGCGCGCTCCGACGGCAACCGTGCGGCCCAATATGGCCTTGAAAATGGCAAATATGAATGTCCCGATACTGCCCCTTATTTCCCTGAAGAGTGCCGACTTGCACAGGCCCGGGTTAGGTGCGTTGACAACGGCTACACTTGGCGGGACGCGCTTCGCTAGCTCCCAGATGAAGAACTGGCCCAGTAGTTTCGATGTGTCATAGCGGTCCCGGGTGTCAAAATTCGACTGGTCGTCGAAGGCGGGTAATAGAGGAACAGAATTCCTCTCCTCAAACCTGGCCCAGGATGCGACATCGGAATTGACGATGAGCAGGCGGCCTGGCTGTTCCGGCGGGTTCTTCTCCTTGAGTATTGGAAGAATCAATATGGTGAGTAGGGCCAGAGATAGATAGTTGACCTGGATAGACTGCTCGTGGCCCGTGTTCTTGTTGAGCTCAAACGCCAGCTTGTCGAGGGCGGCATTGTTGATGAAGATGTCTAGGCGATCCAGGCCCTTTACGCGCTCCGCGAAAGACGTGATGGATTCGTAGCTGTCTAGATCGAGCGGCCATACCTCAACCGCTGGTCTATCGGAGCTCTTGCCGACGAGTAGTTCCTTTTTGGCATCCTGGCCCTTTGGCTCGCTGCGTACGGCAAGGATAAGTCGGCTAAGGCCCAGGTCCAGAAGCTGCCGCGCACATTCAAAGCCGATGCCGGTGTTAGACCCGGTGATTATGGCGGTTTTGCCGTCGAGGTCGACCTCCTCTCGCGTCACCGTAGGCGGACTCCCGAAAAATTGACGCTTCAGAAAGGCGAGCCGCGTCGCGCGCTCCTCGGGGGTGGTGTCGAAGCTGGACATGATTGAACATCGATAGATAATTGGACTGTTTACTTGCCTCCAGGATTCAGAATGATTGGTAAGTACCTACCTAGGAATCGACAAAGGGAAGTAGGTAGTTTGTGGTTTGGCCTGTGTAACAGATCGGATTTTCGGACCCGACATGCAATCGAAAATAAAATAACCCCGAGATCTTGTTCGTCAATGGGACACTCGAGCCTTATGACGAACGGTTCGGTCATTACCCATCAAATAAAGGTCAATTGCGCGCTATGAGAAGTACCAAGCCGAGCAAGGGAGTGAGGATGTTACACAAAAGCTCCTCACTTCCACCTACGCCATCTCACAGCCAACAACTACAAGCTACACATCGTTCAATTGATCCGAATCGTGGCATTCGATTCTATAGTATGGCGACAGACTCACCTCCCATGTACACCGACACGCCGCTGGCGGCGATACACACACCGGAATTCGAGACAGGCAAGGTAAGCAGCGGGCGGACGGCTAACGGGCCCTCTCTGACAACGCCCTTATAGAAGAATCCTTTCACTTTCGAAGCATCCAAAATGGTGATAAGCCACAACTCGTTCATCCGAGGCTTCAACAGCATCTACCAGCAAGCGCCGCGCGTGCCGCCAGCAGACAAGCCCGATTTCGCCCAGTACGCTATCGCCTGGCACGACTGCATGGAAGCGCACCACCGCTACGAGGAGGACGATTTCTTCCCCAACGTCGACAAGGCCGCCGGCAAGACTGGCCTCATGGATTTTGCGGTCCACGAACACGGTATTTGATCCCGGTGCTATGATGTTGGGCGTTAGGCCACTCACTAACTTGCCTTTTATTCCTTCGCAACGCACAGCCGCATTCCACGACGGGCTAGAACGGTTCAAGACCTATCTGGTGAAAGAGGGTGCTAGCTTCTCGGCTACTGAGCTCCTCGCTATTATGGACTCCTTCAAAGACCCTTTGTACTCTCACCTCAAGGCGGAGCCCCCCGCTATCGCGGCGCTCGCTAAGTACGACACTCCTGAGCATCCAATAGACATAGTCGCCATTGCCGACAGAGCGGCAAGGAACTCAATCAGCCTGAGCATGGTCTTCAATGTGTTTCCTGTCTTCTTTTTGAACATAGACACGGCGACGTTCGAGGGGGGCATGTGGGACGGCGTCTTCCCTCCCCTCCGCGGGACCGACAAGTGGCTCATGACTAAGGCCGTCCCCATGTGGCACTCGAGCCGCTGGCGGTTTACCAGCTGCTCGCCCGAAGGAAAGTTCAAGCAGCTAGCTGTTTGAACAGTCTTAATAATTTTAACAATATTAATAATATATAATTGAATTGAATTTCTAGACGGAATTTGCCTCGGACCAGCCGCAAAGCTTGGTGCTGACGATAATCCGTGCATTCGGTCCTCGGTGTTGACGATGGCCCGCCGTAGCTTCGGAGGTGGGCCGGACCCGGTGCGATATATGGTAGCCTGGCTTCTACGTGGGAGCCTGGTGCGACATTATTCAGTATATCTATCGCGAACCGACAGGTCTGATTGAACTCTGTCTCGCTTTACTTTCAACTGTGTGGTATTTCGCCGCGGACGATTCTGTGAGCAAATCATGTGGGTCAATTTTTGGATCGCTGCGGCTCTCGTCAGCTCGGGCTTAGCTCAAGACGACCCTGCGCCTGCGCCAGTTGTTGATTTGGGATATGAGAGATACGAGGGCTTCTACGACTCGGCGAGCAATCAAAATATCTATCGAGGGTCAGCACTTCAGGAAATCCTATCTGCATTGTGGTCGTGAACCTGCTTCTAACCGATTCTTAGGATCCGCTATGCCGCTCCTCCGACAGGCAAGCGGAGATGGCAGCTGCCGGAAGCCCCGGCAGAGAATAGGAGCCAAGTGATTACGGCGGTGAATTATCCACCGCAATGTCCTCAGGTGGATGTTCCATTGTACGTATTCCTGCATGCAAGTCACGTACGAACTATATCTAACAGGACGCAAGAGATGTGCCGTCAGGCGACGAAGACTGTCTCTTTCTCAACGTCGAGGCACCGGCAAACCGCACAGGGCTTCCGGTGATGGTGTGGATTCGTAAGTAGCGCATGAATCATCTATCAGAAAAGCCTGCTTCTAACCAGTCCAGACGGCGGTGGCTACGGGGCAGGAAACAACTCCCTATTTCCATTTTCGGAGATGATCAAGACCAACGGCAATTCGTTTATCGCCGTCGAAATTCAGTATCGCCTCGGAGCGTTTGGCTTCTTGTCGTCCGCAGATGTTGCCGAGAAAGGAGCCTTGAACGCAGGTATCCATGACATGCGATTTGCACTTCAATGGGTTCAGAAGTATATTCACCTATTTGGCGGAGATCCAACTGAAGTCACAATTGCTGGATCGTCCGCCGGGGGAGGTGGCGCCATGTTATTAGCAATGGCCAATGGCGGTACTGAGGTTGACTCACTCTTTAAAGGCGTAATCCCTGCAAGTCCGTATCTGCCAACCCAATGGTGAGTACTTGTCTGGCCGTCTCTCTTGGAGTTATGGCTCATCCATTCTAGGGACTTTGACGGTGAATGGCCCGCCGAGTATTACCGTGCATTTGTGGAAGAGGTCGGATGTACCTCAAGCGAATCTGTATTCGACTGTTTGGTTTCGGCAGACACCTTGACCCTGCAGAATGCGAACACCTTGGTCACTACTTCGGCGGGCTACGGGCTGAGAGCCTTTATACCTGTTACCGACGGCTCCTTGATCCAGGAAAGGCCCAGCCAACAACTTCACTTCCAAGGAAATGTCAACGGAATCCGGTTGCTGACTGGTAGTTGCGCCAATGAAGGGCCCGCATTTGTGCCCCAGAACATTACAAGCGAGGCCGCATTCAGAAGCTCTATTCTCAGGATCTACCCGAACCTGAGCGACCAGAACGTGACGAGCATCCTCAACCTCTATGCTGTACCGTCCAATTCGTCTAGCGTGTATGCTGATTCAAACGGGCTGGCCCCTCCTTTCTCGACGACCAACTCCAACTGGGCCGTCGGCTGGCAACAGGCAGCCAACAACCTCTACGCCGAAACGACCATCGTCTGTCCATCCTACTGGCTAGCAGACGCATATTCCAAGGGAGACAACTGCGACGGCTCCTGGAAGTACCAATTTTCTGTCCCTCCTAGCTTTCACAGCGCGGACACATATGCTCTGATAACAGACCCAACCGTGCAAGGTACGGGCATGAACGAGGTCTTTCGAACTGCTTTCCAGAAGACTTGGGGCAATTTCATCGTGAATGGCGACCCTACTCTTAGTACGTCTCAGATTGCAGCATCGGAAGGTGACGATGTATCGGCTGCGGGAACGGGCAACTGGGCACAGTGGGGCGGAGAGGCCATAGGGTATTACGCCATGTTGAACCTCAACATGACAGGCGGCATGCCAACCACCCAGCCTATGATTTTTGATGGAGCGGAAATTGAGTTGACAAGCTATGTTGAGAGTATCGACGGCTCTTGGCCTCCTTTAGAGGCCACCTTCAAAGTTGTTGACGCATGGTCATGGGAAGGTGGTCGAGGGAAGCGATGCCACCTCTGGGCAGAACTTGGCAAGTGGGCGATGGAATAATCAACAATCTGGAATTGTTCAGGCCGGGCCTCGCGTGGGGAATCGGACTTACAGGATTTATATTTGAATAGGGGGGCTGGCTCATCTGTTCTCACCCTTTTTTTCTTTACAGTTCTTTTATTAGGTAGAAAAAAAAGCAGTATTTAGCTATTTTATAAATATTTATAAGCCTTTCATAGTAATAATCAATATTGAGGGGGGTGTGAGCGAAAGCAAGGTACTATTGCTTGAGATGGGATGAGTTGATCATCTGGGTCCTCTTCGGGCTCATTTAGAAAGGAATGGTATTCCGGCCCCACTATAAAGCGGAAGACCGGCGCGGCGTGGCACAATTGGCGACGGATGCTGGCGGAACCAGAAGCGGAAGTTGGATCGTGGCATCGATTGGGTACCCTTAAAGAAAGTCGATGATCTACGACATCTCAAATTGATTCGGCGGGACTTGGAGAGCCAGTGTATGTCCAGATGCATAGGTGGATTAAGAAATCCACGGCCTGAGTAACGAGAAGATCCTTACTACGCGCTGTCATCTGTGATTATTAGCAGCAGTATACTTCTCAAATCCTTCCTAAAGCATCTACGTTTCTACCAATGCGCATCTTCGGATTCAACAGCTTAGGTGTACAAGTTGAACGATGGCAAGACGACGCTAAGTTGTACGTTGCGGATATCGCTCGTCGCGTCCTGCTACCCGATCCATACACTCATGCTTCTGAGCGTCATCGAAGAACTTCTTGATACTTGGCTATTCGGTGTACTATTTCCCCATAGTCGAGAGCTTTTCGTTGCGGAACTCTGCTGTAAAAGGATGAGGTATCATGATAGGAGCGATCGATAGGTCGAAAGCTAAAGTTCTCCAACGAGGAGAGCTTCATTTCCCTCACCGAGTGGTGTAATGGTGGCTGAAACGACATATTATGCAAGCCTCTCATACCAGTCACATACCAGATCCCAGAACCTGCAGGTTAAATTGCCCGCATGTCACGACTTCCATTCCACATAAGGGTAGATTCGTAGGGCTGTGTGAGTATGCATCTCTTGCCATGAAAGGTAGGGCTACTAAAAGCATGTGACGGATTTCACATGCATGCGATCTAGGCCGTGTAACGAATTATCTCCATTGTTGACAACGAAGAGATCGACGGCGAGGTATTTACTCAATATCTCACTGTTATAATCACTTGATTCTAGCATCGCGATTGAGATATCTCCAAACTCCTTGCCAACGGTACTTAAGAGCTCCGCGACTAAAGAGAGCCTTGCACATCATCCTCCCACTTCTAGAGGCGATGAGAGTCATTACTCTGCGAAACAAGGTCGCGCAGGAAGGTATCGCGATAGCCAGACAAGAACGCCTTGCACCAAGGGACATTCCCCAGAGTAGGAGCCTAACGAGATACTCTCTTGCAGCGATCAGCGAAGTCTTGGCAGTCAAATTTGACTTCTCATTTCCACTAGAGCTGGCTAGGGTAAGATTCCCGAGCTGCGGCTGGACCAGCCCAACGGGATCCCTGCTCCGCCAATAAGGCTAGCCGAGTCTTGATATCTCAGGACGGGACGGCATTGGCGAGAATGATTCGAAAATCGCGACTACGACCGAAAACGGAATGTTTCCATTCAGGGATCATTTCAGCTCATGGGTCGATGTGAGTAATATCCTCGACTCAACTCCAAGCCAAGCCTCGTAAAACCCGGGACGGTGGTCTTTTTCTCTCGCTGCTTTTTAATTGTGAGGCTCATGAGAAACGGTGTGCCACATGGTTTCTCGCCATCATCACACGTTCCACCCGTTTGGCTCCAGCTGGAGAATTTTGCGTCTTGGCAAATTCGAGATTCATGCTCGCTTATTTCCTCCCCGCGTGACACATACCGCGTAGGTGCAGCATTCGACACCGAAGGCAGCAGTCCTAAATCATTCCGCAGTCGTTCGAGAAGAGTTGACGAGTAATAACATTCCATCGAATAATAACAATTCAAATATCCACGATGTTTCGCATAGGGACTTCTGCGGGCACGATGCTGATCTGGACTTTGGAAGTCATACGGGCGTGAATTCGTCCGGGTCGATGAGAGTTGACCGAGGTTTCTAAGTGCAAATGATGTCCATTGGTGCCCTACTCCTTAGTGCAATCTGACAACAGGACGGGTCGATACCCTTACCCTGTAGATGCAGCTAGTTGGGCCAGAAATTAAGCTACCGCTCTTGGCTCTCCGCTGAACCAGGCAGCCAAAGTCCTTGCGGTGAATTGCTGTGCCCCATCGCGCTTCGAGTGAGATGAGGTCGAGTAGGGGGCAAAAGGATAAAAGGAGCGCGATAGTCGTGGGTGACGCTGTGGAAGGCTTCCGTCTCTGCAAGCGTATTTCCGATTTCCGCCCACAAAGCCCACGCCGCTCAAACTTCGAGTACTCAAATCATCAAAGTACCGAGACGTCTTGATATCATAAACCACCATGCTCGTCCAAACTCTTGTTCTTCTCGTCGCGCCAGTCGCCATGGCCGCGACGCCACGCGCGCGTTCTGGCCTGCCAAAGAGCCTAGCCCAATCCAAGCTCCTCAACGTGCTAGCGACATGTGAATCAGGTTATGTCACCTGCGAAAACGGGTGTATGCCTGCTGACGGTGTCTGTTGCAATGACAACACCGACGAGTACTGTCTGTCTGGATACTATTGCATCCCCGATGCATGCTGTCCCGATGGGGAGACATGCGACGGCTCGAGTGGCGGCGATGCTGAATGCGGCATCCTCGAGGTCGAGTGCGGCGATTTGTGCATGCCGTACGACGGCACGTGTTGTAGTGATGGGCTGCACTACTGCCCCGACTTTGGTACATGCACCGACGACGGATACTGCTGCGATCTGGGCGACAATTGCTCAGGAAGCTCCTTCACCGATTTCACCGACTTCCCAACCTCAACCCCAATCACAACCTCGACGGAGGATGACTTCACTTCCACCACTAGCCGCACAACAACGAGGACGACAACCACCACTACCTCGATTGACGAAGAAAGTACGTCCACTACCAGAAGTCAGACGACGACGCCGCCAGCAACAGAATCAACCACGGCTGAAGAAACGAGCGCCGACGCACGTACCACCTCTACCCCCGCTGCCACTATCACTACCACTGTCTCGGAGCAGGCTGGTGGCATTTTCACGGCTGACAGCAAGATAGCTGCCGGTATTGCTGTCGTTGCGGCATTGCTAGTTTAGAAATACGCTACCATGTGGTCAGATTGGGGGATTGGTAATAATGAAAAGGTTTCAAGTTTTCGTCATATCGGATATGAAGCACGTTATATTGCGGATACATGAGCGAGCGTGTCGGGTTGGAGTTCAGTTGGACCGGTAATGCTGGAGTCAGTACTTATATACCCATCAATAAGAGTTGCATATCATTAAACCTTGTCATATTCGCTAGATATGTAATGAGTTTCATCGGAGTGATGCCTGGTAATTGTGTCCCTCTGTGCCTCCTTTCCGCGTTCCAATTTACCTACCTAGGTAGGTAGTATGATGTTCTAGACGGTTGAAATTGAAGATTCCTAGACTCGGCTTGTTACACCACTAACTTCAGAGATAAGGCATACGAGGATATGAGAGTGAAAGATCATGTTTTAGACCAGTAGATCCGCCGTGGTGTTTTGATACTGACGTATCTAATACTCGTATTAGGGCAACTTAGAGTACGAGGACGATCTTCAAGATGGTATCTAGGAAAAGATACAAGCACGCTCCGCAGCGCCTTAGCCGCTCATTATTCTTGAGATTTCTTGAAAAAATATTGCACAAGTACTTCCATAGGATAGAATCATTAAAAATTATGAAGTAGGTGAAAATAAGCTCGTCCAGGTCTAAGAAAGCGTGTTAATATCGAGGGATTACGAATCCCCTGTGGAGCTCACAATCGGAAGGTAGACCCGTTCCGCCTTAGCGATAGCCGACCGGGTTAGGTATCACCTACAGCGGTAATGAGCAAATTCAGTGACGTCATCATAACGGTTGCAACGCTCATCTCGAGTCTTTCTCCCATTGAAATTGACCAAACTATCAACTCGAATCCAAAACAGTTACCTCAATTGACGACCTCATTCAACTCTCGCCCGAAATACCATAAATTCGATAGCAGTCACACTCAAAAATGTCAAGTTTCACTACTCTGCGCACAGCTCTGCGAGCTCGCGCTGGAGCTTCCCTTGCAGCCAACAACGCCAGCCGCCTCGCAGCCAGACAAATCCACCGATCCGCGGCGCTGCGCGCGTACAAAGATGACCAGGACCGGGAAAGCTTGAAGCCCAAGGCGCACGAGTACACGCAGAGCGGGACAGACGACGAGGTCGCTTCAATGAACGACGCCGCTTTCAATCCCGACAAGACAGCTCCCGAGACGGAGAGGGCCGCCGCGGGGGCTGGGGGCGGTAGCAACCCCCTCAACGAGAGCCCGGCAAGTAAGAGCTTCTCGGAGGCGGGCCGCGACCACGAGAACGATAAGACGCATCATGGTCATGGTGGCCAGAAGAAGGCCAGCGGTAGTAGCAGCGCACCCAAGAATAGCAAGACAGGCTAGGGACTAGGTTAAGATCTGGGATTTAGCAGCAGCAAGGATAGTTGTACAAAGGGAAAAGTCAATGGGTAGATGTGTATATTTTGCAATCACCGAGTTCGGGCCCGGAGTCGTTACATCTGGTCGTTTGGCGACAATGCATCGCAGGAGCTTCATTACGCTACCGAACTTCTATCATGTCTAATGTGAAATGCGGTGCACAGCAAGCACGGTGAACGAAATAAGTAAATTTCAAGGACCACCAACTCCATGCCCATGCTGTCCAATATGCTTCCTTACAGGCCCTGCTCAACCATACAGTCCGTCCATATCGTCCTCCTCTTCCTCATCGTCCTTCGGGATCTCCACGACCTTCTTCTTAGTCAGGTCGTGTCTGCACATGGGGCAAGTGCCCTTGCTCAGCAGCCATGGGCCCACGCACTCGAGGTCGTAGCGGTGGCGGCCGGGACACGGCAGCTCGACGACGAGGGGATACGGGTCCGCCAGGAAGTCCTCGGCGCAGATGGGGCAGCCGTCGTCCTTCTTCAGCGTCTTGCTCGGCACGCGGTCGAGGCCGTCGAGGTACTGCTGCGACAGGCCCGGGACGGCGTCGGGCGGCGCGCCGATGTCCGCCTGCAG
>JAOXNQ010005881.1:0-18938 GCA_028571165.1 Hypoxylon perforatum
CCCTTCCCCTTGTCGGCGCGCGGCATCGGCGTCGGCGTCGACATTGCCGCTCTGGCGGCGTCGGCGGCCTGCTGTTGCTGTTGGGGCGAGGTCGCGATGCCCATGGTCGAGACCGGGGGGTTGTTGTGAAACAGCACGAAGATGTGGTAGAAGGAGGCGCGCAGCTTGTAGGCCAAAACCTTCAGCTCGACGTAGTCGCCCACCATCGGGATCACGTACTGCTCGAGCATCACGAGACCCTCGCGCGACAGCCAGATGATGTGGAAGTAGAGCTCGAGCGACTGCGTCGCGCGCGTCGTGTCGAGGCGCCGCTGCTTGCGCGCGCGTACGAGTTGTCCGGCTACGTTTATCGAAAGTCCGAGGATCTTGAAGAGCATCGACGCCAGCAGTGCGTTGTTCGGCTCGACGGCCTTGGCGAGGCGCCCGAGGAACTTCTGGTCCACCTCGGAGGACGCCATCGGTTAGGAGAGCAGGGGGTTAGAGGTGGCCTGGTATAATTAAGAGTGAGAAAGAGTTGCGCAAACAAGAGTCGGAGTCGTAGAAGTGAGAATCGAAGTCTAATTTGTGTCGATGAGTTCGGGAGAGGTGAAGCTGCAATCGTCGAATCCGAGTGACAAACCCTTTCTTTAGTTGAAAATAACTTTGAAAACGAGCGACTAGCAAGACGACTAAATCTCAGCACATGAGAATCTTGTCGTTGCTGGAATATTCGATCCGGTGAAAGGGGCGCAAGTCACCCCGGTAATCGATCCGACCTTTTTTTTCTTTCGTGAAAGCAGGCAACTCTAGTCGATAGAGCTCCGCCAAGTTTTCCACGCAATAAGTCCTAGTACGAGAAGTACAGCTTAACCAAAATTAAACATTCGAATATTATAATAGACTATTGTTACGATATATTAGCTGGCGCAATCTCTCGCGGGTTGCATCTTTGAAGCCATCGACCGTGCGGCGATTGTCATTGGAGGGGGCTACTGACCAATATGATACAGCGAAAGGTAATACAAACAAACTGAAGGTCTGGGATAGGATCAAATGCACAGATTAGGGTAATACGAGTGAAGGAGCCAGCTGGGAAATATCGGCGAGGGATAGTGGAGGCTGATGAAATAGGACGGCGGCGGCGGTGGTGGTAGGTGTCCTAAAGCCTGTTGGATCGTGAAGCATTTCGACGTCAGTACCGCGTGCACGTCTTTGCTATGATTTGATCCAATCGTTATATGGGAACTACCGGTTTAGGATAGTTTTGTTATATATAGGATCGTCGCCGAGTCGGGCGAAAAGAACTTGGACGAGGCCACTTTCATGAATCCCCCCCAATGGCACCAATGGCGGTGTGAGGTCAACGAGAACAGTCCTCAATTGGTAGCTTTCCAGGCTTTCGGTTTCGAACTATGTGGAGTTCCCGTTATGATTCGACTCAATGTGTTCGACTCTTGGCCCCCGCGACGTCTAGGCGGCTCCAGAAGTCGACATTAGCGTGAATATGGACGGTTCTTCAGCTGGCAAGGAGTAGGCACCTATGGTTAATGGTGGAGGTTGGATCGTGAATACTGCATGTACGGATGTATGTATGTGTATGTATGTGTGAGAGCCTCCCCAGGTTTTCTTTTTCTTCAGTAAAGGGGTGGGCACACGGGAAGTAAATAATGATTTTTTGTTGTGTGCTTCGCGCTTATGCACGTATATGCATGTGTAGTAGTAGTATATGTCTGGGCTAGATCCGCGTGGGAAGGGAAGAGAATAAAAATAATTATCAGGAACTGCAGGACGACCTTGTCTTGCATGAACTTTGGACCGTGAACTTCTGGGCTAAGCGTCTTTCTACAGATCCAGATCTTCAGATCTTTTCTCCCTGTACAATTGCAGAAACGCGCGTTGGTAGGTTTCTCTCTCTTTTATAAATGCTTGTCATATGGATGCGACGTGGAGCTGGGGAAGCGCGAAGCCAAGAGCATGGGGGAAAGGAGAGAAAACGCGGAAACAAGAAGATATTGTGTCAGGAAGCCATATCCAAATACCACGAGTCTTGTGTAGTACTTGTACCGGGTGCAGACAGTTTAGTTTCCGATCTTCCAGGGAGCCTGCTGCGGGCGACAGGCGAATGAGAGGCCGTTTATCGTGCAGCAGCTTTGATGCAAGATGAGTTGTCCACTCCTAAGCCTCCCAGAGAATGAGGTCAACAGGACGAAGGTTTTACTTTCAAGACTTCCAACAGGAAAACAGGCTCCGGATCCGAGCCGGACTTTTTTCTGGACTCGATAACGCTCGTGTAACTTATAGATATAGCCCCCTTCTGAGACGTTGGACGTCAATGTGGAAATAGGTAGGGCTTTCGTCTACCGGGTTAAGTCTTGATGATTGGTGGTTGCAAAAAAGGAAAAGAAGAGTAATTTGTTACTTGGCTCAGATTTCTTTTTTCGACTTATGACGGGCCCAGCCGCGGCGCGCAAACACGTCCCAAAAAGTGCGATATTCCAGAAATGACAGGGTACAGGGTCAGGGTTCAGGGGTCCCTTTTTTCTTTTGATTATCAACGACGTTATCTCCAGCCAGCCTCTGTTCCGAAAGGTCTCGGTTTCGAGTCATCGTCATTACCGGGGAGCCGCGTATCTTGATAGACTGACTCAGGTAGGGTACTTACAGGTATAAATCCCGCGATTCCGCGGCTGAAAAGTCCTTTTACTCTAGCACCCCCGTTGTGGGAAAATCGTGTCATGGCTCATAACTCGCAATTATTATTGGTAATTATTTGGTTGCCTGCCTCGGCTATCTGTTACACGTAACGAACGAACGATTACAAGACTAGCACTTGAACTGTCCCGTAGCCACGGCCCACGGGTTTTTAGTCTGTGTGCTAATGCCACGATTTACTTGTCTAAGACACTTAAGGCACCCTCATGTGGCATAACGCGTGGGCACGGGGACGGAGAACGGAATAGCTCAAGAGGCCAAGCAACGGAGAAACCGCTCGGTTTCATCCGGCTAACCGTATAGAGTGTAACGGGAACACGCCTAGGATATTCCATGTGGCGTTATTCACCGATGCTGGAGCCCGCCGAAGACAGATAGAAGAAACAACGACAACTTTCATCAATCTAAAACCGCGAAAGTGGGAGTGGGAAGAGACGCGCACTCGCGTAGGATATGCGCATCTGCTGCAACCACAGTTTGCTGTGTTGCGGATGGTGACAGGGGAGCCTGGTTGGAGATCCATTGGCCAATGACAAGAGAGAAGAGGCAGATCCCTCCCGATCCCCAACCACCCGATTTTCCTCAGCGCGGGTTGTAGCTCATAACTGAATGCTATTAATAATGACGAGCTGACCTCTTAAATTTTACGTAGAGGATCCTATCCAGCGCAACTAGCGCATATTCCGTACTTACACGTGTACTTGGGATGACCTCACTCCCTGAACCATAGGAACAGTTCAGAGGGAGATGGTCCATTGACAGAGGCCATTCGCTCCGCTCCGATGGCCTTGAGATATGCGGCCTGCTGTAGCCTATCTACCTGTCCATACAGCTTACCCCATCAATCTATATTGCAGGTTGCGGAATCTGCGGCCGTCGTCACAATCCTGACTACCGCGAGCTCCACTACGACTGTCGACACGCGCAACAAACGGGCAGAAAGAAACTGGCGGTGAGGGAACAACTCGCGCATTTTCTGCCTTCTCCCTTCTCTCCACGCTTCTGTCTGTCCCTACGAAAAACGTCTCCTGTCCTTATGCAGGTGCGCATGATTGCTAGCAGTCGGTACCCGGTTCTAGAATCCTGTTATCGTGGGGGGAAATGAGTGACGTGTTGTGTTGATCTCGTATGTCGGAAGATGTGAGGTAACAGAGCACGACTCTTCGAGAAGCCCAATCTCGTTTTCCGTCGAATCTGAGCAGATCGCCAAAAATGTGCAGTTTTGATATCAGTCTCGAATGTTCACTGCATTCCGTTGGTTGCACGACAGGATGCGAAATATGCACCCCCTGATTCGACAGCTGCACGTCGCAGGCAGCTCATAGCTACCTATGCAGCCTTACAGCATCTCCAAGTCTAGCAAATCATGAGGGCTTGCAAATAGGACGCCCATGACTTACCGAAGCCCATCTGGTCCACCGTGAGTTGATTGGCCTGGTTGACTAAGAAGGGGTATATGATCTCATTCTATGATGGGGGAGGAGGTAACCTACAGCTTGCATCTGCAGCTAGTGCTCAAAAATGCCACTCACACGTATCTAGCCAGTTGCATCAGATCATTATGAGGCAGACTGGAGAATGTATGCCAACATGACAATTTATGAGAACCTAGGCCTCTTAATAGAAATCTGCCTAGCAGCACTGGAGACGATAGACGCATTCATTATTCTTAGCCGCTTCATGAAATAGAAGTAGTGATACTTGGATGCTCGTCGTAGGCCTCAATGTACTTTGATCGATCACATGTAAATGTTCATTGTATTGTATGGATTAGGTAGGTATAACTTCATTCGACGAGACACCTCTAATTTAATAAAAGACCGATTCAAGAGCAGTTTGGAAGATTGATGTCCTATATGCATATATCACGGCCACATATATTATTCACATATTAAGTTCTTATTGGCATCTTTGTCGACGTTCATTCTGATAAGCGGTATTTCTAGTTTAAGTGGAATTATGTGTCTCGGCACTCGCGAGAACCTTTCTATTCACGACAGGTTGAAGATAAGCCGTCAGCTTTCAATTTTAATTAATCTACAGTTGAGTCTACTCGCAGTTAGGTCAGCAAGGCCAGCCAGTTGAAACGAAGCTAGCTACGACTATCTTATATCTAGGTCTACCTTTACTCCGGCGAGAAAGCCCAAGTCCATCTATGAGCAATGTTGTAGGGGTGTTGAGCGAACTCGATGCCTAACTTGATATATAGTGCAGACCCAGATATCAGAGCTTGGATTCAAGGCCGAACTCAAAATCTAAGACATAACTTATCAGAGACAACCTCTTAGTGGTAGTTTATGAGACAACCTAGGTTCAGTATACATCTTGGTCACGCACGACAACACTAAGCTCTAAAATGGGCAAGATTACACGGCTCACTTATCTCACTCAAGCAAAACGGTAATACAAGTTCAAGGGTATTAACTCAATCAATGGATGCTATGCTACGAACTGTCCGTTCCACCAGCCAGCTCAACTCCTTACAAAAGGACAAGGGGGGGTATAAATAGAAAGCTGAAAAGTACGCCTGAAACTCCTATCCATGCATGTTTTGCCTTAGTCTCAGGATTTCAGCCGAATATGCCTAAACCACATTCGACTAACTCTCGGACTCTACCTCGCCATTTCACTAGGTTAGTCCTCATCGTCATCAGCCTCATCAAAATCCTCCGCGACGTCAGCCCAGCCGCAACCCCAGCGGCGGCCGCCCGTCTCGCCGCCCGTCCTCAGATCCGCGGGTTCCTCCTGGCCCTCGTTCCAGCAGCGGATTAGAAAGTCATCGCCGGACGTGATGAGCTTGCCCTCGTTGGTCCAGGACACGGCGCCGACTTCGTGTTCCTCGTGCCCGCGGACGAGAGGCGTCCCGATCTTGACAATTGGGATGTTGTCTCTGAGTCGCTGGTGGGTAGTGGATGTCCGGGATGTGAAAGACCCATTAGGTAGATCCGCGTCCGAAGCCGGGTGCTGAGATGTGGCTATGGTGGAGTTCTCGAGCGTTAGAGAACTCATCGCGTCTGTCAGGCCATTTCTGAAGTATCGCTCCTCTGTAGGGAATAAAACAGGTGTGGAATTGCTGCTTCCGACTGCTAAGAGCTCACTTCTTCCGTTACGCGCTGGTCTTATGGCGCACTTGACGTAAAAGCTCGTTACAAAGAATGAAGGGTGTCGGAAGCCATACAACGGACCGAGACCTTGGTGAGGGACTGCGTTATGGCGGCGCCTCGGGGCCTCACCATTGCGAGAGGATAGCTCAGGTGCATGTCCTAAAATGAGATGTGCCGTGGAGTATGCGTAGACGGTGTTATCCTTGCAGAGAGCGTATAGTCGAGAGGCGTCGGTACTGAGCGCTAGAGATGAGATACCGAAGGATCGCCAATGCTGGTGCGAAGAAGGCGGAGCGGTGACCGACAACGGGGAGGGAACTTTTTGGCGTGACGAGTGTATCGAGCGGATGTCCCATAGCTTGATACATGCGTCCGCTTCACAACCCGTTAGTAGTAGGTGTTCCTTGCCTTCTGGTAAGAACTGTAAGGCCGTGACTGATACGTTGTTGACCCGGCCCGGTAGTTCGCGACGAGATGGGGTGTCACCTGGCGTACCTACAGGGACCTGCTGAGCCTGACGAGATGTGTGCGTGTGAGCGTTATAAAGACTGTTGACAGCGCAGCCTTGCTTCGGGGGCTCATGGCGGTATCGTAAGTTGGTGACCCGAGATGTGGAAGGCGCAATAGCTGAGACCGGGCGACCTGTACAACGAAGGTCCCAAACCTGGACACTTCCGTCGCGAGAAGAAGTCGCAAGGACGCTTCTATTCGCTTGACCTGGCTGGAACCGTACTTGCTTCAAGGATGCTGTATGGTGTTGAAGAATCGCAACCGGAGTCTGGGTCATCATGTCTATGATACGACCCGTCTGATCGCCAGATGCTGTGGCTAAGAGATAATCATCGTCGGAAAAGGTTAGATCAATAATGGCATTGCTGTGTGCTTGGAAAGTCAAGTGAATCTTGCTGAATGGCTCATCTGGGCGACCTGACGACGAGTCAAGGAGACGAATTCGACCTTCCTCATCGCCTACTGCTACGAGACTGTTCGTGTTGCAAGTAGCCGTGCAGAACGGTATGCATCTGCCACTTCCCTCATGGCTGATGCATTCGTGAACATCGTTGGGTTTGCTATAAAAATTGGCAGTATCCATTCTCCAGTCGGTAGTCGGATATGACATGTAGGATCGTCTAGCGCGAGACATGCCCCCAAACTCTCTTTGCGCCAGCTGTCCGGCAAGGCCACGGCTTGTTAAGGGGGTAATGCGTCTTGTTGAAATTGATTGTGGAGGCAATTCCATTTCGTCATCACTTTCGTCTGAGTCTGAATCTGAGTCTACTTTTTCTTGCCTTGATGACAAGGACCTAATAGGGCTAAGGAGGGCTGGCCTGGTATCGAACGAGGGGGTCAGGTTGAAAGACACAGAGGGTCGACATGGTGATGACTCGGGAGTGTGGTTGAACTTTCGCCTCTTGGACCGTCGAAGAGAGGGTGAATCTTGAAGATTCTCATCCGGCATAGGCCCGTCTGAAGAAGCAGGAGGTAGTAATGGACTGGAAGGGGCAGGTGTCTGATATCGATTATTCAAAGCCGGGGCGGCAAGGTCCTGGAGAGCCTTCCTAGCGGGGCTTATGCGAGAAGGTACACGGGATCGTGGAGTAAAGAAGCGCCTGAATTTCCGGGGTGTTATGGACGGGTTCCTCCTCTCCTTGCCATTGGAGGCCCGGGGCGGCGAGAGGAGGTTTGGATTCGATATATTGACCGTGTTCGACATATTATCGGCCACTATAGCTTCAATTGCTACTGATAGAGAGTATCCGTAGCCTCCGGCTTCTTCCCACTAGAAGAACAGATGTCGAACGCCGCTGACGCTGTTGATATCTCAGGATTAGCCAAAGACTCGACGTCTAGCAGAGTGGATATTGTAATGAGTATCAATTGGACATAGTGGAGGACCGGAGAATCTGAACAGGTATTTGATAAAATCTGGGGTTTCAAGGGCGTGAAAGACACCGAGTGAAAAGACGCAGATGGTAATTGGTAAAGGTGGTAAGGATTTAATGGTAGCTGTTTCGTAAAGTGAGTGGACACCAAAAAGACCCATAGACACGCCGCGAAAAGACGCGCCCGCGAAAAAACCACTTACACGCCCAAAAGGGAATGACGTTTAGAGCTTGTGCTACTTCGGTACTGTAGTAGTTTGTATGGTTGACACTGTATCACTGTTCCGAAGGCCAAGAAGCGGCGTTGGCGGATAATTGTTGCCCTATTCCGTAATAAGCTACCCCAATTTACCCAATCAGAATTATTCAATTCGCCGTCGCGTGCCAAGCACAGTGTAGGTAAGGCAGACTTGCCAAGATTCTCGAGTTTCTGTGCCCCACTGATAAGTTCTGATAAGCTTATCGAAGAAGTGGTTCCTCGAAAATTTCCGTGAAGATTGAACATTGGACCCTGCCATTTGGGAAGCGGGACACTTTTGCGCTTCGACATACACCAAATAAGCCAACACCATTTGACTTTCATACGGTGTACTCGGGCTTCGAAAGCCATCTGAAGCAGTATGGCGATTCAAAAGAAGCACGGAAAAGGTCGTCTTGACAAGTGGTACAAGTTGGCCAAAGAGAAAGGATACAGAGCTCGTGCCGCCTTCAAACTCATCCAGCTTAACAAGAAGTATGGCTTTCTTGAGAAGAGCAAGGTCCTTCTGGATCTCTGTGCTGCTCCTGGTGTGAGTTACCCCTATATCGCATGAAGAAAGAGGCAGTGGCTAATCAGACATTGCAGTCATGGTGTCAGGTAGCGGCAGAGGCAATGCCTGCCAACAGTCTCATCGTTGGTGTCGATTTATCCCCGATCAAGCCCATACCCAAAGTCATAACCTTCCAAAGCGATATCACTACCGACAAGTGTCGCGCCACCATTAGACAACATCTTAAGACATGGAAGGCCGATACCGTACTTCACGATGGTGCTCCTAACGTCGGTACTGCTTGGGTCCAAGATTCTTTCAACCAAGCCGAGCTAGCCCTCCAGTCTATGAAGTTGGCGACTGAATTCTTAGTCGAGGGTGGTACATTTGTCACCAAGGTTTTCCGATCGAAAGAGTACAACAAACTTCTTTGGGTTTTCAACCAATTGTTCACCAAAGTCGAATCGACCAAGCCCCCTTCCAGCAGAAACGTCAGTGCCGAAATCTTCGTCGTCTGCCGCGGCTACAAGGCACCTAAGCATCTCGACCCCCAGTTCCTCGACCCGCGTGCGGTGTTCGCCGAGCTCGCAGAACAAGCTCCCAACAACGAGGCTAAAGTCTTCAAGCCCGAAATAAAGAAGCGAAAGAGAGGAGGTTACGAAGAGGGCGAATATACCCAATTCAAGGAAATCCCAGCAAGCGAGTTCATCGAGACTGTTGACCCTATAGCGATACTTGGTGGCTACAATAAGCTCTCTTTCGTGCAACCGCGTAATGGCGATGTGGCGCTCGCAGCATTGGATAAGATGCCCGACACAACCGAGGAGATCAGAATATGCTGTGCCGATTTGAAGGTGTTGGGTCGGAGAGAATTCAAGCTTCTGCTCAAGTGGAGGTTAAAAGCTCGCGAAGCCTTCGGGCTGCCGACTAAGAAGACCGCGGCGAAACCTGCCGCCCCCGAAGAAGTCGCAGAAGTCGCAGAAGTCGAGCCTATGGATGAGGAATTGCGAATTCAGGAAGAATTGCAGGCACTCAAGGACAAGGATAGCGCCAAGAGGAAGCGTGAACGACGTAAAGATAATGAACAGAAGCAAAAAGAAATTGTGCGAATGCAATTGCACATGGTTGCTCCTATGGATATCGGCATGGAACAGGCCGGACCTGCTGGTCCTGATTCCATGTTTGCTCTCAAACCCATCGACAAGAAAGGCGCCGTCAATAAGATCGTGAAGGGGAGGATGGCTCTCCTAACAGAGTCGGACGCTAAGAAGGACAGGGACAGCGGTATTGGATCCTCGGGTGACACAGATGAGGAGGACGAAGAGGAAGATCGTCTTGAACGCGAACTCGACAACATGTACGATCAGTACACAGAACGGAAAGCAGAATCGGATGCGAAGTACCGAGCGAAAAAAGCCAGACAAGAACATGAAGATGGCGAGTGGGAAGGATTATCAGCCGATGAGCAACAGTCCAGCGATGGAGAAGAAATGGAAGTGGACAGTGATGAGGAATCTGACGAAGACGACTCGGTTCCATCAAAACCGCTTATTACTGATTTAGATAACGGGCCCGCCGGACCTGGTGGTCTTTCAAAGCGGGCTTCAAACTTTTTCAGTCAGGACATATTCAAGGATATACCAGGAATTCTTGATGGGCCCCAGGCGGAAGAAGAAATGGACGTTGACGAGGATGGATTATCTGATGATGGTCAAATCGAAGCTTTGATAAAGAAAAACGAAAAAGCCAAAAAAGAGAAGTCGAAAGAGAAATCAAAGGAGAAGGTTAAGAAGGTGAAGGTCGATGTTCCATCAGAGTCTGAGGAGGATGAGAAAACTGGCTTCGAGGTCGTGAAGCAAGACCAAGATGATGACTGGGAGAATCATGATAAACGCCGGGATGATGGAACACTGGGTAAATTCCAAGCTCTCCATATATCGATTACAACTTGCTAATTCACTTGACAGACATTGACATTATCACGGCTGAAGCCATGACCCTGGCACATCAGCTCGCTACGGGCCAGAAGACCAACTATGAGGTTATGGACGAAGGCTTCAATAAGCGCGCGTTCCGCGACCGCGACGGGCTGCCGGACTGGTTCATCGACGACGAGACGAAGCACGACCGGCCGCAGAAGCCCATCACGAAGGCCGCAGCGGCGGCCATCAAGGAAAAGCTGCGCGCGTACAACGCGCGGCCCATCAAGAAGGTGCGCGAGGCCAAGGCGCGCAAGAAGTTCAAGGCCGCGCAGCGCCTCGAGAAGCTCCGGAAGAAGTCCGACTCGCTCGCTAACGAGGAGGGCATGACGGAGAAAGAGAAGGCCGACGGCATCTCGAAGCTCTTCGCCAAGGCTGCTAAGAAGAAGCCTAGCACCCCGGCCAGGCTGGTCGTCGCCAGAGGCCTGAACAGGGGTATCAAGGGTCGGCCGAAGGGCGTCAAGGGTCGGTATAAGATTGTCGATCCGAGAATGAAGAAGGAACTGCGGGCGCAAAAGCGAATTTCGAAGCGGAAGTAGATAGCCTTCTAGAGGCTCGTTATATGATATGAGTAATCATACCCATTCTTGGGGCGTTTTGGAATTTTGCATATCACTTCGCCACAAAGAAATGCCAGTCTCATGTGAATCTGTGAATCTGTGAACATGTCAATCCGTGAAATGTCTTGATTGTGTGCATAAACCTCGTTTTTGCCATTAATAGGATACGAGGCTAACTCTATTGGTATCATTTTTTGTGATTACCCCTAATACATATCGAATACCATAGCAGCATCACTACCACACTGCCCATCTCCTTTTTCGCGCGCGTAAGCAAACTCCCAACTAATCCTCCTTATCACCGTTTACCACCAGCCGCTCTCCTGTTCTTGCCCGGGCGCGAAGCCTTGAACGGCCTGCCCTTAGTACCCTGAGGAGCAGGAGCACCGCTCTTCATGCGACGGGCGCTGAACCCGCTCATGTCGCCGGAGCTGACGGCGTCGCCCGACTTGGCGTGGCGCTTGCTGCCGCCGAAGCCGTACTTGTCGTTCTTCTTCACGCGCTTGGCGTTGGGTGCGGGTCGCTCGCCGTCCTTGCCGCGCGAGAATGCCTTGCGCGCATTGTGCTTGGTGAGTTCTGCATCTACGCCCACGTCAAATAGGTCGGCTTCCTTGGCGCCGACGTCGTTGGAGTTTTCTTGGCGTTCTAGAGGGTAGAATGTTAGTATGCGTCATGTACAATAGTAGTAGATAGATGGTAGAATGAATTAGGTAAAATGCGGAATACTCACTCCTCTTGAGCGTCTGGATCTTCTCGAGGGTCTCGCGCTTCTCCTTCTGCCGCTCCTGCAGCTTGGCCACCTGGACCTGCTTGCCGAACTTCTTGAGGTCGCGCTGCTTGCGCGCGTCGGCCGACGCCTTCTTGGCGCTGGCATCCTCGACGAGCTTGGCTTTGACTTTTTCCATGTGCCCGTCGTCTTTCACCATCTCGGCGAAGTAGTCGGTGGGCCGCGAGAACGGCACACCCTCGGCTTTGAGGAGCGCGCGCGCCCGCTTCGCCGCGTCCAGGCTCTGCGCGTAGAAGGCGAGCTCCCGCTTCAGGTCGTCTTGGATGTCCTCGATGCCGTCGGCGGTGGGCTCGGCGCTCACGATGACCTGATGCGTGGCGAACGGGACGGATTTGTCCGTCGGTATGGCAATGCGGTTCAGCGAGGCGAGAAGCGCGGTCGTGTTGTTGATGGTTAGGCGGGAGTGCGGGATCATGTCTTCTTTCTCCTCGTCGGGTAGGTCTTCGAGGTCGGACATGGGGATATCCTCGTCGTCTTCCTCATCGTCGTCCTCGTCCTCCTCATTGTCCTTCTTAGCCTCCACCGTCTTTTTGCTTCCGTTCGTCGCAGCATTCTTTGCGTGCAGTATGGTTTTCTTAGGGCGCTCTATCTTTTTCTCCAGTTCTATTGAGGAATCTGAATCGTCGCTCTCGTCTACTCCTGCGAAGTCGATCTGCGCTTCTTCGTCCTCCTCATCGTCGTCGCTACCATCCTCTTCGGCCTCGTCGTCTACGACTGGTGCGCCACCAACATCGTCGTCTTCTTCTTCCTCGTCAACGCCCTCCCAGTCGTCATCGTCATCTTCAGCATCGTTGGATTTGACTGCCCCGCCTTGCTTGCCTTCTCGCTCTTGTCTTTTCTTGGTTCTTTCCTTATGCTTCTTCTTTTCTTTCAATTTCTTGAAATCGACTCCTTTGTCCACCGCAAGGGCGACCTTCAGTTTGCTGCGGCCCATTGTCGTGGTTGTAATTGAATTGTGTTGGGCTTTTCGAGTGTGAATTGTCTCAATCGCAGGCTGATTTGCAGTTTCGAAGGTTTAGTCAAGGTTCAGATAACTTTTTTTTTCTGCCGGTGGCTCGGGAATGAAGTGGGGCACGGCTGTGGCTGACAAAGGCGGTGTAAGCCGACATTCGGGCCGAGCGGGCTAAACCTTGATAACTCTATTAGAACGAACCCCTGGATTATTACTTTCAGCCGCATTAGAAATATCGGTACAACCCACCGGGGTAGGGAGTTTTAAACACCTCCACCGCTCCAGAAATTTTATGTGTATTTTCTCGGGGTTTTCTTAGGAGCAAATTCAGATCTAAGGCGTATGGAATTAGATACTAGCTCATAAGGATGGATGAACAAAGACGATTCCCCCCCTAATATTTTCTATGAAAAAGTAGGTATTTTAGGGCTATGGAGGTATTTACCATTCCCTGGGTTGTATACATGCTGATGAAATCAGGTCCATTAACACTAAATATGACACGGCTATTATATGCAGTATTTTATCTCTATGGTAAATATCAGGTGTTTTTTGTATAGATACGAAAGTTCGAGAACGAGTACCTAAGCAAGCATAGCCGGAGTCGGGCTTAGACCCTCTTGACCCCCAGCCTTACTCTGGAACTACAAGGGCTCCTCTTCACCCCTTCGTGACCTGACCTCCCTCTGGGACTGCTGGAGCTAGGGATACAGGGATTAGACCTCTTCAGACTCTTACGATAAACTCCTTTGTCTATCATCCTATATATACAATTGACCTTGTAGCTATTGGGTTTGTAACTCTTTGTACAACAACATATTTATTATCCGTATTACCTTGGTAGGCCTTATGGTAGTGATTGAGTAAAAGCTGTTGTTGATATTGTAGGAGGTAAAAGTTAGATAAACAGTCTAGCTGACTGTAAAGTGCTAAAGCACTTACAACCCCACCACTCGGCCATCCACCACATATAACAACGAGATAATCGTTGTTATTCATAAATAGAGAAACACTCATAACTTAAAAGCTTTCCGTATAGCTTTTTTAAGGCTTCCATGAACCTTCTCGCCACTGCCCAAACCCCAATTCTGTATCTCGCGTGACTCCCTGGCTTTAGCCGACCCTAACCTAACATATCTCGCTATTCCCACCCGCAGACCAGTATGGCTATTTCAGTGCTCTCGGCGAGCCAACTAGCCCCATATCTGCCGCCGACAACAGGCAATAGACCCGAGTATCAAGTGTATGTCCGGCGTAGTAGGTTATTCCCATACGACGATGGATTTGTGTGGAATTGGAGGGAGAGGGTTCGATGGAGCTTTTCGTGTACGTCTTTCACATCGCGGTATTCGTCGGAATTCATCAAGAATTGACAAAGAAGTAATCCGGGGGATTCTACGGTTGCTCAGTGATGTAATAATACATCTTTTTGATACAAAACCGTGTCGCACTCTCTTCACCAAATGATTGATTAAAATATGGTATTCATGTTGTAGAAGGTAAAAGCTGGCTAGACGGTTTAGCTGACTGTATAAATGCTAGGGCACCTACAACCCCACCAATAGCAGGCCGATATGAGAACAATGAATCTGTTCTTCTCCCCCTATACCAAGGACGCCGGCAGTCCTTTTGTTTCCTTTCCCCTGAACAACCGACCCCTAACTATTTTCTTTCACTCGCCTCCTAGGTTATGTTTCATCTTCCTTTGCCTTCCCTCGTGCGCGAGATCGTACTGTTCAGCAGCACTCTGCAATCGACTTGCTTCGCTCCCGGCGGCCACGCGCTGAGGGTCTTCGCCGAACTGCTCCTTCGTCTTGGCTTCTGCACGCGCGTGTAGGGACTGTTGGATCGCGTCACGGTCAACCGGTCCGCTGGGTTCGACTTGCCTTGCGACGTTTCGACTGCCCTTGCTCAGATCCGACTCGCCCTGCTGTTGGGCGATGGCCGATGCCAGTTTTCCTGTGGCTCCTGTGCACGGTGAAAGGCTACGTTAGTATATGAGACTTGGGATGTTTAACGGTTGATGTGATTGTAAAAAACAAAAAACATATCAGGGGTGGCTGGGTGTCCGACTTGCCAGCTATGTGCTCTTTGGTCTCCCGCGACTCGTTAAAGCGACGGGCGTTGCTCTCGTCCTGCTTCAAGTTTGCAAGCAACTCGCGGTCTTGCGCAATACTCCCCGGGTTTGGCATCTTAGAGTATTGTGATTTAAAATTTCCGTATACCAACTAGGTTATTGTAGAAAATGCTTTCACTGGGACTTTCATAGACAGATCGTGTGCCTAAGATACTTATAATATGTACACTTTTTGTTAAGTTCCCCATCAAATGTAGTCATCATCGACCAAATCCTCACGAGTTCTGTATGAACAACAAATGACGAAACAAGGACAGTAGTTTGCCGTTCAAATGCAGCAAACGGTTAAGCCATGCAGCAAGCGGAGGGTGTATGTAGCAAGCGGGAGGTCTATGCAGAGAACCAAAATACTATGTAACAAACGGAGAGTTTATTTATCAAACGGATGGTATATTCACCAATCGGGTAGGCTACATAGAAAGCGGGGTATCTATTTATTAAACCGATACTCTATTCACTAAACGGATAGTCTATTTACCAAACGAATAGTCTATTTACCAAACGGAAAGTCTATTCATCAAACGGTTAGTTTATTCAGCAAACGAATAGTTCATTCAACAAACGGTTAGTCTATCTACCAAACAAATAGTCTATTCAACAAACGGTTAACCTATTTACCAAACGAATAGTCTATGCAGTAAACGGGAAAGCTGGATGCCTTGATATTGAATCGATTATTTCGAGACACTTGATAGGGAGGAAAAAGACAGTGGCAATGCTGAAAGTGATGAAGTCGAGTGATTATTTTCCGGAGGCTTAGAGCTATTTTGACTTTGGAGAATCATTCTAAGAGATAATTTCACGGTTATGCACTTTGCCGCTATAGCACGTTTGCGAGAATTATGTATTGGCTCGGAGAACTTATGTAATCATTGAACCTCATGTTAACCTCATGTCAACCATATATCCTCAACGAAAGAAAAAGAAAAAGAAGTTAGGTACTGCTTCACAGTATCCCACTTCCAACCTCAAATCCATCTCTCCTTGACTCCTAGTACGGCGTTCTCAAAGAGAAAACAAGCACAAACTGCCCACGCCGGGGCTCTCAAAGTAAGAAGACGCCGAAGCTCTGAAGGTGAAAAAAGGTAGAAAACTCCCACGCCGGGGCTCTTAAAGTGAAAAGAAGCTGGAACTAAGTCCTCTGGGTTGAAATTAATCATTTTCCGACGTGCTGCGGCGGATTATTTGTTGGATATCTCCTGCAATTTTGCCCATTTGGGCAAAGAGGAGATTTATTTCGCGTCGTTGATCCTCATCCAGGTCCTCTCCGCGCGAACGTAGGGCCGCCTCAAGGACACTGGCTTCATAGATACGAGCATTTGCGGCTGTGATGAGGTCGGCGACCTGTGGGCTCGGGCGCTCGGGCTCGTTCGTCAGCTGGGCTCGATGGTTTCGGCCGAGCTCCCCGTTCCCACCCTCTGCCTGGCTGGCCTGTGGCAGAGAGACAGTCTGCGACTGTTGGACGGTGTTGTCCTGGACTGACAGTCGCGACTGCTGGGTCGGTTGCGGTCGTAGCATAAGATAGGGGTGCTGGACGGGCTGCTGAGCAGGAGGTAGGTGGGCAATAGATAGCTGAGCAGCAGGTTGCTGAGCAGCAGGTAGGTGGGAAATAGATAGCTGAGCCGTAGGTTGCTGAGCAGCAGGTAGGTGGGCAATAGATAGCTGAGCAGCAGGTTGGTTGGCAGCAGGTAGGTGGGCGATAGATAGCTGAGCAGCAGGTAGCTGAGCAGCAGCTTGGCCGACCTGGTTTCGACCATTGTGTCCCCTCATACACCGACTAACCTCGTTAGCGCGAGTCTTCCACTTTCCACAGCCTGGCCAAGGGCACTGGTACTTCAAGGTTGTGGAGCCATCGGGGTAGCCGGTCACTCTAACCCCATGCCTGATAACGTGGTCCTTCATTAATCGCTCAGTGACGGTCGTCGTGCCACACCCTGGCCATGTGCACACAGTGCCGACATGGTTGTCGTGCTTATGATGTCTCAAAGCTTTCTGGCTGTTGGCGGGAAAGCCGCACTTATCGCAAAAGAATTGATCTAGAGGTTGAAGATGTTAGTGAAATTCCTAATGATGGAATGATTTGTCTGCTTGGAATAACATACTGGGTTGTTGCGACATTGTGAAGGTACCAGGTCTCGGTTGTTCGATAGTTGATTGAAGTTATAGCGGCGGTCCGTGGATTTCTTTCACTTAAGGGTTGTAGGGGGGGCTGCTGGTTCCAGTTGGTTGTAGCAGGTACGGCGGTAGCTTCTAAAGTTTTGCGCTAAAAAACCGAGGGAGAGGTTGCCGATTCCACAAATGCCCGAAGAAGCGGTTGATTTCGGAGACAAATCGACGGCAGTAGAATGGGAAGTGTCAGTCGGCGAGAAGGGCTAGAGACTTTGTGTAGAACGCGACTGCAATAGAGGGTCAGAAATTTTGCGTTTGCATACAATGGGTTAGAATATCTTATTTGTACATACCGACGATCTGTAGGAAAGTGTTTATCCGATAGACCACAAGCAAATGCTTTGCGATAGTAGGCCTATACGTTGTAGTGAGTGTTTTATACTGAATCGCTTGGAGGATCTAGATATCGGTGTGTTTTGTGCAGTAGAGTGACCAAGGTATCAAATGTGATGCTCAAGATCACATTACTTAGAGGCGTCTAGTCGATTCCCGTTGGCCTTCTAGGAGTATACGATCGGTGTCGCGGGCTAATACGCGTGTCGGGATCTAGTAAAATCCTAAAGAGTAACAGGTTTGTGGAGCTGGCTCTACCTTCAAATGATAGACGAGGCGACCGGTTATAGGGGATAGTTAAGCGTAGGGAAAGTACGACGAGAATGCAAATCGCGGGGTAATACGCGTGTGGTAAAATCTTAAAGAGCAACAGATTTGGTGAACTCGTACTGCCTACAAATTACAGAGGCTATCGGTTCCAGGGGATTCTTTTGACTTTTCGAAAGGTGCGATAGGAACTCATTGGCATATCGCGGGGTAACACGCGTGTATCGGGATCTGGTAAGGGGATCATAAGGAGAAATATATTTTGTGAATTCGCTCCACCTAAACATCACAGAAGAGGCTATCAGTTCCAGGGGATTCTTTCAGCCTGTATTAGCAAAGTACGATAAGAATTTACTCACATATCGCGGACAGTACACTTGTATTCACCTTTCTCATTACAATGTTATCCAATGAACAAGCATATGGTACGTACATGTAGAAAGCCTGGCTGCCGCCAACTAAACCAGTCTGCTCCTTTGGTATTGGACATTGCAAACAAGTTGCCTTGCCTAGTTACGAGCAATCAGCATAAGTATATGCATTATACGAAGGTAATCAATAATTCATTAAGTTAGGCAAACAATGACCAGCACAGATGGGCTGGGTGTAGATCTTCTGCACTGATTCGATGGAAACCAGGATCTAGAGTCTGTTGAATAGAAGGACTTGGTGTATGAAAGAAGCCACAGCATTGATTTTATTATCAAATAATGCTATCCTCATCTAAAAAAAAAAAAAGAAAAAAAAGAAAACAGAAAACATCCCGAATCCCCCTATCCTTGATAATCCACTCGAAGTCCCAGGAGTCATAGAACGCGCGCAGGTGGAAGTTGAACGTCTGGACCGAGATGTCCTTCTGAGACATCGTGCAGTACTTGATCTTGAGCTCCTCGACGAGCAGGAAGTCGTAGCGCCGTCTGAGGTTGATATCTTGGTAGAGGAAGTTGTCGTAGAGCATCATCTTGATAAACGTCTCCGTGACGTCGTAGCCGCCGTACTTGAGGTTGGGTTTCCTGGAAACGAGTTTCCTCGTCGAAGAGGGAGAAAGTTATGGTTGGAACGATTTCATCCATCTTTAGGATCTTTCGTTTCTGGATGGCACCCCTTCACTCAACGTCGGTGGTGAAAGAGTGCGACCGTTAGGTCGTCTTCTCGCGCGCCTTCTTGGCCGTCGTTGTTTAGTATAGACGCATTATAGGCAGCCACTGCTCTATAAACGTCCCCATGGACCTCGCCGGGGAGCGGGAAGGGAAGATCGTCACCCGGGCCCTGGACGGCGTTGGCGGGGGCATTGGCGGGGGCGTTGGCGTTGGCGGCACCGGGGGCA
>JAOXNQ010005892.1:0-18929 GCA_028571165.1 Hypoxylon perforatum
CCCCCCCCCCCCCCCCCTCCGGTTGCATAGCTATTTTGCTAGGCCGGACGGCCGGATAGACGGTCGACGAGAACTATGAGACCTGGTACGTGACTTACTGGAATTTTCAAGTCCGGTGACCACATGTCCACCCAAAGAGTATTTCGAAGCAGCTCGCTTAAGGAGAGCGGCGAAATCCTCGTGAGACGCAGCATCTGCCGGAAGCAAGAAGCCTCTACTCAATCGTAGTATGTACGTTAGAAAAAAACTGTGACAAGAGCCCAGGTCCCGATAAACGAGCATAAGAGTAAATAAATCCTTACGAACCGAATCATATACCCCTCCAGCTCGTCACTATGCAGCGCCCCCCTAGCCCTAAGGAAGCGGTAACACTGGAGATGCCGCTCCCTCAGCAGCGTTACGTCAAACAATCCCAGGTCCCATTTTTTCCCGAACGGCCCATTCTCCAGTAGGTCCTGTTGGGCCTGCACTCGGACGCCTTTTTCGTTGAGAGACTCGTGCACGTAGTCTAGCGGAGTTGCGCCCCTCCAGGGGCGGGAGAAGCACCGTAGCTCGGCCTTTTCCCCTTCGGAGAGGGCACGGGCGGCAGGGCTGATTTCGGCGTAGTCTTGCAGAAACTCCAAGGCATCCGTGTTGCCCCATAACGCGGCGGTGTGGAATACGTTATCTTCGAGGAGGGTGGCCATGGTCTCGTCCGGGTATACGTTCACCAGCAAGCGCAGTAAACTTATCTTCTCTTCAGAATGCACTAGGAGAGATGTTAGCTGGAGGGGCCGTTGCTTCTGCGATTAAGTTATAACTCACTGTTTGTTGGATCGATAACGGCAGCATGAAGCAACGTTCTGAGTGATTTAATATAAAACTTCGGCCTGGGCTCCATACTCAGAAGATACTGCAGACCAGTTAGTCTGGCTGTCCCCGTATCTACACTGTGCATATCCTGCACTAACGCAGTAGTCAGAGTTGGCTTGTCGTTCCCGTCGTAGTCTGGCTCATCATCGTCAAAATCTAGCCCGAAGCGCACGCGAAGACTCTCGGCGAGGTCTAGCTCGCCAAACCAGCCCCCAGACTCCAAGAGTGTGACCAAAAGTGAATGTGTTCCCCAGGAGCTGTATCGCCTGCTAAGTACAGCTTTGATATCAACGTCACCCCGCGCCTCGAGCTGCTCGATAGCGACGGGGAGCAGGGAGGGCATCGTGACAGTCATGTATTCGAACATCCTCATGTCGGTCAACCCCTGTAGTTTCTCGGGCCATAATGCCATGACATCGGCCCCTTGCTCAATTAACAGCTGGACGGCGGCTGGATATTGGAGCACAATGGCCTCCGTTAGGATTGCCTCTAGTGGAGCCCGCGTAGTACTCCCGGCCAGCAGAGCCTCGAGCACATCTGCCCGATAATTACGCAAAGCCAAAGAGAGTTGGCTAGCCAAAGGCGCACCAACCTCATTCTTCTCCGCTTTCGCGATGTCAAAATCGCTAGAAATGTTTGATATCGTCAGCAGGTGGAGCGTCGGCTTCAAGTTCTCGCGGTACAGCGAGCCCGACGTGAACATGTGATGAAACCTTGTGAACTAGACTAAGCCTGATATTGCTGAGGTCTTCGTCGTGGTATCTCTCCAGGCTGGCGCTGCTCGAAGGTCCCCAAGAGTATGGAAATTGAGCCTGGCGGCGTGGATGCAGATGGTTCTAGTGTCCGCTACTGCCTCGTTCTCTAAAAGGAATCGGATCGCCGCGCCGTTCGAGTAGTCGGTGGATGAGGAACAGGCGAAAAGAGGACCAGAGACGCCCCCGATTCCATGCTGTCCGTTGACATCTAGTCCGTGAGCGAGAGCTTGATAGCCAATCCCTTCGACTTGCTCCTCGGTGTGGAACTGGTTTAAGAAATCGAGAACGCCGGCGCCCTATACACTATCACGACATCCAATGTCGGCGCCGTGGGATAAGAGCAGGACGGCCAAGTCGTAATGCCCAAGCCAACAGGCTAGCCACAGAGGCGTCCAATGGGGCGTGGCACCACAGGCCTCGACATTAGCCCCGAGAGTGTCGAGCAGAAGCTCTGCGACGATTTGGTTACCGTGGAATACGGCACGCTGAAGTAGTGTGAAACCCTCCTCGTCGGGTTCGTCTACACACTCGAGCTCCATCACCTCAGCCACGAAGAAGCTGTAGTCATGGATATCAAGCACTTGGTCTTGGTCAAAGGGGTTGTGAGTTAATTGACCATAGCTCCAATTACTGCCGTGCATACTTGGGCATTGTCTTAGTCTTCGGAGTGATTCCAGCTGAAGGGATGGAATTGTTGAGATAATCCTACGGTAGTCGTCGGAGTCAAGAAACTCCTGAAACTCGGATGGGAACTCGCGCGCAAATGTCTCCCAACCGATAGAGCTTTCACGGCCCCGCCTCTCTTTGACTTTATCTGATAACACTGATTCAGGAAGGAACCTTTCCCCTAGGTAGCTCTGGCATTTGGTCTCGACGAAAGCCATGGCCCTGAAGGTGGGACCTCGAAAGTTGTCAAGAACTCTGCTACGAACGCCTTCAGGCACGGAGCCATCCAGCGCATTGAATACATTCATCGCACCATTCAGCGCTGTCGGGTCACCACATTGCACCGCCTTCTCAAGGTATGCCCGAGAAGAGGCTCCGTCCGGCGTCTCGACGCCGTTAATGATCAGCGACGCGGCCAAAAGCGCGCAGGGGCCGGCATCACGACCTGTACCTTCTGCACGAACACGAATGTCATGCCAGATTTCTCTTCGGGCGGGTCTCGGTAGAAGCGACCATCTGATATCGGACTCGAACGCAACCTGCATTGCAGAAGAATTAGTTTACTCCGAACGTATTCCGGAAACATGAGTACGGGGCTCACATCGGGCAAGCCGAGGAACGGAACATCATCCAAACTTCGCCCGAGATAAGGACGAGGAGTACGGAGATACAAGGGGGTATCTGTGACGGTAGGGAAGTGAGAGAGGAATCTCCTGCCAAACTGGTATTAGCAGATGCTCACGACAAAACCGAGTCTTCGACTCACGATATCCCCCAAGCACTCATATCATCAAAGTCCTCCAATACTTGTGGCTGTTTCGAAACCGTCGTGCTCACCCGCCACTGTAAATGTGTCTGGATCTCGGGAAGGCTTGCCCGGTTGTCAGGGTTTATCTGTAACGTTAGTCCCAGCAGAATGCCTATTGCGTCCAACTCCTCTGTGTTATAAATATGCATTGCTTTCATCTCGGCGAGCAAATTTTCGATACTCACTGACTCGGCGCCCTCGAGTTTGCTGTTCCCATGAGTGTATTCCGTCGCAGACATGTTGGCCACATCTCTGGCCGCCGAGATTGCAGACGGAGTCTCGCCGTTTAGGAAAATACTAGCTGCGACCAACCCAAGACTGAAGATGTCGGCTGCGAGTAGCATGCTCGGCCGGAGCGAAGAGCCCCTGGTGACCTCGGGGGCCATCCATCCCGGAGTCCCGGTCACGGAGGAAAATTCGTGTTCGTCTTCGTAATCGTCCAAGATGGCCGCGCACCCGAAATCGCAGAGCTTGACACGAACAGGGGCCACACCGAGGGCGTCAAGGCAGTCGTCAAGGCACTCGCTGGACGGCCGGCTACACACTAGGATGTTTGCGGGCTTGATGTCGCGGTGCACCACGCCGCATTCGTGGAGCCAGGACATGGCCGACACAACGCCGACCAACATGCTCAGCTTGGTCACGAAGCTGGCTCCGGGGTTGGACCGGAGATACTGGTCAATGCGGCCGTGCTCCGCGCCCTCGAGGACGAGAGAGGGCCAGAACCGGTTGTTTACCGTGGGATGGACGTCCCAGGTAACGGCGATCAGCGAGACAATGTGAACGCTGGACTGGACCCCAGCGCGACACAGGACCCGCATCTCATTGGTGATGGCCGCGAGTAAGTGCGTGTCATCATCATCATCCTTTTGAGCGCCCGCCTCACGGCCAAATATGCGTTTCGTGATATGGTTCTTGACGACAAGCGTGAATGTTGCACATTGACGCACCTCACCAGTCTCCTCGGAGAGGTTCATCCCCACGGGGATACCGCAGTCTGCAAGACACTCAAACCAGTCCCTCCATGGTTTGCCCCGTTGAGCCTCTGTTGTGTTGACCCATGTCTTGTCGTCGTCGGGCTGCAGGTGTATTTCGGGCAGCGGCCGCGACACGGAAAAGGAGAGACCCTGGCCCAAGGAGGCACCGCCGGAGGTGAGAAATCTCGACTGGAAGCAGCTTAAAATAGGAATTCCCAGATGCGCAGCTAAGGCTAGAAAACGAGCCTGGCAGTCAACGACCGGGACGTGGCTTCGTCGTCCGCTGAGGATGACGCCGCGGTCGAAATCACCGTAGGACTCGGCATTGTCGCTCGTCCACACGCTTGTAAAATCAGCCATGAGTGTGACAGCTATCTAGCACTTTGCACACGAAGTTCGGAGTGCGCTCTGTGGAGGACATGAAAGATAGGACTCTCGGCGCGGGGCGGCCTCCCGGATTCTCAGGCAAGTCGCCGAATGTGGTATCTGGAGGCAGCCTGCAGCCTGCAGCCGGGGCTGTGCCGCATCACCCCGCCAGCCTTACTTGATCTCTCGTGGACGTCCCTCGAGAAAATTTGGCCATTGTGACAGTAACAAAGTGTGGAAACTGACCGTCACTACTACTCATGGACGTGGCCGGCTTGGTAGTCGGTCTTAGCGGCCTCGTCGCCGTCTTCGAGACGTCATGCAAGGTATGGCGCACCATCAGAGCGGCTTCGGGATTCGGCGACGACGTGGCCGATTTAATACGCAAGCTGGAGATGGAATTCTTCCGGTTCTACACTTGGTGGGATGTTCTACGAAGCTTAGAACTTCAAAAGGTCCGTCCCTTTAAGTTTATGAAATCCACGTCGTGCGATAATGCCCTTGACTCACCTGATAAACCCAGGCTTCTCTACAAGATCACCAGATGGCGGTGGTACCTAGGAGATCCGAAATGATGAACCTGCTCTCAGAGCAGATGAAGAGTCCGGTCGTAAACGCAGCGGAGAGTATTCTTGCCATCCTAGTTTCGATTGAGCATCTGCTTCAAGAGCAGGGGGTGCTGGCTGTCCTAAATTCGCAGTCAAACGTCACGGTGCCCGCCAGCGCCTCGACCTTGGTTACTGCTATGTCTGAGGGCGGAGAAAAGAAGAAAAAGAACCTAGGACAGGACTTGATGGCGAAGGTGTCATGGTGGAAGCGAGTGAAATACGACGCCGCACCGTGGAGAGAGACGAACAAGGAAAGCTTTTCGAAATATCTGATCGACATGAACTACTGGAACAACAGCCTCTATGATATCCTGCCTAATGGGCTTAGGGAGAGTGTTCTTCGTCAGGGTATCTCAGCATACCTGCTGGTGGACCCCGAGGAATTCAGATCTCTGGCAACGCTTCAAGGAGATCCGATCAGCCAGCAAGCCCAGTTCAACCGTGTCTACATGAGACTTTTAAGCTTAAGTTTCACTGATACGGAGGTTCAGAACCGGTTGTTTGCTGATGGCCAGCTTGATCTGTCAGGCACGTTAGGCGACGACCGGTTTTCTGTCGTTCAATATCGCCCCCGTCGGGGAGGTAGGAGACTAGCGCCCCAGTAAATCCAGTATGTCTCTTTTGCTGACTTCCTCTGCAGCACCCTCAGAAACAACCCTTGTGGAATGGTACACGCTACCCAACGATAACAGCAGCCAAACCGAAACACGCAGGCTAATACGTGAGCGTCTTGCCAAGATGTCGCTCCTCCTGGCTCAGGACAACAGACCCGACACCCTGCGCGCTCTCGACTGCCTCGGCTGCACTGAGTCGCCGCCGGGCCAGAAGCCGCATCGTTTTGGCTTGGTCAGCCGCCTTCCACTACATTCACAAAAGACTCTGGCAAACACGAGCGAAAGTGCGAGCACCATGACTCTTTATGAAATGCTTACGCGTAAGCAAGTCCTGGGGACCACAAGTCGGGTGTCCCTTCCGACGCTGGCGCAAAGGTTCCATCTCGCGGCTTCGCTGGCGCAGACGCTCTACACCTTTATGCTCGCTGATTGGCACCATAAACTCTTCAATTCACTTAATATTATGTTTCTCCTGGTCACGACGACATCAAACCCCACCGCAGCCACAGGATTACCACCAGAACTAAGTGCCAATTCATCGCCTGGTGCTCCGGGATCAGGCCCGCCGGGAATCGCTTCACCCTTCATCTGTGGGTTCAGCATTTCCCGGCCTTCCGCTCCAGAAGAAATTTCAATCTCCGGAACGACGTCAGTCTCAGAAGCATACCTCCACCCCGACCTCAGAGTGAACCAGACGCGGGACCGTCCGCGGTACGCCATGAGGTACGAAGTGTACGCTCTTGGCCTCCTCCTTGCCGAGATCGGATTTTGGCAGCCTATACACAAGCTTGCGAGGGGCAGCTCTTCCTCTTCTTCGTCACGGCAGGCAGTGCTCACGCCCGAGCAGTTCCATCGGGCCGTGGTAGCCAAGTGCAGACAGGATCTAGCATGCTGGATGGGCGAGGAGTACGCAGCCGTGACGCTGAGGTGCCTGGAGGTAAACCCGGACTCGCTGCTGTCGCGGGAGAAGACGGCATTCTACTGGACCGTCATCTGGCAGCTGGATCAGTGTGCCGAGCGGATGAAGCTGTTTACTCCGAATCTAGCTTGAATGACTTTCATTGCGAATCTTGTAGGAGAACGGCGCGAACTTAAGAAATTTGTTTTTATTCCTAGGTAATTTCGACGAAAACTGGATTTTGTAAGTAGAGGCACGCATAGTGTCACACGGCCAACTGTGCCAAGAGATCGACGATGCCCCCAAAGCCATACGATCGACGATAATATGCAGGTGCTTGAATCGAAACGGATATAATAACTCCGGATAGCAGGGACAGGATATAAGAGGCTGGCCTGCTGAACGAGGCGTTATGTGAGGCAGCCATCGGCGCCACCGGCGCTTAGCTATCTAGATCGCTCCCCCTCAAAAGGGACCTCGGCTCATGTTCTAAGCTCTACATAACACGTAGAGTCAACTCTGCGATGCTCTACAAGAAACACCTCTGGTCGTTGAGGTTACTATAGAGGCCCGTAGAAATGGTTATTCGTTAAAGCAAAGATGAAATCATACGAGGTAAATCATGTACGTATTAAGCTTCTCTTGAAAGAATATTACCGTTTATTATTTTAATACCTTTGCAAATGGGGAAGCACGTAAATTAGTGCCGTGAAAGAATATTCCTAATGAAACTTGCGATTGTGATATAAAGGCTTGTATCACGCCGACGTCTGGCCTTTTTTTAGGATTTGTCTTCGATAAATATAAAAGAGAAGAGCTTGTATATGGAAGCCGAAGCTAGACAGTCTGGAGCCTTGGAATAATCGATATCCAGGCGGAGATAACCTGAAGCCGTTTCTTCTTGAATATTAGAGCTGATGAGTTAGCGAAGAACGGAGTAAAGATAATAACGTAGAGAAGGGGAAGTTCGACTAGCCGGCCCGGGCGGCGCACGCATAGCGACGATCCGGAGCCGGTGTGCCTCGATAGCCGGAGCCGATCAGTCGGATGTAATTTGGGAGCGGTGGATGCGGAGATGTGACTTGGTGACGTCATGGAGTGTAAGGCCTACCAGATGCGCCAGGGGGTTGTTAGTTTAGGCTGGTGTGATATTGCCTATGGATGCCTGCTAAAGTGATGGCTTGCTAAGTACCTCTCTAGGTAGCATGTTTAGGATGAACTCCTCACGATGAGAGAAGGCATCTCAATGGACAGAGCTGGGTAGAAGCGGCGGCTCAAAAAGTGTTAATACTCCGAACCCCTGGACCTTATCGTCTTATCGATAATGAAGGTGGCAGGAGTGGTCCGTTGGCGGGGCTGGGAAAATAGGGGATCTCCTGGGCAACCAATTGTGTACGTCGTAGCGGTACACAAACCCGCCGAAGCATTCCCAACTCGGCAGCCCAGTGCAACATCACCACCCTCTTCTTGCACAAGAGGGACAATACCTACTTATCATCTTACGAGTTTATGTGTATCTCTTGCAACCCACGTCACCCATCTCCAGTCACTCAATTATTTGTTTGACCTTCGACAAAGCCTATGACCTTTGTCCTAATCACCCGCCGCCTCCCGACTTAAACCTGTACAAAGTCGAGATCGTGCCAGGAAAGCTTCGAGAATAGTCCTGCCCAACCCAACCACCGCTACCCGAATCGCTTCGTTCGCGTTACCACAACTCCTACTCGCCTTCGACAAACATAATTGCTCGAGAAGTCGAAGGCGAAGCAACTACGAAACATATTATCGACTATCGATAGTTAACCACATCTATTAGCTTTGTCCCGCTGCCCCTGAGCGGCCGGGAGGCCCACGGATGACCACGATGGCTCACCAATGGATTAATGTCCAGCAAAAAACATTTACCAAATGGTTAGATCTATTCCCAACAATACAGATGAAACATTGTCTCTTAATTACCAGTCGTCGCGGGGACTAACGTGAGTGGAATGCTAGGATGAATACCAAGATATCGCCGCGGGGCTTGGTAGTCAAAGATCTGGTTACCGACTTAAGTGATGCCGTAGGTTAACCTAAACACCAAGCTAATGAGTTAGCCATCATCGCTGCTCCGGCGTAACTAACCAATTCGTCCGAAGGTCCTTCTAATACACTTGCTCGAATGCCTGTCGAGCGAATCGCTAGGACGATATGCGGCGAAACCGAAGTTACGAGTACAGAAGTTCGAGAATGCAAACACGGCGCTTAACTTTATTAAATCGAGGGGGATCCAGATGACCAACATCGGCGCAGAAGATGTAGTCGACGGCAATCGCAAGATCATCCTAGGCTTGATCTGGACCCTCATTTTGCGATTCACCATTAGCGACATTAACGAGGAGGGTATGACAGCCAAAGAGGGTCTTTTGCTGTGGTGTCAACGGAAGACAGCGTGTTACGACGAAGTCGACGTAAGAGATTTCAGCACCAGCTGGAACGACGGACTCGCCTTCTGCGCCCTGTTAGATATACACCGACCGGACTTAATCGACTACGATGCGCTGGACAAGTCGGACCACCGAGGCAACATGCAGATGGCATTCGACATCGCTCATAAGGAAATCGGTATCCCCGATCTGCTGGACGTGGAGGATGTATGCGATGTTGCCAAGCCCGACGAGAGGAGTTTAATGACGTATATCGCCTATTGGTTTCACGCCTTCTCGCAAATGGAGAAAGTCGAAAACGCCGGCCGACGTGTCGAGAAGTTCGTCAATAATATGCAAGGCGCGTGGGAGATGCAGAGCGCATATGAGAGGAGGATGGCCGAGCTTTTAAGACAGATCAAGGAGCAAATAGAAAAATGGCAACTAGCGACTTTCGAGGGAACGTATGTCGATGCGAAGAAGCAGGCAATGGAGTTCGCGGGGTATAAGAGAGGCAAGAAGAGAGAATGGGTCGCTGAGAAGAGTGACCTGGCCACGTTATTAGGGAACATCAAGACAAAGCTGGGCACGTATCGACTTAGAGCTTATGAACCGCCGCCGGAGCTATCGCTGGAGACCATGGACAGAGAGTGGGCTAACTTAGCAAAGGCGGAAATGATGCGTGCCCAGCTCATCAACGAGACTATTAGAGAGTAAGTTATGACAAGCTTCCCTAGGGTAAGTCCGTTGAGTATACTGATCACTGACGGCGAATACAGTATCAAGAACGCTCTTCGCAAATCATTTGCTGACAAGGCGAACGATTTCGCGCTGGCTCTTAACACAATGCAAATCGCCATATCAGGTCTCGAGGGTGATGTAGAAGACCAATTGCTTCACGTGCGCAGACTGAGCGACAACCTGCCGCCCCTCGACGCATACCTAGAAAAGATCGCCGCCGTCGACGAGAAGTGCCAGGAGGCCAACATCGAGGAGAACGACTTCACGACGTACACGTACGACGAGCTAATGTACGAACTGGGGCTCGTCAAGTCGTCGGTGCAGAAGAAGCTAGCCTTCCTAGAGAACCAGATGGTGGCGCGCAGCATGACGAACCTGACGCCGATCCAGCTGGAGGAGTTCGAGTCGGTGTTCCGGCACTTCGACCGCGACGACACCAACTCGCTGTCAGAGCTCGAGTTCTCGGCGGCGCTGGCGAGTCTGGGGCTGGTGTTCAGCGAGGACGAGATGCACGACTACTTTTTAGACACCTCGCGGGGCCGCGACCGCGTGACGTTCGAACAGTTCATCCGGTTCATGGTGGACGTGACGGAGGACCAGAACACGGCCGAGCAGGTCTTCCAGAGCTTCCGCGAGGTCGCCGACGGCAAGCCGTACGTCACCGAGATGGACCTGCGCCACTCGCTCGTCCCCGACGAGGTCATCGAGAAGCTCTGCGAGATCGTGCCCGCACACAACGGCCCCGATATGGCGCAGGACCGTGGCGTTCCCCAGTTTGATTATATTAGTTTCATGGAGAAGCTTATATCACCTTCCTCACAACAAAATACAAGTAGCAGCGGTCACAGGCCGGGGAGTGGGGGAGGTGGGGGTGGCGGCCCCCTTCAGGATATAACGAATGGCGGCCGCGTCAGCCCGACGAAGAAAGTTAATGGCTATCATCACTAGGGCTCGATGAGGCGGACAGAGGATTAGGGCTGAGCTGAGCTGAGCTGCACAAGACTGCGTTTTCACTTCTCTTCGGGGGGCTGGAAAATGGATCAGATTCGGAGGTTACGAATTTTTAAATACCTTGGCAGGAAGCAGTCTCTGCCATAATAAAAAGGAGAGGAAGAGAAGACTGAAGTAAATGCTGGCTACAGCAAGGAGAGGAGTAAGGGGCACACAGGAAAGAACGAGAAAGGGGGGAGAAGATGAGGATAAGGGTGAGGACGAGGGGAGAGAGCAACGCCTGAGTGAAGTCTTGCCAGTAAATACCTATAGGGACAAGCATCGATTGGGGTGTCTTTTGTTTTTATGTTTCTTGCTTCTTTGAGCACGGACTTCCCACGCGTTGGCTTCCGTTTTTAAGGTTCTTGTTGCAGAAATTGGCGTTGCGAAACGAGGAAACCCGGTTTTTAGTATATATCCCCCCCTTTTTCCGAACTTAAAATACCTGGTATGAAAACAGTTTATTCTTAGTATTGTAACTTGTCCCAAATGCTTGTTTGATGACATCGATGATGATGGCTACGGTAGCATAAAAACACCTAGGCGCCGCAGTCTTGTGAAGATCTTCCCTTTCTGTACCCATCCCATAACCCCCTTTCCTCTATGATTAGTGCTGTGAACTCCCAAACTATGCAAAAAAATACTGCCAGCCGATAGCGCCCCATATACATGTACCGAGTAGGTAGTTCTTGTATGATTTAAACGGTTACCTAAATTCAACTTATTCCTTGAAAGCATCCATATCCTTGAGCGCGCCAGCGAGCCGACGATAATCCCGTAGCAGCTCCAATACATCGCCGATTCTTAAATCGGCGGGGTTCTGGAGCTCCATGAATTTCTTCTTTGGCGGGTCGATTTTCGGTACGTCCTTTGGCGGTAATGCCGCGGCGATATCCGGAAATGCCTATTCGTGAGTAGTAGTGGTTAGTAAAGCCAAGTCATCAGACGTATCCATAGGGCCCTTACGGTAGCTAAGTCCCCGCCGTCTACGGCCTTGGCCGCAGCATCCTTCGCAGGCGGCGTAGGCGTAGGAATAGTCGCAGCACGTCCAAAGCCACGCATCATGCTCATGCCCGCGAAACGGTTCATGGGATTTAGAGTGCTGCCGAGATTCCGCATCGATTCGACCAACGCCGGATTGGCTGAGGAGGGCGACGGCGTTGCAGTAAGACCACCGACTTTCTCCTTGTTTGCGCTACTCGCACTCCGAGCACTCCTCGTGCTGTCTGTGCTTCGATCCCTCGCTACCTTTTTACCCCCAACTAGAGATAGCATCTTGTCTTCCTTTCCTACGACGAGTCGCTCGGGATCTTCGCTTACGGGCTCCAAGTTTCCACCATCCACGGAAGCGTCATCTTCTGGAGGCGGAGTGCTGATGAGTTTCCGCGCATCGTCTAGAGTCCGAGGTACCACTACTTCCCGCCCACTGGCGGAGTTATCTCGGAGTTTGCCAAGCAGGAATTTGTAACTATCACCTAAGCTTGTTCCGATGGTTTTGAAACTTTGGTCGGCGGTGTTGAATATCGAGTCTCCTGCAGTCCCAATAGCCTGTGCTGGAGTCTGGATAAGATCACTTAATCTGCGCCGTTGAACTGCAGCTCGTAAGCCCGTGGATGACGACACGGATGGCGGCAGCAAGGGTCTCGTGCCCTGTGCAGTCTCGGGTGTTGTAACTGAAGTCGACGGGGTAGCGAAAGCGGGTGGGAATGTTTCTGTCTTTGGCGTTCCGGGCTGGCTCTCGAGCTTAGACGGCCCCGATGACACTTCATCTGCTCTGAGACTAGCGAGATCTACCGTCTGTAAAAATGTAATCGCTGCCTCAAGGTTTGTCAGACAATATGCGCCCTCCCCTTCCAGTTTCTCTTCCCATCGAAATCGCTGTATGAAGTTTAAATCACTGATGACACTGAGTTTCTCGGGTGGCATAGATATCAACGTGTAGATAAGCATAGGCATGATTTCATCGGCCGACGAGGATGGATGAAAACGAGATAATGTGTCAACGATGCCTTTGTGGGCAGCTTTGAGATGGTTGAGCTTGCCCAAGGGGTACCTCTTTTCATGCATGCATATCAAGTCTTTCCGAGCCTGGTCCAAGTAATGTCGAATTTCTTCTTGCTGCTGTGCACGAGCTTCAGGGGTATCCTCAGAGAGTGGCCCAAGGTCGACCCCTAGGTCCGCAGGCCCAATACCCACAAGAGCCAACGCCGCCGTCTTAGACCTGAGTTTGTCATCTTGCGCCTCATCTTGCGTAGTCCTGTGGCGGTAAATGCGTTCGTATATGCCTTCGCAGAGTCGCCTTTCAACCGCTTCTTCAAGTAAGACTCTCTTCTGCTCAAGCGCCTTTTTAGCTCGTTTTCTATCAGCAAATTCTTCTGCCGTGAGCATCTGCTGCTCTTCTTTAGTCGGCGTTTCCTTGGTTTTCTCCTTATTGCTAAAAGAGGCTGCCTTGGCTCGTAATAAGCTAGCTGCGGAGGCCCTTGAATAGCTTGATGGTGTAGGCGAGATTTCTCGTGTTTGTCGGGTAGCAAGGCTGTCTATGTGCGTTCGAATATGGGATGCGGCAACATGGTAGAAATCTTGAAATAATCTAGAAAGATTTTCGATATTGGGTGGTGTCGGGTGGACCTTAGCAGAAAGCGAGTCGATGAAGCTGAGAAGAACATGTATTAGTCGGGCTCAACCTAAATAAGATTCGACTACAACTCAACTTGTCTGTCTTGCTAACCAACTCAATTGGTATCTCGTCCATATCTACTGAGGCTCGCGGAGCTTCAATTACTTCATCTGTAGTTTCAGACTCGAAGGTGTCGAGCTTCTTCTCGTCTTCCTTCTTTGCCGGTAGCACTTCTTGTACGACGGTTACTCGCGGGGTAGCGCTATTCTCTAAGGTATTTGCGCGCGATCCGCGTGTACGAGGTTTATTCGAGTCTGGAGTTTGCTGGCGTGGAAAAGTGCTCGAGGTCGCAAGCGACCCAGGAGTAGGCTCGGGGCCCTTAGACGGAGTAGTAGGCGCCATGGCTACGCGGTTAATTCTAGGTAATCGTATGAGCTCGCTTTCTTAAATATCGGGAAACCGGCTGATTGTAACTTTGAGTACAATCCAAGAGCTCAACAAACAATGTCAGAAGCAAAGACAAGAAACTAATTACTTACAATTAAGAAATAATGACGATTCAAGGTTAGATATAACAAGAAAACGGTGTTATGAAGTCTCCTATTGGACGATGATACGTATGGAAAGAAGAAGAGCCATCAAGACCAAGCGAGGTGGAACATGGATTTTCGGCCGATCATTAATGGTCTGACGCAACGAAGGGCAGCGAAGGTTGTGAAGCTTGCGAAGCTTCTAGGCAGAAATCGGGAGAGTGGAAAGTGTCTTGCTAGGAGTTTAAAGTTAAAGGAGACTGAAAACCATCTGAGGTAATGCAAGTTGATGCGAAGCTGTCCTCCACATTGAAGATACGGATAACGATTGCTAGAGCCCGAGTCGCCTGGGCCTAGGTTAATGTACTGCTACGCTATCATCTTAGCCATGTGTCAGGGGTAAGATTGCGCTAAAATGCGGGCTGTCGCCTACATGAGAGTGCTAATAATAAGTATAACCTAGCGAAGCTCTTCCAATAGCAGGTGAACATCCATAATGTCGGTATTCTACTCCTTTAGAGCCTGCCAACTGATGATCTACACAGGTAGATTTGATTAGATCAACTTTATAAACTCTACTTTCATCCATCAACATCAATACCTATTTCCCTTAAGACATACATAGTCTTGATATTTATATGGTAATGAATGGGCACATGATAAACAGGCTGCTGACTTACACCCTTGCACGCTTCACGTGTACAGTTCCTATGTATATCAAAATGTAGGCAACTTCATTCATGCAAGTATCTGGTTACAATTCCGACACCTAATGTCACCTAGGCATGTGTGAGTGCAGCCTGCGAGGTCGATCCCCGGGACAAGCGATGCCTAGTATCAGATGATACCTTCAATCTCTACCTTCAGTAGGTACCTAGGTACCTATATTCTTTTGAGATATGGTAACTCCCCAAGTACATATCTCTAACTACACCTATTACCTCCCGACTTATTTCATAGTCCTATAGATTGTATTTGAATTTCAACTTGATATATGTGGATCCACGTCGACAAGACTCAAAGAGGTACCTATCAAGGAGGTAGCCGAGGTAGCTATCACGAACTATTCTAAGCACAGTAATCAAGACAGTGCTCAAAGTGCACGTATACGGCTTGCCGGAAGGGGCCAGTGTTGAGTGGCATGAATGGTTGGGGTAAGAGGTCGGGGGCCGGACCTTTTAGAGCGAGGAGGGCTTAGGCTGGGGCTAAAACATAAGGCCAACTCTGTTTCCGATGTTGTCATAGGCAGGTAAATGCCTACCTACCTGCTAGATAGGCGTCAGATAGGCAGCGCCACTGTCCACGCGATTACTGCTACGCTACCACTTACAAGGTGCGTGTGGGGATTCCAGGTGCCGTGACCACTACGTCCCCCCGTACCTTTATCCGTCCTTAAACAACAACAGACTTATAGCTTACCCTCCTATCATATCTCCTTCATTCTCCTATCTACTTCTTGTTTATGAGCTTCTTGAGAAGACCCTCAATAATAATCATTTCTTTTCTTTTGCCCATCTTCGTCCACTTCTAATTTAAAGACGTCATGGGCGCGAGGCGGAAACGACCAGGTTCGACCTGTAACTCTGCCGGCAGAGTCACGGCTCAGTTGCTGTTATCGTTTCTTGCCATATCATCGCCTGCTACCGCCAGCATCCAAAACTCGGGCGCCTTCTTTCCAGACACGCCGTTGATAACACCACTGATACCCGAGCCGCCGCAGCCAGCTGAGCATACCTTCACGCTTCGACACGTATACCACCACGGCACGTATCGACACCCGGGGCTGCATCGTAAGAGAGACATAATTGGACCAGATGCCGAGGTATGGCTGGCCGGCGAGGATGGAGAAGCCGCGGAGCGTATCATGCCCTTGAAAGCGAAGAGCCAACCCCGAAAGATCGAACGTCTGGTCGACCGTCGGCCCGCTACCGTTGACCCATTAGTTGCTGAGGCTCGTGAACGGGGCTATGTCATCGCGAGCGGCCCATCCGCGTGGACTATCGATGATGTTCCAGGTCCCGATGTTACCGATAAAGAGACGGTTCTGACTATGGCCTTCATAGCATCCGATGCTTACGTGGAGAACCCCACCTTGCCAGACTGGGACGAAGTAGGAGAGCCGTTCAATAGAAGTGCCGATTTCGGCTGGGAGACCGACGGACTAAGAGGTCACATTTGGGGAGACGAAACGAACTCTACTATTGTCATTGGGCTCAAGGGCACTTCGCCAGCCGTCTTCGACGGAGAAGGCACCACAACCAATGATAAGATTAACGATAACCTATTTTTCAGCTGCTGCTGTGCCCAGCAGGGCCAGTGGTCGTGGCACCAAGTCTGTGACTGCGCAACGAGCACCTACAGCTGCAATAACACTTGCGTCAAAAAGGCGTTGCGCGACGAAAATCGGTATTACCAGGCTGCCAGGGAGCTTTATGCGAATGTCACGGAGCTTTATCCGGAGTCCAATATCTGGATTGCTGGACATTCGCTAGGCGGTGCGGTCAGCTCTTTGCTCGGCTTGACGTACGGACTCCCCGTCGTGACTTTCGAGGCTGTTCCCGAGGCGCTGGCAGCTGGAAGGCTGGGTCTTCCTGTCCCGCCGCATGCCGACCCCGATTTCCCTCAAACTCGCGAATACACAGGATCATACCACTTCGGACACACGGCCGATCCAATCTATATCGGCACGTGCAATGGGGCAACTGCTACGTGTTCTTTCGCTGGCTATGCAATGGAGTCGGCGTGTCATACGGGTTACGAGTGCGTTTATGACACGGTAGCAGACCATGGCTGGCGGGTTGGTATCGGAACGCATAAGATTCGATCCGTCATCAACGATGTTATCAAGAAGTACGACGATGTGCCGGTGTGTAATTTCACCCCAGAGTGTCGGGATTGTGCCAGCTGGAAGATGTATGAGAGCAATAGCACGGACGGTACGACTTCCTCGAGCAGTTCCTCAGCAACTAAAACACGCACTCGTACAGCAACCTGCCAGACACCAGGATGGTAAGTAGATACATTTCTTCAGTTTGTAAGACTCATTTGATTAATAGCTTTCTAGGTGGGGTTGCCTTGATGAAACTACGACAACTGGTGGAACGCCGAGTACTACTACAACCACGAGCAGCTCAACCTCAACGTGCAAAACCCCTGGCTGGTTTGGCTGCAAGGACGAGACTACTACCACATCTGTCACCACGACTTCTAGTTCTACTACCACCACTACCTCATCGACGACTTGTGAAACACCAGGTTGGTGGGGCTGTAACGATAAAACGACAGCTACGAGCACTACAAGCTCACTAGCACAGACGCAACCTCATATGATTACCTCGCCTCCGCCTATCTCTACCCCCACGGGCAATCCGGCACCATCGCCAACTGGATCACATCAGACTCACTGCGTGCATCGGAACTGGGTTGGAATGTGTAAGGAGTGGGGAACAAATGAAGATGATTCGAATGCTGCTGCATGGGCAAACGACGAAATATGAGGACGGCTCTATTGTTGTTCGGCCTTTGCTGCTCATGGCGTAATTTTGCTTTCAGTTGGACTAGATTGTGATACATTATTGGGTTCACATTGGCGTTTTCATACGGGGAATTGCATCATGCCTTTCGAGTTGCGGATAAACACTCATATTCAAACATGTTTTAACACGCAAGCATCGTTGTATATCTTTTTTACTGCCCTCGCATACTGTGCGAGCTGGCTATACATGCAGATATTTAATTTAAATCAAATGTATTTGCAAAATTCTGGTATAAATAGCAGTAGAAGATATGTCTAAGGTACCTATACTAACGAGCTGCTACATGGCTAGTACCAAACCCCCTTTTTTTATCTATCCCTTACGTACCTTGGTGCCTTACCTGACCTAATTCCACGACTCCAAGTTCTTGAGCACGCACCCCTCGACACCATCGGTCCTGGCTATCAGTTTGCCAATCGTATACACAGTCTCGCCAGCCTTGACCAGCTGCCCCTTAACGATATCCGCATCGGCCGCGCTAACCACAGCGACCATGCCCACGCCATTGTTAAAAGTCCGCGCCATCTCGGCCGCCTCAACATTGCCTGCCCTCTTCAGCCACGCGAACACGGGCGGCAACCTCCAGGCCGCGACGTCGATCTCAGCGGCGAGCGTCTTGGGCAGCATGCGCGGCACGTTCTCCGTGAGCCCGCCTCCCGTGATGTGTGCCATGCCTTTGATGAGATCGCGCTTGACGGCCTTCAGCAAGGGGACAACATAGATGCGTGTAGGCGTAAGCAGTGACTTCCCAACAGTCGTTTCCGAGTCCCATGGTGCGGTTTCGGAAAAGGAAAGGTGCATCCTCTCGGTGATGCGGCGCACCAACGAGAAGCCATTGGAATGGACCCCACTCGAAGCGAGGCCCAGGAGGATGTCACCTTCAACCATACTCTCGAGATCGGGCAACAGTTTCTTGCCGGCAGGGGTGTCGAGGGCCCCAATGGCGGCACCCACTGCATCGTATTCGGTACCACTCAGTAGGCCGGGCATTTCGGCGGTTTCCCCTCCGACCAGAGCGCAGTTGGCAGTCTTGCAGCCATCGCAGACACCACGGATGAAGTCGGCGGCAATGTCGACATCGAGGATGCTGCAAGTATAGCAGTCGAGGAACATCAGTGGCTCGGCCCCTTGCACCACGAGGTCATTCACGTTCATGGCCACCAGATCGATGCCAACCGTGTCGTGAATGTTCATCGCGTGGGCGATCTTGAGCTTAGTGCCGACGCCGTCAATGGCTCCAATGATCATGGGAGACTCCTCATGGTATCCGGCTCTGGCAAGGTCTATGCCTCCACCAAAGCCACCAATGATGGCATCTGCACCAAGACGTGAGGTCGATTTGACAGCCGGTTTGATTCTGGACACCAAGCTGTTGCCTGCGTCGATGGACACACCTGCTGAGGCATATGTCAAGGGAGCTTCTCCTTCTTCTGCTCCCTGATCCTGTGCTTTCCTCTTGAAGGCCCGATGGGCAATGTCTTTTCGAAAGTGCATGCCCTGGAATTTGATGGTGTCCATTCCTTTATATGCTTTGGCCACGGCTTCTTCCAGAGTGGCCGCCGTGGA
>JAOXNQ010005923.1:0-18808 GCA_028571165.1 Hypoxylon perforatum
GCCGTCCGAGCGCAATGATGATCGGTGTGCGGTCACGCCGCGGCTGTCGCCGTTGCTGTCCGAGTCGAGGATCCTCTCCATGGCAAGCGTTCGCGTCTGTGTAGCCCTGCTGGTCTCGCTGATCGCGGTCGTGCTCCGACCAGCGTCGTCGTCGGCGGCGGCGTCGCCCGCCACGACGGAGTAGAAGTCGGGATGGGCGTCTTTCGGTGCGGCCATGCGCGACACGATTATGTCGTGTATGAACTGTCGAAAGCCCTCTACTTTCTTTCTGCCAAGCCACTTTAGCAGCGGGCTGGCGATGCTGAGGGCCGGCCAGTGGAAGGTCAGGTTGTTCATGTAGAGGGCCTGGGCCATGGACTCGTAGAAGAAGCGGTTAGTGGCTTCTGTCTGCGTGTTGAGCGCATGCCCAAAGGAGAGGTAGCCGACGATGTCGATGGAGAGATTCCGGCATAGTGGCGTTAGGTTGGCGGCTTCGTGTCGCTGGCTGGACTGTAGGAGCTGTTGCAAGAATATGTTGATCTGCTCGCTCATTATGGGAGAAAAGGCGCGAAGGGATCGGTCCGATATGACCTGTCCCACGACCTTCCTCTTGCGCCGGTGCTCATTTCTATCGGGCGTGTTGAATAAGTTTATCGGGTTTCCCGATCGCGGCTGGTTGGTCATGTTCGGGTTAAAATAGATATCTTGTGATCTTAAGCCAATGTTAAAGGGTGGGTAGAAGCTGGTATAAACATACCTTGTATAGCCGCGAGGGAACTAAAAATGATGCGGTTAGGCCCCTCTCTATACACAGGACCTGCTTATGAGTTAGCGTAAGGGACTAGGAAATAGGTATGAGTCGTAGGTTATCACCATATCTTTGAAAATTACGGTAGACATTAAGATGAGGACGTCTTTTCATAGCATAGGACCCAGCGTAGGCATCAGTAAGCTTAGCTAAAAAGGGCCCCGGGTATTTCCTCGGGGGTGGAATGCGACGCGGTATATCAGGACAGAGAGAACCTGGTGAGAGATTTTAGACATGGAAACAGACTGGAACCGGGAGAGAGTGACGATTACCCATGGGACTAGTAAGTAGATAGTGTATTTCACCACTACGAGGATTGCGTTAAGAATGTTCATTGTGACGACCTCAAGATGTGGGACATAGTTTGGAAGAGCAGCAAAACTTAAATCTTTTATGTATGGTTTCCCATGTTTTCTTCAGTTGATAAAAATAATCAGCAACTTGTCAAATTGCAGCGCTTACCATAATACTGTTGGTGGCCAATTGTCTTTTCCAACATGGGGTTGTCCCTTACATACCTAGCCAGGCACTTTAGTACTTCCAAAGTCTACCTAAGTACCTGTGAACAAAGGCCTGGCAGCTGGGCTTGAGAAAGAAGTATTATATCAACCTCGATAGTCACTTCATCCACTTATACAGAGTATGTAACCAGGGAAGCAGGCCAGTCTAGACAAACTCTACGGAATAGCATTGGCGGATTCTTATTAAATGTACAGCAAGGTCAGACTGTAGCATACAATCCGCTGGTATTAATTAATTAGGTACGTGTTGTAGTTTACGTAACGAAACCAACGATAGAGGCGGTGGAACCCCTACGTGATAGATCAGCAAGTGTCTTTTTCCCTTAAGTAGATATTTATGAAGATATGAAGGTATGAAGATAGATGAAATAATAACTAAGGGACTTGGAGTTTTACTATTAGTAATTCCATCTAACCATGCTCATTCAATCCACGACCGCAAGTCCTCTTCGTCTATATTCCGAAGCTCTCTAATTTCCTCGCGTATCTGGAGAATCTAGATTGTGTGATTGCTCCAGTCAGCCCATCCCTCTGGGATATGCTCAGCGCTTCGTATATCAAATCGATCCCCTGTCCAATCGTCGAATCCGGAAATATCAGTGTAGTATTGAGACCACAGTGTTCGTATCATGATAGCCTCACCCAAGCTGAATGAATTTCTGGCCTCTGCAAGCTTCGAATCTAGGATGTACATCTTTTTCGAGAGATTCCGTAAGACTCCAGGTCGCTTAGAGTCGGGGTGGCGTCGAAGCATAGCCGACAAGCGCAGAAGAAGTTGTGTGTCGGAAGAATTTTCGAATAGTTCCTCTAGTTTCTCACGTTCTGCTAGCATAAACGGGACGCCAAAATACAGGGGATTTTTGGCAGCAGAGTCTAGATCGTCCTGGTCTCTCTCAATTCCAAATTCTTCATCGAGCTGTTGGTCCCTTTCGAATAGCCCTGACTTGTGCCAAACTTCCTTGTAGTCTTTGCAGTTTCTGGGAACCCCATTGGCATCGTCTCCAACGAATACCAGGCGATCGCCGGCCCACGGTGCTTTGATAGTGCAGATGGCTTCTTTCACTTGGGGGAGAAGAACTCTCCAGAAGTAAGAACAGGTAAGGGCTAAGCTCAAAATATCGACTGGCTGGGATAGATCGATGGTTATGGCGTCGAGGATTTCCTGGGGAAGAGATACAAGGCGACTAGATAAACTATATTCTTTGTCAGCTAAATCGTTTTCTTTACAGACGAATAACCGTACTTATGTGCTCGTGTTCTAGTAAGCTCCGACTGCGATGCTAAAACAACTTCCAAGTCTGGGACTGTCATGGCATCCAAGATGTGTCTCCCATCTCTGGACGACAGGATCTTCGCCATCTTCGCGCAGAAGACCTGGGGTGCCATCTTCGCGCAGACCTGGGTTGCTATTCTCGCACAAGGCTGGGGTACCATCAACTTTTTGTCGACATTGACAAGTTTCCAGTATTTCCCCATGTTGGCTAAGGAATTTTCTGTTCACATTAAGTATCTAAAGAGAGTTGTAAGGAAGGATGTGGCGTGCCTAAAGTTCATAAAGGGATGGTTTAGTGAAAAACTTATACAAAATATTAACTATTTTGTTACCTATGCGTCACTGCAAAGGCCTGGTGCGTATGTGACTGCGCAGTTTCCAGGTGGACCTGATGAGATACTAGACAACCGCAGCTCAGTTTACAGCAGCAATAACCCAACCAGCTAAAGTGAGCGAAAATCCAGAAATTAGGCAGGCTGATATCATATATATTCATAGGTACCTTTTTGCTAGATAGATAGTTCAGTCAGTCACTGTCGTGTGATTCAATGCCTTGTTTAAATAGAGTATTTCTTAAATTATATTTCTAAGTTGTATAATTGGAGGTATATAATACTAGAACATGTATTTAAGAGTAGAACATGAAATAGATAGAAAAAATATGGTTGGAATTTTAATGTGACTGGGAACTTAGAGGTGCATATTGTCAACCAGAAAATAGACGTAACTACGTCAGCTGTTCGCCAGCTGGTGCGGAGCTAATGGATCGGAGGAGGTTGCATTTATGCCGCCCGCAACGGGTTTATCATAACGGGGTTATCGCTAATCGTGAATGACGCGCCGAAGCTCCTTTCAATTTTTCAGAAGCTTCAAATCGCATATTACCTCCAATGCCGTCTTCCCACCTTCGACGCCATTAACAGCTCTAGCCATGCGCAGGCAAGTAAAACCAACCATTCCAGTCATATTATGTGTTAACTAGCTTCTAATAAGCATGTAGTAGCCCGTATACATAGTCCATTCCCCATTATGCGGTCGCAATTGGCCCGCAATGCCTTGCGCCGCCTTCTTGCGAGCGAGCTACCGGGCGCCCTCCCTCCGAGCCTCACCCTCTCTCGGCCGAGCCTTCGCGCATACCCCGTAAGGCCTAGATTCGCAAGGGTGCCCCAAAGAAGGACGTTTATGAAATTGTTCCAAAAGGCCCCAAGGGCGTTAAAGGAGATTGATGCCGAGCCGGGTTATGAGACTTTGCTCCAATTTCGAGCTGCGGAGAATGACAGCGTCCGTCCTCCTTTGCGAGCCGAGCTAGTAAAAGCATGGCGGGAATTCTTCGCCTACAAGACTCGTTATGGGCGGACAGTGAATTCTACGCAGGCTATGTGCGCTCACAGGGTATTGCTGCACCTCTCAGCTCAGACTGCCAATGAACGAGATGCGGAACTCTCCGAAGATGATCTTAGAATCGCTCGAGAATGCCTATCCAAGCCGCCGAGGGACGACTCTACAAACCATCTCGAGCTGGCAAGGAAAATCTACACCGAGTTGAGACGGAGAAGCGCACATCAGTCCAAAGATTTATATGCATTGCTATCTGCTCTGTCGCAGTATGGCAAGGCTCTCGAAGCAAGGGACTTGGTATTAGAATACTATCGTGGAATCAGGGATCAGGAACCTGATACTGTTCGATTGAGACATTTCATGCCAGTTATTCGAGGGCTAGCTAAAGAGGGCCACGAGCCAGAACTCTTGGATCTTGTTTCGCAAGCAAAGAAGGCTGGCGTTAAATACGACCCGGCTCTCCATGGCGTCATGACAGCTTATTTTGCGCAAAGAGATAATATCGGCGAGACGAAACACTGGTTCAATAAGCCGATAAGCAAAAATCTCCCACCAGCCCCTACAACATACTACGAGTTACTCAAGTTTGCCCTTCGCAACGACCAGCAAGAATGGGCTGTGGGCGTCTATCAAAACCTCATCGCAGGCCTGGAGTCTGGGTCATGGGGTAGTCATAAACCCTCCTGGGATACCTCTCTCCAGTGGGCGGTTATGTTACTCGGCAAAGGTGTTGATCATGTCGAGCACATGATTGATGTTGCTTACGAACACACGAAAGACAAGCCTGGTGCGCAGCCGAATATAGGCACGATAAATTGTCTCATCAAAGTCGCTGCGGATAAGAATGACCCGTACTTGGCCGAACGCTTCCTCGCGCTGTCGAAGAAGTTAGGCTTTGAACCGAATTACAAGACGTATATGCTTCAACTAGAATACCGCATACGCGCTAATGATCTAAACGGCGCTTTTACAACTTATCAGTCTCTACAGGATTTAGAAGAGACTACTAAAGACAAGGAGCTTCCGGTATTGAACTCCTTTATCCGCGCCTTTTGCGCAGTACCGAATCCAAACCACGAACGGGTTCTCGATGTAACCAGTTATCTGGAACAACGGCGTGTGACACTTGAGCCCGAAACAGTAGTCTCGATATGCATGGCGTTTTTGAAAAATGACGAGACTTACGAGGTGATCGATACGCTATCGCTTCATACCGTCCATTACAGCGTCGCCGAGCGCTATATGGTCCGGAAAGCCTTCGTGGATTACTGCTTGGATAAGAATAACAGTACGGCGCGAGTATGGGATGCATACGCGCTATTGCGTCAGTTCTTTCCCGAGGTAGAAACTGAGGCTCGGGTAAAGATAATGGACGTCTTCTTTGATAGGCGACGTGCAGACATGGCAGCACATGTATTCGGACACATGCGCGCTCACGGGAATCCATCACTACGTCCGGTCTTAGAGACGTATGTTCGCTTCCTAGAAGGCATCGGCCGCAGTCCGGATGACGAGAGCTTGAAGATGGTCCATAACATGTTGAAGATGGACACGACGATACAGCCGAACACAATGTTGTACAATGCACTAATGATCGGGTATATGGCCTGCGATCAGCCATACCGGGCACTCGACTTCTGGAAGGAGATTACCATGTCGCCCGAAGGTCCGTCTTACTCGACGCTTGAAATTGTCTTTAGGACATACGAAATCACCCCTGACGGCGACGGCTTGGCGAATGAGCTGTGGGAGAAGATAAAGAGGATGGAGATCGAGGTACCGGAGAATGTCTACGTGGCGTATGCGGCGGCGACGGCTGCCCATGGCCACCTTACGGATGCAAAGACGCTTCTAGAGAATATGGACAATGTTGTTGGAAAAGGGCCCGATCTTCAGAGGTGAGTGATGAATGAAACCCAATGACAATGGCGTTTGTGGCTAACATTCGGCTAGCCTCGGTATCGTATTTAATGCTCTACCATCACCGGAGATGAAAGACGACTTCGAATCTTGGGCGAAAGGTGAATACCCAAGAGTATGGAATGCCCTAAAAGAAAAATGGGCCAGAAGGCGAAACGAAGAGGGGCTTGTAGTATTCAAGCTCCGTCGACCGTGTAAGGCATGATGTTGAATGGATCTTGTACAACACTATTCATACATCTATAGATAGTTTTACTGCTGTCTCTGTACATAGTAACGGATTTAAAAAAGAAGCCGGCAGCCATTGTACAAATTCATCATGTTATTCACATCTTGTAGTCCTTCTTGATCGACGCAATGTTCTGCGTGCCGATCCTGTGCATATCCCTCATTAGGAGCTCGGGGTGATGATGCACGCTGGGGTGGATTCCCAGACCAATGGCTCGCCGAATTGCCTTGGCCATCTTCCGCTGGTTTGGCGGCCGCAGGCCAGTCTCTACTGATTTCTTTATCCGGCCGTGGCTTGTCATGAACTCTGAGATGACGGAGAAATTCTACAACTTGTGTATTAGCAGCCGTAATCCTTGGGGGGCATTATACGCTCCTCGCCAGTAATTCGAAGCTCAAAAAAGAGGGAAGTGCTAAAATCGGGGCATGAAAGAAAAACCACCATGGATTGCTCACTCACCCTATACATATCCAGAGGCCGCAGGCCCAGCATGTCGACGAGGTCCTTCTTGCGGGCCTGGTTGCGGCGCCACTTGGCCATCTCGCTGGGGCTCAGGTCGTGGGGCGCGTAGACCTCGCCGACGTTCCAGCGCCGCGTCATCTGGCGCGCGTAGTCGTCGTGGCGCACGTTCTTGTTCACGTCGTCCATCGTCGTCTTGCGCTTCAGGGTCCGGCTCCGCATCGCCTCGTATATGTCGGACGCGCTGTGCGTGGGGTTGGGTCGCGAGTTGGAGCTGGAGCTGGAGGAGGGGGAGGACGAGGACGAGGAGATGGAGTCGTCGATGTTGAGGAGCGAGGACGTGGTTGTTTGTACGTCTCTGCGGACTGGAGCGGTCGTGTTAGTTACTGAGATCGAGTGGAGAGAGATATTGCCGAAGCTTACTGCTTTGTGATGGGCTCGTCGTGGCTATACCGGCCGTCTGAGATCTGAAGAGGTTTTGGGGGTGCCGTATCGCGGCTAGTATTGGTATTCTGGGCGGCATCTTGGGGGATTGATATGTCCGTCAATCTGTTCAAGCTGAATTTTGGTGAATTTTAATGGCGTTGAATACTTGATGCAATTCGATACTGCAATCCCGTTAACCTCGAGAAATTTAGGCGGCTAAACAGTTATTCCAGTGCTCGTCAATCCACCTAGACACCCCGCTGGTTTGCCAGGTACAGGGGTTTTATATCTTATCGGAACTTCGATGTGGGTCACGAAGAAGTTCCTATCCCCGATAAGAAAAGAAAAAGTCGAGCCGCAGACCTTCAACTTTTCTTTGCGACGACTACGTATCTAGCATAACAATTCAGACCGGCGAATCGGCGAGCAGAAACCATGGTACGAAAGCTTAAGCATCACGAGCAGAAGCTGCTCCGAAAAACAGACTTCATCACATGGAAGCAGGATAATAATCACAGAGATGTCAGTCCTTCCCGCTGCGGCGGCGCATAATCCGCTCCTACTCAATACGGATATGTGCTAACTTTTTCACGCAGGCGGCTGTTATACGGCGGTACATGATCCAGAAACCAGAAGATTATCACAGATACAACAGGTTATGTGGCGTAAGTACACGGGACTACTCAAACCTGCAATGGAGAATGTCAACTAACACCGTCAATAGTCCTTGCGCCAGCTGGCCCACCGCCTCAGCCTGCTGCCGCCCGAGAGTCCCGTCCGGCGGAAGCACGAAGAGCTGCTGCTCAACAAGCTGTACGACATGGGGATCCTGTCGTCAGCGTCGAAGCTGTCGAACGTCGAGCACGGCGTCACGGTGTCGGCGATGGCGCGCCGGCGCCTGCCCGTCGTCATGACGCGCCTGCGCATGGCCGAGACCGTGCAGGCGGCCACCAAGCTCATCGAGCAGGGCCACGTGCGCGTCGGCGTCGAGACCGTCACCGACCCCGCGTTTTTCGTGACGAGGAACCTCGAGGACTTCGTCACCTGGGCCGTCGGCAGCAAGATCAAGCAGAACATCATGAAGTACCGCGACAAGCTCGACGACTTTGAGCTGCTATGATTGGGGCTGCGGCTGAGATTACGGTGAAGAGGTCGAGGGTGATGGTTTATTCATTGCATTGCATGGCATGGCGTTCAGGAGGTAAATTACTAATCAATTGGTAGAGTAGTAAATATACTGTTTTCCATACCCAGTTCTAGTCAACAGAACACCTGTAAGATTGCAACTGCTATCAAAAGACAGCAAAATACTTAGCTAGGTTGGTAAATCAAGAATAGTTGGGTGGATAGTCTCTGATCTGCGATCTATACGAAGGTGCGGGCCAAAAGTATTGCATATGGCCAGAGGTACCAGTCACAGTGATTACAGTGCAAGACTTGTAAACTAAAAAAACACCGAAAAAATAACAAGAATTACAAGAATCACAAGAACAGCAAGAACAGTAAGAATATTAAGAATAGTAAAAATAAGAAGAGGTTTTATTATTTATAGTATTCCTGGCTTAACACTACCTCTACCCATGTGCATTACTTTTGGCCAGCACCTTCGTACTCGAATTAGCAATATAGTACGGAATACGAAGGCGTAGTGCTGGGTAGAACGATATTTACCATGCTGGATATCAAGTTATCAGAATACCGACTTATAAGAGTGGTGTGGCTATTATGTAATCTTGGATCACGTAAGCATCTTTCCCTACCTAGGGCAAAAGTGAGTTGGTTTCATCCTAGAAAATACAACGTCAAGTCCTCCGGAATTGTTCGAGCCTCCAGAAATCGAGCTGCAGCTCCGATTAGCTTAGCACTATTAGGACTACACGTTGCAAGCACACAGGTTCAGAGTGTATTGTTGCATCCTATCACGTGGTCACGCCTTCTTTTCGCGAATACTGCCTGTGCCCCACCAGGCTTCTAAGTCGCGTGTTTCTTTAATTAAACTTCTTTATCTACGCCCTTCTAAATATTTCCACGCGCTCTCTAGGTATTTTTGTTGAGCGACCTAGCATGAATTCTGGAACCCATCCCTGTCTCTGTCCTCAGGAGAAGTATGCCGCAACCATTAGATTCCATCGTCGTGACGGATGACGAAGTCACCCAGTCATCAGGATCGGCAGATGAGCATGTTACCACAACGTCAGCTAAGCGCAAGCTGCAATCCGAAATAATCAGTAGAGCGGGCTTGAGTGATGGTGATTTGGATGATTGGAATTATGAGGCCTTCAAGAAACGAAAGAAAGAGACTAGGAAGTCGTCGGCAAGGGGAAGAGGAAAAGGGAAGGCAACCGCGAGAGGTCGGCTACGCAAAGGCACTACAGCAGAGAAGATTGGGGCCAGGCAGAATGACGACAGCACATCAGATTCGGATGCAGAAGTGATTGAGGAATCGATACCTGCATACATAAGGGATCGACGTAAGCAGTTCGATCAGAACCGGGAAGTTTTACGCGAAGGTGGTCTACGGTTACCTCCAGACTATTCCGATATCTACTTCTCGGATGATGAGCGACTAGCCACTATAGAGGAGAAGCCGCAATTTGATCCAAAGAGCGGAATTAAACCATGTCGCCCTTACCGAGATATAATCCTAGAACATTCGGCCGGCATAATTCCAGCTTCTATCGCGCAATACCTTCGTGACTATCAAGTCGATGGGGTCAAGTTCCTTCACCACCTCTTCGTCTACCAAAAAGGTGGGATTCTTGGCGATGATATGGGCCTAGGGAAAACTGTTCAGGTTGCCGCATTCCTCACTGCTACGTTCGGCAAGACAGGTGATCTTCGCGATGCGAAGAGAATGAGAAAGTTCCAGAGAGCCAAGACAGATTGGTACCCTCGTGTATTAATCATCTGCCCCGGCTCCATAATCCAGAACTGGAAAAACGAGCTGGATAGATGGGGCTGGTGGGGAACCGACTTATACCACGGCGCAGGTAAGGATGATGTCCTCGGCGCAGCCCGCGCAGGGCGGCTGGAAATCATGATCACCACGTACACAACATACAAGAACAACCGCGACCAGGTCAACCGTATACCTTGGGATGTTGTTGTGGCTGACGAGTGTCATTCGATCAAGGACGTGAAGGCAGAAGTCACAAAGGCCATGAACGAGGTAAACGCCCTCTGCAGAATTGGTTTGACTGGAACAGCGATCCAAAATAGGTACGAAGAGCTCTGGGCGCTTCTAAATTGGACAAATCCCGGGCAATTTGGCACTCTCGCGGAATGGAAGAGTACAATATGCAAGCCTCTGACTATTGGTCAATCGCACGACGCTACCATGCATCAGTTAAGCGAAGCGCGCAAGACAGCTAAAAAGCTTCGCTTCAACCTCCTCCCTCGCTTCTTCCTTCGCCGAATGAAGACTCTAATTGCACACCAGCTACCAAAGAAGAGTGACAGAGTCGTATTCTGTCCACTTTCGGATCTGCAGCGCGAGGCGTATGAAAATATACTTGGTAGTGAACTTGTCGACTTCGTCCGGAGTGCTCATGATCCTTGTCCGTGTGGTTCAAGCAAGGCAAGGGGTTGGTGCTGTTTCAAGGAAAACGATGACGGAGATTCGTGGAGGTCGCTAGTGTTTCCCATCATGATAACATTGCAGAAGCTGTCAAATCATTTCAACCTCCTCATACCGCGCTCCTCAGATCTTCCAGACAAACACCAACGAGAACTTCGATTCCTTCAAGCCGCTACACCTCTCACTTGGAAAGAGCACTACGCGGGGCGAGATTCGCTTCTTAGTCTGGCCAATCCAGAGAATTGTGGGAAGTGGAAGGTCTTGAGGAAACTTCTCAAGTTTTGGCACACCAGTGGTGATAAAGTCCTGGTCTTCTCCCATAGCGTGCGACTTTTAAAGATCCTTCAACTCTTGTTCAATAACACAAGCTATACTTATAGCTATCTTGATGGATCTCTAGCTTACGAGGAGCGGCAACAAGTAGTCGATGACTTCAACTCGGACCCAAATCAGTTCGTGTTTCTGATCTCTACCAAAGCTGGCGGCGTCGGACTCAATATCACATCAGCGAACAAGGTCGTCATCATGGATCCCCATTGGAACCCATCGTACGACCTTCAGGCTCAGGATCGAGCCTACCGCATCGGTCAAGTTCGTGATGTTGAGGTATACCGCCTTATTTCAGCTGGCACCATTGAGGAAACCACATACGCAAGACAGATCTACAAGCAGCAGCAAGCAAATATCGGGTACAATGCATCCAACGAACGTCGCTACTTCAAGGGCGTGCAGCAGGATTCCGAGCGCAAAGGTGAAATATTTGGGATGCAGAACCTCTTGACTTACCACGGTGATCAGATTGTTCTGCGTGACATCGTCAATAAGACGAACATTGCCGAAGCCAAAGCAGGCGTTAAGCTAATAGATATCGATATGGACAAAGCAGCCGAAGAAGCTGATGATGATGGACTGTTCAAGAGAGAAGATACTGTAGACGATGAGACCGGAGGTCTCAAGCAACTATCAGCTCTGCTCACCAAAAACGACAACAAGGAAGGCCTGTTGAAATCGGCAGGGACGCGAAAACCCAAAAACTTTGACCCAATCCAAGCGATTCTTGCTTCCGAAGGGGTTGAATACACGCACGAAAACTCAGAAGTGGTTGGCTCGTCAAAGGTAGAAGATGAGCTATCGCGCCAAGCCGAGCTGGTCCTAAGTCAGGATGCCGACCCAGAAGCCCGGGCCCTCTTCTTTGCTGGCTTAGAAGCTTCCGCTGCGACGTCGATCGAGTACGAGTACAATCCCCCATTGGAAGTTAGGCGACGCCAGTTCTGTACAATGGCAAAAACCTTTGGCTTCGGTAGTGTAACTGAATTTGCGCTAGCTGTGGAGAGTATGACGCAGGAAGAGCGACGGAATTGCCTTCAAACCTTCTACAAGAAACGTGTTGAAAAACTCAAGCATCTTGGGGAGGCTGAAGAAACAGAAGTTAGTTCTAAAGTAGAATCTGACTCAAACGCCGATACCAAAATGGTACATGTAAAGACGGAGGATACCTCAGTACATACTGTAGCCGGCTTCGGGGAGGATACAAAGGATACGGAGAGCGAAGGTTCTGAGACAGAAGACTTGAAGCCTGATGCTCCGGTTGTGAAACAGGAGGTTGAAGTTACGCCATTAAGCGAGCGCGCGAGCGTGAAGGAACATAGCTCGGTGAAGCTTAAGAGGGCGTCAATGAGCATCTTCCTTTCGGATGACGATGAAACGGACGAGCTTTGAAATCGCTTTTAGTTATGATACCCCGGTACTATTTTTTCAAGGCGTTTGGGCGATGGGATTAAGGGATCAACATCAACTACGAGAGGAAACCACTTTACGAGATTCATGTATTGTTGGCTGTAGCTCCTGGACCCGAATAGATACCTGTTTCGTGAACAAACTGCGTGTTCTACATGCAAATCTAACTTAAGCTTCATATGAAATTTCTTATTAAACCATGAATTAGGGTTAGACCATCGAGGCTTCTCGATGAACAGATACAGTGTGTTACTTGTAAGTCAGTACTTCCTCTTCTAGCCCACGTGGACTGATACTAATTGTTGGGGCAGGTGAGTTTCGTACTATTGCCCAACTTCAGTCGCCAACCCCTTTCCAACGTAGACTACCAGATAGCTAAAGTTTGATACGAGAAAAAGAATTTTTACAAAATGAACTATGCTCAAGACCTTAACCTTCATCTCTGCCTCGCTCTAGTTTCTTACTTATCTTTTTTCCTTTTGCTATTTAATGTCCCTTCACCCTCCTGCCATCTGCGCTTTCCATCTTATTCACAAAGCAATCCCAGAACGTCATATCTCTTCGTTTTATCTAATCGACCTTTGATCTTCTTGATTATTTCAATTCTTTCAAAGATCATCGACTTTATTTTAAACGAAATGGCAAGATTACTCCCAAAGACTCTCCTCGCTCTACTCATCGCCGCTGTCAGTGGCACCGCCTTACAACCTCGGCAACAGATTGACGACAGGTGTTGCTTCAATCTTGCGTCGGTAGGGACGGCCGACAATGTTACCCACAAGGCCGTAGTCGAGAGCCAACGAGGCGATCTGATCCTCGGCGATTCATTTCAACAGGGAAGTTTCTGCTTAGATCGGGCTTCAAAGACCGTCCAGGATAGCTTGAAACACAACTGCTTTATGGAGGGCCCCGACTTTCAGTTCAATTGCTACCAAGACGCCTTCAGTAACACGACTTTTGACGCAATTATCCACGACGGAAAGGCCTACCTCGGCTACGACGACGGCGCCGGGTTCTTCTATGCCTGTCCATCCGTTAACGTTAACGCCACCAATCAATTATACAACATCTACTCCAATAGCAAACCCGACACAGATGGATGCGAACTCGTCTCGCTCGAACTGACGGATGTGCTCGACACCTGCTTCTTCGCCAACAGCCCTCCACCGGATATGAGAATCAACGTTACAAGACCTGCCGAGATAATAGAGGACGCCGCGCCAGCCACCCCTCCCACCGAGTGCATCCCCAAGAAGTCGAAGCAAGCGATCGCTCCGTTCCGAACGCTGATCCGCAACGAGGTGACGGACCGCATAACGTACGGCTCTAAGGGGGAATTGGCGCCGGCCTCGATCACGCCGACCAACATGACGACCTTCTACTTCGAGCTGCCGAGCCGGCGGACCCCGACCTCTAAGTGGTGCAGCCTGGAGTTCCGGATGCCCGAGTGCTCGGTGCTGCCCGAGGGCTACCCCTGCTACAAGTTCAGCGGCGTCGAGCACATGCTCCAGCAGAACGCCGGCTTCACCGTCTCGCGCATGGGCCAGCTGCCGGGCTGGAACGACACTGAGGTCCGCCACGTGTTTCCCGGCCAGACCACGACTATCGGCCTCTTCGAGTGCGGGCTCGCTGCTGGCCCCCACGGCTGGTTCGCGCACAGCGTCCGCGACTTCGTGCTCGAGTTCGCGCAGGCTGGCGTCGGCCCCAACGCAAAGTTCCAGGACGGCGTCGGTGCTTGGGTCGTCGAGTGCGAATAAGTCGCCTCCGGGCGCGAGCCTCGCATTCGCGCGGCAAGTAAGTAGGGGGGTAGTACGAATACTACTACACCAAGTGGTTACGGGCTGCCTACCTACTTAATACTCCACCTATCTCGACAGAAATTCTGATTTTCAATGGGAAAAAAACAAGAAAACTACCTTGGTAGACCAAAAAAAAAATGTTTACGGTATGCGCGGTAATGGTTGTTTGCTTGGGGGTTGCTCGACGGTTTGGACCCGTGCATGTTTACTAGAACATCCGGGTGGGACAAGTAATGGTACGGAAGGCAAGGATACTCGGTAATGGTAATAATGGTATGGGATCAAGTCGACGGGGTCACTCGGGTAATGGTTACTGGTTTATTGTTCGGCATCGTTAGAGATAGGGGAGTAGTAGATAGTTTTAATCCACTCATTGCTTTCGATCCTTGTGTCGTTGTCGTGAATGATGATGGATGCATGATAAAGGGGGGATGGATGAGTCAGCCAGCCCTCCCAAGCGGCCATGGGAGGTAGGTAGGGTACCTGACGAGTGACGATTTTCGCCACCTTGCATTTACTTTTTCATGAAGGTTTCTAGCATTGGAAGTATCGTGAAAAAATAAGCTTAATGTTCAATGAAGTATAAACTTCTAGGGTCGTAGGGGATTGCCTAAGATCCCTTAAGGTTCCCCCAAATTGAGTTCCGTCTACCTAGGTAGCACCTAGGTACGCTATAATACATTGTAGCTATAGCGGGTCATAGCACAAATCCTCCAGGGCTTATAGGGCAGTCAGGTACCTACAACCCACAAGGATGTGCAACGTTAGTAGTGTCCACTGCCCCAGATATACATATTTCCTCACGCATTTCTGGTTTAACCTCAAGATCTTTTTCTATCAAACCCCTACGGTTTAATAGTATACACCATTACCATAAGCTATCATTCTGTATTTTCTCTAAGAATACTGCTTGAGAAATACCTTCTATATTTCTGGGGCTGTGGATACCACTAACGTTGCACATCCTGGTGGGTTGTAGCTTCGCAGCAAAACGAATTCTCTGTTACAGTTCATACCCAGCCCCCGAATTTTAACATGGCAGTGCCACACCCTGTTGGGTAGGTCCATGATCAAACTCTCCTTAGTGACAGCTATCTGGCTTTAACCATAATTTATAGTTATCTATATCATATCAATCGTCAGTCTTCGATATACACCAAGTCGAAGATTAGTAGGAAATCCCCAGGGATGGGAGTTCATAGAACTCAACACCTCAAACCCCTTTTTTGAACTAAGAGTGATATTGATGTTGTAGAATACACCACCTAAGCGCTATAATGCCCATATATTACGTAAACCACCCAACTTCCTCTACAACACACACACTTCCTTGACTAGGCGATTAGCGCGTAGAAAATAAATTTACGATCGGGGTCAAACTCTTTCTTAAGTTAGAGCATCTCTCTATTAAAGGAGTGAAAAATAAGGAGTAGAAGGTGTAAAAAGAAAGAAAAAAAGGAACGGAAATGAGTGCCGAGGGCTGGATTCGAACCAGCGATCTCCGGTTGCGAGTAGGTGGTGGGCATCCACTAAATCCACTCGCTGTGTCTGGCATCCACGAGGCTCGAACGTGGTGCCTGCATCCGCGGTTGGGGATTCAGTGGATGTCGCCAGGCCTGCTGTCCCGGTGCCTTACCACTAGACCACCCCAGCTTATTGTAATTGTTGAAAATTGGTACTGCAACTTTGCCTTATAACCCTCTCGCTGGGAGGGGTACCAGGTACGCGGGGCCGCGGGGCAACCGGGGCGACAACGAGCTGCCAGTACGGTACCACTTGTTTAGCCAGCAGGTGTAGGGGACCCCGCCAACTGCCAATAGATGTTTAGGCACTCTTCTACGCAGGTGGTGGAAGCTGTTCCCCATGAGTCGACGGCGGCTTCTTTCCGCAGTAGATGACCTGCTAGTCGCGCCACTCGTCGTCTAACCACCGGAAGGGAAAGAGCTTAAGAAGAAGGCGTCCAAGCTATACTTCACAGGGCCACGGGCCGCAAGGAGATGTACGCTTACGTCAACTGCGTCTTCGGGACAGAGGCAGAGGAGCAGATATACGGACACAAGAAGTGGCGTTAGAAGAGAAAGAGGGAGTGCTAAAACGCCGTCATCTCGTGCGTAGCTGCGGAGAACACGTCGTACATCTCCCACTGGCCATGTCGAAGGGAAAACGGGTACTGACGAAACCAACTTTCAAAAAGGACGGATCCGGATTTCTGGTGAATTTTCAGGCTGGGAGGTCGAGGTACGTTTCTTAGCGCTGTTCATCGCTACTGGTCCCAGCTTAACAAATGGCTTGGTCCACTCTGGGTCGATACAAGATAAATATAATGACAGACTGGGTACAATCTCAAAAAGATAAGCTAAAGTCCTATTACATAGTATCCCTTAAACTTCTTATCTCCATACTTGATGAATCATCAACACTGTCTCAGCTTCAGGGTAGCATATCCTATTTTACTCCTCTTTTGAATCCTCATCATCTAAGTCCTCATCATCTAGATCCTAATTATCTAACTTCTTGGTCTAAATCACATTCAAATGGGTCTATCCTACCCATATCCGGCTCCAGAGCGCGAAGACCTGATGGAAGCTCAGCCTTCATTTTTTTGCTTTGACCTGAGCAAGGGGATTGGGATATCTCTTTCGCTCCTTCTCCCAATCTATGCTTCCATCACCGGTTACATTATCCGCCAGTGGCTTCAGTGCCAAGAAGAATTCTACTTCCACGGGGTCGAATTGGCTCTTATCGACGTCATATGGATAGTCTTCGCCAGTGAGCAGAATATTGTGAATGGCGCTACTTAGCGTTGAGTAAAGATTGCCAGTCGTCTCCCGTATGCGTTGTATGCGTTGTTGACCGTATGGACCCTTTTGGTGTTTCTCCAGGAATTCATTTAGCTTTGGGTTAAGCTTATGCTTCGTTCCAGGCTCATGGTCATTTCCTTTATCGTTTTTATTGTTGTCGAAGAAGACCCGATGATTCAAGAAGTTCTTCCACTTCTGTGTTGACCCTTTACCATCCTCATCAGCTGAGATGCGTTCTATAACGCCACGATAGGCCATTGCTGTGATGGAACGTTTCTGCTGGTATATTTGGGTCTGGAGATCGAATATCCGTTTGTGTAGGTCCGCTGTATAGAGGAGGTGATGGCTTAGCGTATCTCGAAGGTACTGAAGGCTTTGAAACGGGTTATCGATACTTTCTGCAGGGCTTCCCGCTGCAAGACAGAATTGGCCGAGTTTATGGACTACTTGTTTCCATTGGCTGTAAGCTCTTGAATCCGTGTGACATGTTTTTTTCCATGTTTCCCATGCCCCTTTACGGGGACTCCAACTGTCAGGTAGGGCCTCAAAATGTCGACAGAAAGCTACCAGTTGGCAACTTATGGATGTGTACTGAGCTGACTCATTAATATCGAGATGACTTGTTTTGATATGGTTTCCTGGCTGATTGAGAAATCTCGTCACAACTTGACGCATAACTGGTTTCATGGATTCACAGACGTCTTTGCATTCCTTGTCTCCGAAACTTCCATTAGATGCCTCACTGCAAGGAAACCATGACCATTCGTGTAGTTCGCATTCCAAGCTAGATCCGCTAGATATTTCCGACGAAGGCTCCTCCGTCCTTGCACTGGGGCCATTAGTAGTGTGACTTTGTATATTCCAAACTTATATACTTACCGTTCATAATAGCCTCGCCATGCCTCGCCGTAACGATTTTCCATATAATTACAGTCAGCCTCATTTATCTCAGTTACAACTTCACCAGCTTTACTTGACGATAGTGAACCATCTTTCGAGTGATGACGGCCGGTTTTCTTCTCCAGGACGTCGTCATAAAGCAGATAAATAATACAGCATGTCGGATCATTTTGCAGCAGATGTGAGCCAAATACTTTACAGAATTGAAGCTTCAGAAAATTTTCGAGCACTTCAATGTTCCGAAAAGGGTCTTGGTGAAAGACTCGTGCGTCTTCGTGGCGCGTTGATGACGCAACACAGCTAGCAAGCCATGGATATTTATCAAGGTCGTCTTGCAAAGGATCGCCAGCGCCATAATACATCAGCAGAGGTAAAATGAAGTTCACAAAAGAACAGGGTCTAATCTTAGGCCATTGATCTGACCATAATTTCCTATACTCTGATTCGAACTGTCCCAGTAAGATTTTCATGTGCAACGCTCGTGCCTTGGCAACATGTCCTTCTTCCTCATCGTTAACGTCACGCGTTGGTATTAAAAATGAGGCCATGTCGGAGCTTGTCTGGGTACCTAGACCGTTTGTTCAGTATGAAATTAATGTAGCCTCTTAAAGGTCCTTGGTGTAATAAGAGAGCTGGGGGCACAGAATATTGAGTGGTAAGGGGAAAGTGAGCTTGATAACTAGTTTTGGCGGGAAGATAGAGCTATATTTATATAGATCGAGACTGGCAAGCCACCAGGTATGTATCAAATTGAGAAGATTCAGCAAAATGTCCAGATATAATGGACAAGTCATAAATCATATAATTAGGAGCTCTTTTTGGTGTAGCAGTATAAGTAGTTCACAAAGAAAAGGAGCCCACAGGGTCAGGTATCAGGTATTGCGCAGTTTGTCAGAGAGAGCCCTGCACATCAAGCTCTTGGGCGACTCTGTGGCGTAAGTTAGGCGCAGACTACCCTCTTGAAATCTTTCACATTTGGTCAAATTAGAGGTTACCATAAGACCATCTAGGGGGGAGGGGGGTTCTAGGGGGACAACGGAG
>JAOXNQ010005985.1:0-18495 GCA_028571165.1 Hypoxylon perforatum
TTATTTTAAATATTTTATAAAAAAAAAAAATAAATATATAAAAATAAATTTCTTATTATATTTAATTATTTATTTTTCAATTATTAATTTAAATATTTAAATTATATTTAAATATAAAATACTTTAAAACCTCTTTTATAATTAAAATTAACCCTAATTTATTATTACTTTAAAATTAAGAATTCTAAAGTACATATCCGACCTATGAAATCAGATTAACAGAAGTAATAGGCGGGATCGTAACAATTAACGTCAAATCTTTCGAAGCCCATTTCACTATTCTGCGTCCCAAGCGAGACTACTCGGGACGGATTAGCCCGGACAACATCACGTTGAATATCAAGAATGACCCTAAGATTACTGGATCGTTGGACATGCCGATTCACCCGGCAAGCACCGTTTCTGGTAGCGGAACTTGGGCGCAGAACTAAACCAGGGTTACCTTTTGTGGTGGGATAGGAACGTTATGGCAGTGGCTGTGAGACTGGTTGCCTGACTAGGTATTGATAACTGCCTGTTATGCGAGGAAGTTCAACACTACCCTCATGACATTGCAGCAGGACTGAGAAAGCTATAGGAATGGTCGGATGATAGCACTTGAAATATTTACCCTCAACGGTAAAACTACCTCTACCTTCGCTAGAAAAATGAAAGTCGCTCTTTACTTACCCGATTGATTTTTGGTAAATTCAGACATGATTTAACCAGAGGAATTCCACACAATTCTCGTGAAAATATATGCTTCACAACCGTAATACAGATACCAAGTACTCCGATATTATATTAATCAGGCGAGGCTACTCTTTCGGCGTTCAGCACAACGGATTTCTATATTATCACTGGAAATCGTCCGGAGTTACGAAATCCTCAAGCTCACAATCGTCTTCCTCGTCAAACGGCTCGATCTTGCGAATCAATACCCCATTCCGGTACCTGTTCGTTATATTCTCTCCCGTGCGCGCCGGGACCCACCCGCCAAAGTCCTTGTCCTCGTCGACATACAGACCGACGGGCGGGCTGGGGAACCGGTAAGGCGAGCGCCGCACATCGATGTCTACGTGGGTAAGATGGGCAGGCCGGATATTCACGATGGGCGACCTGTTGCTCCGGTGGCTCCCGATGAGCACCATACCGCGCTTGTCGTTCGATGTGGGCGGGAAGTACCGCACTTCGCGCTGCTGGGCCGACGCCGGCAACAGGACCGTTTCGCGAGGGACCATAGGCGAGGACGGTTGGTGTTTTCCGAGTGTTTTGACTCTAAAGAGGCTGATGCGTATAACGGTGAGTTTGTACGAGCTTTGTGTTACGTAAACGTGATCTTCCGTCCAGGTCAAAGTGATGGGAAGCTTGGAGACCGAGATGTTCGTGATGTCACCAAGCCGGGCCTTCGTTCGATGAACAAGGGTTATGGCGGTCTTGTACTTCGATAGTCGATATGTCGTAACGAAAACCGCGATAGAGAGATTCTTAGGTGCTTTGTTTGCAGCAGATTTCGACCGCGCTTTTCTTCTGTCTTGGGCTTCTATCGTAGCGATGTGCATGTACGTGCCGCATCCCGAGAAGTGTACTTTCATGCAGACATGGCGGGCTATAGATCAGATTAGTCCATGAAGAGAAATAGCGTTTCGTAAAGAGGTGTTAACCCACTAAATCGGGTTGTTGCTAACACCCTTCGAGTAAAGTGCGTCTTCTGCGCATAGTCGATGAAGAGGATATCGCCGCCACACAAAGGCCACACCACTAGTGGCTTCGACGGGTGTATGACAGGGGGCGAGTGATATAGCGTCACTGGGAGATCATAGTTGTGGTGAAAGATCTGCTGAGGCTTCGTACCGCTTATGTCTAAAACCGCAATCGAGCCCAGACAGTTGTCTGCATTCTTCAACTTCCCAAGAATGCTTCGCCGCGGAGTAGGCATCGCTCTCCCACCGTATCTAGAGTATCTGGCCATTGCCATATCCTCTTCGCTGGAAGACTGTTCAGCCTTCCTGTTATCGTTGTCGCTCGAAGAGTCTCCGACGTAGTCCGTAGGATCTTCGGCAAATCTTCCGTGCGAGAGAATAATACCTGCCTTCGAATCGTCACTATAATTGTCCGAGGTAGCTTCATTGCTATCCTCCGAGTAGTCGGAATCATTGAGATCGAATACATTCTGAGCGGAATCTTCACTGAGTGACTCCTCTTCCGCTTCTGATTCACTCGAGATCGTATCGTCGCAGGATATATCGCCACTCAATGTATAGTCGCCAGCTGTGTCGTCGGTCTCAGCTTTATACCCGTCATCTGATTCACTACCCGACTGCTCCGGTAGCAGCTGTTGCGATTGCTTGACCGCTCCAGTATCAGTCGTAGACATATCGCCTGTCCGCCCCTCATCGACATCCGAGTCTGACATTCCTGGCTGGACGATATCATCTTCTTTCCTATTCCGTCGTCTAGCTATCACAATAATCTTATTTCTACAGGCGAACTCCTCGAAGTACCTAACAAGATCAATGTGCAAACCTTCAAGCTCCAGTACTTTGTACTTCCCGCAGCCATCTCGCCAGAATAACTGGCTTCCAATGCGAAGCATGTCCAGGTCTGTACTAAATGAGGTGGGATCAGGCCGGCTGAACTTCTTTCTCGCATCGCGAGGTTTGCCAGCATATAGAAACCAGTTGATGTTCTCCTCCTTTATCTCCAAAATGGTTACTTCAGGGTACTTTAACGGCTTTGTCGCTCTCGGATTCCAAGTATCTACTATCAAGCGAAAACTTCCAGGGCCACTAAAGTAGTGAATTAGCTATAATGACCTCGAAGCATAATGATACAGACTGATACTTACATTAGTGTTGATGATACAATTGCTGCCTTACCTCCATCCACCGAGAAGCCTTCACAAACGCTTGAATCAAAGGTCTTGATGTCGTAGTCGCCATTATGTAGCATGAAGCTGGGGTTCCTCTCCCTCATCCTGCTCAGAAAGCTGCCACGGCCCATGATCCCAGAGAGGCAGCGTGTTATTTCACCTCGGTATTCGTATACCGGGCATTTCTCATCTTTGCCACGGCAAGAGCAACTCAACAAGTACTTCCATTCTACGACGAAGTGGAGGTAGTCTCTTACGATCTTGCTGTTCTTTTCGACAAGGGAATGCGGAAAGATTTTCCTGAACCGTATCTTCTCGCCGCGATTTCTTATTAAGATCTCGAAATGAGATTCCAAGGCAATGCTTTGAACTTGGAGAAGCGTCTGGAAGTTTTGACTGTATAGGAACGTATGCACTATCTCTCGGTGCGCTGGAGTGTTGCCGATAGCATTTAGGTGTTTATCCCAATACTTCGCGGAATATGTGAGGAGATGATGGGTTTCAATCGCCGCATATTTGGTGTTATCAAAAGGTGCGGAATAACACCTTTGCATTAAGTACTTCAAGCATACATCTGCTATATGGCGTTCGCCGATAAGGTTTTCATCTTCATTTTCGCAGAGTACACGTGAATTTCTGATTAAATAGTCTTTGACAGACGAGTGGGTGATTTGAACGAAGGGGTTGAGTGGCTCGTCACGGTTTGGTATTTCCTCTATCAGAGGATAAAACATCCTATTGATCCTTCGAGGCTTATTACGAAGATTCAAGTTGGTCCCAAATTCATCGGCCACGATAATAGCCATTGCTTCTTCCAGGTCGCGCAGTCTCAGGAGAGGGTATGCAAAGGCAACGATCGAAAATAATTCACTACCACCATTAGATGATGTATATATATACTTGGCAGGAAAGTAAGAAAACTCACCTTGCCATTTTGCGATCTTCATATCGCTGTAATATTCGCTGGTAGGTATTAGATAGCTTGGCGGGAAGTTTTTCTTGGATTTTCTGGGGTAATTCATTGGGTCTGAAGCTTTCTTCTTTTATGAAGTCTGCTAGGAACCTAGCAAAGAGAAAGTTGCCTTGGCATCGCTGTAGTAGTTTTGATAGTATGAAACCATCGGCTTGGTAGGGTAAGCGTACGATGCCTTGGAAGTCAAACCACATTATAAAACTCACTGAATTTATCTTCATCACACCATTCCTCGTCGATTTCGTGCATAGCTGCTTTAAGATACGTACGAACGTCGAGACCCGTGTGCTCCTTTAGAAATATGGTCGGGTATCGCTTCAAAAGGCTATAGAGGCGTTGTGAACGGCGCGAGCTGACCCATACTCGCAGGACAGAAGGAAACTCCTCGAGTAACTTAAAAACAAAGGGGCCGAGTATTTCCTCTTCTCGAAGTTCCTCATCTGGACCATCAATAAACATCAGCAATTTTGGCGGCTGCCCAGAATCTGATGCCTCGAGCCTTTGCAGTTCCCGAATCAAATATTTGGCTGTTGCCAATAGCCCATCCGTCGTTGGATTCGAGATTTTTTTGACGATTTCTACCGCGGCATGCGCAATTCTCTCATCCTTCTTGCACAAATGATCGAACAGCTGCTCTAATAGACATCCTGCTGCTTGAACCACCGTACGCTGAGTGTCGAAACGGCAGTAGTAGAAGATCGTACACACCTTAAGGCCCAGGGTGTATTCTATAGCTGTCGAGCAGAGAACTGATTTCCCGAGGCCGGGCTGTCCCTCTATCCAAAGCAATGGAGGCGCATCATTATCACGTAACCACTGACGGAAGGGATCGTGCTGAAATAACCAAGTACAGCTTCCGGGAACTCGTGTTCGTAGAAGGCTATCAAGCTGCTCGTATTGGCTCGCGTCATTTGCCCCATGAGGGACGAGCCATTTCTTGACTCGATCTTGATAGTCTATACCCAATCATTAGACAGCGATTATCAGCTCGTAAGCCACATATACTTACGGCATAATAGCTCAGGGGTTAAAACTTTATCGCTTTCGGAAGGCTGACGAAGTCTCTGGACTTCAAGCGCCGATTTCTTAATAAGCTCCTTGATTTGAAGAGAAGATGCGCTAGAGGGTTTGGACTCATCAGTGATTTAACCATAACAGGTCGTGCTTAGACTCCATACTAGTTGTTAAGCCCAACCACTTCTGCAAACAGGTGCCTAGCTTCGCGTAGAGAGGAGAGTGCCCCTTTTAGCTTCCGGTCGAATTTAACCCCAAAGAATATCTGCTTGAGAGAGCCCTTGTTCAGAAAGTCCTCGATGACGAGGAGAGCAGTTTTGCAATCATCTAGTAGCTTTTTCAGGTAATCCAAGTTATCGAATGGTTCGTCTTCATGATTTACATTTGGGCATTGAGCTTCGACGTACGTCTTGAACTGCTCAATGGCCTTACCGAGGCCGCTTAGATTAGAAATGATCGAATCAATCTCGTGGGAACTATGCCTAGATGGTCCGATCTTAGATCGCACAAGTTTGACGCAGCTGCTTGTGAGTTGTACTACAGCAATTGCAGCCCCTAGAAGAGAAAGCGGATCAGCCATGAGCGACGAGTGAATACCTAAAGTTGATCCAAGTAGAATTATCACGAAGTATCATTTACCATTACGCTAGTCGATAGCGGAGTTAGCTTCTTCTATAGCAGAAGGCAGAAATACCAACGTGGCTGTGCACCGAGTAAGCAGACACGTACGTGACACTGCATCCACATGAGGCAATTATGTAACCCAGAAAGTGAGTCTTACCATAAGTCTACCAATCTAAAGCCTCTATTTAGTTAACGGAAGTTCGGTGAGGCGACTGTGTATGTGGGCTGTCTGCTGCCTAAAAGTTGCACTTTCGGATAAGGTACCTATCTGTGCAGCAGGGATCAGCGCAAGGCAGACTCTCGGTTATTATACCTACCACATGGTAGAGCCGCATCTTTCCTCGATATAAAAAGTTTTCGGACCATGAAATACCTTTCTCGCCTTGATAATGAACAGTCGCTCAGTACACCAAGGAATGGAGAACGCGACGAAAGAGGACGAGCGCAATGGCTCCGTAAGAGAACAGCAGCCCAGGTCGAGGGTGCTCCGCTTCGACCAAATGTGAGAAGTACCCGATTCACTCAGCTCAATTGAGTCGCTGACATGTAGCCTAGATTTGACTTGTATGTGTGATAACGGCATGATGATTTCTTGAGTAGGCACTGATAACAAAGGGTTCAGGCGCACAAGCAACACGAAGTTGGAGAAAACAGTGAAGCCGCGCGACGTGCTATATGCGAAGCGATATAGTCAGAGGAAGCCTGTCTTGATTGTCCGTAGGATGATCGATCATAAGGGGAAATATACCGACACCATCATTGATGTCACCTCGAAACTAGTAGCGGACACGTTGATTGAAATCAACAAGGATGTCGAAGACTTAAATCTGAATAAGACACCACCAGAGGTATGATACTTAGACGGCGGCCACCGGGTTGACGTGAATGCTCACAGATGCAGGCGGATCCGGAGCTCTTCTTCCACAGCTTAGACGGGCTAAAAGCTGCACTGCGACGCGCGAGGGAGTCTCCGGAGCCAAACCAAGAGTTAATCGATGATCTGAAAATCGCATGCGATTTCGTCGAAGAGGACCATAGGGAAACACTCAATAACTGCTCGTCGCTCCTGGCGGCTGGCGAGATCAGTTGGCCGCTGCTTTGGACTCTCATAAAACCCAACTCCCTTGTTTACCACTACCAGGAGCTGTCCGAACAGCATCAACTTCTTAAGTTTAGGAGCATGAAGATGATGAGTACGGGCATTAAGCCATCATATTGGCAGTTAAACTGTGATATCATTGCAGATGACGGCAACCGCTTCGGCATCGCCAAGGAGCCCCTGCCCCTGCACATAGAGCATTTCAACGGCACGCGGAAGATTACCGACCTGCTCGTGTACCCCCTCGACAGGCATCCGGATCCAGAAGAAATCAAAGCGAAGGCCATGGCTAGGGGGCTGCTCTTCCAGACCATGAATGGCCCCTATCTCTGCGAAACACAAGGCGTCGGACTGTCGGAGATGCGGAACGACTTTTTCAAGACGAGGAATTTTAAGGTCAGGTCATACGGTAGAGCCATGATAGACCCCGCCGCTTTTCGCATGTTCAACCCGAACGTGACTTTCATCCCGACTGTTTCGAGGACCATGAAAAGGGAGTCTCTAACCGACGAGCAGCTGCTGATTACCAATCCTATTGCTCTGGGTTTCTGCTTTGGAAACAAGCAATGGTTGGGACTCCCAATGTCTCGCCTCCTTCCGATCAAATGGCACCACCTCGCGTATAAGCAACTGGTGTTAAACCAGCAATCGAAAGACCTGATTCTTTCATTAATCAAACACCATGGATCAAAGCACGACGACTTTGATGACATTGTCGCCGGCAAGGGTAAAGGAACCATCTGCCTCCTGAGCGGCCCTCCGGGATGCGGGAAAACTTTAACTGCGGAGGCGGTGGCGGAAGTGACTAAGAGGCCGCTTTATAGTGTCTCTGCCGGCGAGCTGGGCACGAATGTCGATGAAGTGGATCAGAAGCTGACCGGAATACTGGAACTCGCCCGTACGTGGGATGCAGTGCTGCTCTTAGACGAAGCCGATGTCTTTTTATTGGAGCGGAGTAGTAGCGACATCGTGCGCAATGCCCTCGTCAGCGTGTTCTTGCGTCAAATTGAGTACTACCAAGGAATCCTCATGTTGACAACTAACCGGATCGACGAATTCGATCTTGCGTTTGAAAGCCGAATCCACGTCAGCATTCGATATCCGGAGCTGGACAAAGACGCAAGGAGATCTATCTGGAGTACGTTTTTAGATCGAGCGAGAAAGCCGTCCGAAGGTGCGGAATCGGCATTTAGTGAGAAAGATAAGGACGTTCTTGCTGCTAGGGAGGTTAACGGAAGACAAATCAAGAACGTAGTCAACGGAGCTCTCGCGTTAGCGAAAGAAGAGGGGAAACCCCTGAATATGTCCCACATTGAGAACGTACTGAGTGTGATGCACTCGTGGAAACAAGATGAACAGGCGGTGGACGCCTTTAAAAGGCCGAGGCGTACTGCTACGGCCACATCGGATTTATTAATTTGAATTTGGACTTTATGAGTGAGGCATGTTATTTATACGCCTGGAGGAGCGAGGTGCGTCCAGTCAGTAACTGCAATTCAAATGAGACCCAACAGTGGATAATTCCGCACTTTGGATGAATATGCGAAACGACCTCGCTATGATCAAGAAATAGCGAATGGTGCGGTATAATAATAGATAAATAGCACATAGAAATGCCACGTAAGTGACAACACGTTGGAGACCCTGATTCATCGTTTTCTGAGTGCTACCAATAGCGTTCCTTTTCGTGACGCTGCCGTATGGAGGGTCGCATGCTCTTTTTTATTCGCTGTGTTCCAAGGGCGAATAAAACCTCGTCGCAGATTCGACGGGTGTAAATTAGAATAAATTCGACATCATGGATACCCATCACGATATTGCTGTCGAGTCCGTTGACTCTCCCTCATACATCACGCCGTCGGCCTTAGAGCCAGGTCGGCAGGCCAGCACCAGCTCCCGGAGGTGGGGCTTTGGCCGATCGCAGAACCGAAACTCTACGTACAGCAACAGGTCTGACCGTGATAATCGGGTGTCCATTCGGAACAGCGTCGCATATCCTTCCGATTCCACATTCGAAGCGAGTATCGTCAAAGGCGTCGCACAAACGGGGCAACGATACCAAGCTAAAACGCACTTGGTCGACTTAGATCAGTCGCGTCGGAAATCATGGAGCCCGGAACACCAGTCGTCGCAATATAATCATATGGTCGCAGAGACAGCGTCGTTATCTCTATCGAAATATTATTCCGCTTCCGAAGACGAGGTGGAAGACGAAGTTACCGACCAACAGGCTGTCGCAGAGATGTATCACAACGCAATCTCACCTATGGCGAGGACACCAGCCCCTACGCCATCCCGTAACCCGTCACCTGCTCTCCCTGTTGAACCAGATACTCCAGTCCGTAAACGAGTCTGTACCATACGAAGCTTTTTCCGGCGCCTCCCAAAACCACCACGAGCTCGATCACGTCTCGAAGAACGCGCCGGTAGTCTAGAGGCGGGACTTGCAAGCGTTATTCTACAGCCTCCAACAGAACAGCCCGCTCGGGATCCACAGTGAGTCCAGTGGAAAACATTTACCCAGAGGACTGAGTAGTATCCTGACTTTTTCGCAAGGACAAGTGTACAGTTTTGGGTCGAGCAAATCCGCTGCGAGAATACGAATTTGACGTTAGGTCAAGGCGGTGGAAAAAAGCGAAAGATATGGAACATAATATAGTTATTTGGATCTTAGGGATGTTGGTATGAACGGTGGGTAATTAGCATATTTAGGGGGGTATGCATCTTGTTAGCGATTCGCATATTATATATGTAGAATATGGATTTGAAATACGAAATTGGCATTGGAAGTCGTTTTATTGGTCCGCGTGCTATGTTCCCGCTTCAGTAGCCGCCTTTTGTCGTCTTTCGGCCCATCTAACGATATACTGAAGGTCTGTATCATGTTGCTCAGCCGGCACATACATCCAACTCTCGCGGTCGGCCTTCCAACCCCTGTTCGGGAGGTAGGCTTCCAGCATGTAGTAGTTATCTCGGTGAAAGGGGAAGTCGAAACTTGGCGGACCGCTTCTCTCTAGAAATAGATCAGAGCCCGACTCCATCTCTTCTTGCGACATGCGGAAACGTCGACGCTTATTGCCCTTGTTTGCCGACTGCCGACGGATGGACCGTGTCGTGGAGTCCAGGTGGGCTTCCAGCAGTCGAGCATGCCATAATGGGCTTTGTAACGCTTTCCGAACGATAGCCGCATTAGAGGCTATCAAATTCTGGTTCCATTCCGGATTCTTGCCGCGCGCAATCATGGGGATCGGTTCGCCAACGTCCAGGTTCCGCTGCCAGTGAGCAAAGTCGACGATTAAGCAGAGGGACGACCACCGCAGTAGGCATGTTAGACAAGTGCAGACCTCTGCTGGATCCGGAGCTTGGATGTGCTGGTAGGGCTTTTTGTGGATGGTTAGGAGGTCCTGGCGTTCGGGGTTCTGCACGAACTCGCGAATGCTCGGGTCGATTTCCTGCATGGTGACAGGTAGGCGAAAGCACTTGGAAAGGCATGCATAACGCCAACTCATAATATCCCTAGAGATGCGATGTTCTTCTTCCGTAATAAATCCGTGGTAAGCTCTGCAAACTCGTAAGAGATTGAAAATGTCGCTAGGACGCAGGAGACCGAGTATTTCCAAAACGAGCTCATACGGTAGACTCAGAAGATCTCGCGAGTCGTGATTGGGCTTCTTGGCTTTCTTCGCTTGTCTTTTGCGGGCTCTCTCTGTCCGTTTGGAACGAAGCGTCAATGCTTCAGTCCTGTCCTCCAACTCTCCCAATTCTTCATCATCCGAGATTTCTATTTTTCGCATTTTGGCTCGTTATCATGTCTCCGAGAAGTAGACAGGTAGTGGCATCTGATGTCTTAAGTAAAGGACTTTGACCTGTTTGCCCGTTGGGGAAATGTCCCGTCGGCATCGAGTCATCGGACTTAGTACGGAAGTCGCTTCCAAAAGTCTTTTCCATAGGCTATCAGCTGTGAGACAGCCGTGTCAGCTGCCCTTGCACCTGGCAGAACCCGGTTCGCTATAATTATAGGGGAGCTAGTGATAGCTTAGCGTTACATTTCTAGGGAGATCAGTGGACACGGCCACTACAGCTGTCGGGCTAGCTGTCTGCACCTACAGCTGCATTGCAGCTGCTTGCAGCTGTGACTGGCCCCTATGGAAAAAACTTTTGGAAGCGACTTCCGTAAGTTTCCAGCGAACCTTATCGCCACTGGGGTAGGGCTTATCTTCTTAAATGCATGCCTCTCAATATGATTTTTTTTAGATGCATAAGTGAATGAAGTCTATGGTTAACTGCACATCCCTTGCTTCACCCACCTGGTATGACAATTGGCATGACGATCGTACCGCCCATTCGCACTCTTTGCCTATTACACCCAAAAACAACCGAACATTTGACAACATGACCATCTATCATATCGTTCTCTTCAAGTTCAAGGACCTCGTCCCCGTCGAGGAGGGCAAGGCTGTAGGACTGCGCTTTGAATGAAAAGACTGTCCCAGTGGGCTAACTCCTTGTAGGCTTGCAACCGACTGCTGGACCTGTGCACGAAATGCATTCACCCCACCACCCAGAAGAACTACGTCAAGTTCATCGGCGGGGGGAAAGATAATAGCCCTGAGGGCCTTCAGGTAAGCCTCATTTTATCTGCTTAGGTATCTCTAGCATAGCTATCCGACCATACTTCCTAACGAGCCACACGCTTAGAACGGCTTGTCGCATGCTTTCATCGCCCAGTTTGAGAACGAGGGGGACAGGAAGTATTACCTTGAGGAAGACCCCGCTCATAAGGAGTTCGTCGCAAGCATCAAAGACATCATCGAGAAAATCCAGGTTGTCGACTTTACCCCTAATGTTTTCTAAGGCTCTCTTTTTTGTCAGTCTCACAAGTGGGGAAATGAATATGACGTCGCTACGGTACGGAATTGCAATGAGCTAATATAACTGGTTTAAATTGGAAGGAAAAAAACGCCAGCTATCATTATAATATCATTTCTCCTAATTAGTCATTTTGAACATTCTGGTGATAGTTCGTGTTTTTACCATCAGCCCAACATCTCTCAACGCCAAGCTGTTAGCCCCTGAGGAGCTGGGCATGATGCTAAGTCCTGACCGCGACGAGAACGTCGAACGTAAGGGAGCTCTACTCCTTGAAATAGCCCGGCAATCAGTAATAATCCTGAGTCTTCTCTTCACAGAACTCCCAGAATTCCCTTGCCTTTCCAGAGCCTCCATCCTCTTCAGCCTTCATCGCCACGAGTCGGTCCTTATCAATATCCGCGTCCTGGGCGATTCTTCCAAACGGGACCACGTAGCAGCCATTCTTCTCTGTTGTAATATCCGGTGAGAGACCGGCGTATAGCTCCGTATGCGCGTTCTTCCGGGGGTGGTGCAGTAGCGGATAGGCGAGATATTTCATCCACGGGTTATCGCGGAAGAGATTGGTAGCCGACCCGCCGGGGTTCTGCGCAACACTCACGATCCCTTGTGAAGGCCCGACGCGCCGTGCGAGTTCGCTCGACAGCAGGCAGTTCCCTACTTTCGAGTTGATGTAATTTAGCCCCCGATCCTTGGGTGGTGTTCGCACCGCATCCATGTCGATACCGCCCGGAGGGGGCTGGAGATCGACGATCTGACTGCTCGTCCAGACCACACGCACCGACGCGACTGGGCTATCCGCAGCCGCCTTCTCGAGTGAAGGTAGGAGTAGCTGGGTGAGGAAAAACGGCCCTATGCAGTTCGTCGCCAGCTGCAGCTCCGTGCCTTGCTTTGACACGCTACCGAGAGGCGGCCAAGAGACTCCCGCGTTGTTCCACAGGACGTGGAGCTTGGATTCCCTGGTCTTGAAAACTTGCACGGCCTCTTTGATGCTATTTAGGTCGCCAAGATCGAGTTGTAGAAATTCAAGAGCGCCCCGCGACGATGGAGCAGATGCTCGGATCTCTTCGATAGCTTTCTTTGCTTTATCAGCTGAGCGACCGGCTATGTAAATGCGGCCGTGGGCTCCATATAGCAGCTTTACAAGCTCGAAGCCGATGCCACCGTAACCGCCAGTGACCAGGAAGACTTTGCCATTTTGCGGCTCAAGGTTGCTTCCGGTAAGCGACGGAGCAGGCGGAAAGAACTGGGACCACGATGCCCCCATATTCAGATGCAGTGATAAGAATCAGGCGAGTTCCAAGGAAACCAATTTAGACACGGAGACTAATACGTATTATAACTCGAAGATGAAGGTGAGAGAATGAATATGATGACAGAAATGTCAAGATTCTTTGAACAAAGAAAGTTGGATGCGCCGCGGCGTAACGCGTGACAGGGTTCCCGCTCCTAGCCTGTGCTGTTGGTTGACAATCCCGAGTCTAGCGCTTCAGCCTGAGGTTGCGTTGACCATATAAAGAGAAACGATTCAATTCCCACATCTTACGAGCCAAAATCATTACATGTGGGCGGAGGAGAAAAGGTCTTGAGTTAACGTGGAGGCTTTTAATTGATGTAGAAAGGAACATCTTGCCAGCTGCATCGTGATACCACAAGCTTTCGCATCTCGAATCAACTCAATTGCCTAGTTTTGAACAGCTTCGTCGTTGGCCACCTTCTCAAGGTCATAGGTTGACGCCAACATACGTTTCTGGGCTTCGGAGGGGTCTGTCTTGAACTTGGCCATTATTTCCTCGATGGGCTTCTCAAGACTTGCTGTTATCAATACCTTGGACTCGTCTGAGAGCTGCGCCATATACCACATCTGCCAAGAAAAGTAAAGTATTCCGTAGGTACCTACTTATCCCCCGATTGACTTATGCCGTCCCTGTATCCTACCAAGTGGGGGTACCAGTCACAGTGGGCTCCAGTAGGCTTTCAGTGAATCTTAGTAGCTTGTAGGCCCTACTAAGCCTTCAAGTTTTTAGGAACAGTAGGAACAGGAAGAATAGCAAGAGGTAGCAGAAGATATAGATATTTGATAAAGAGAAATACATACAATGCCGTTTATTCTAACTTGACATCCGATTAAGACTAATCTAAGTTTGATATCAATGTCTTACGTGCATTTTAGGAATTAGGTTGGTATCGTTTCACTCCAGATAGGAGCTCCCTATAAGTTCTGAGCGGCTTCCCAAAATGCGTCGTTGATTGTAGGTACCTAGTACCTCCGCCCATGTGCAATACTCTTGCCCGCACCTTCGTAAGTTGGGAGATTATGTAACTACAAAAGCTTCAAGAGGGTATCTACGACGAATGGGTGCGCCGATACATTAGTATAATACTTCTCTTACCTCTATCTTTACTTCAATTGGCTTTTTCTCGACAAGAAAGTCCTTAGGCTCTCCCACTCCAACTTCTTCCCAGCTGTAAAATCAAACGTCCAGATCAGCTTGGCCAAAATGAGTCGCATTTCTGCCCACGCAAGGTGTTGGCCGATGCAGCTATAAGGACCGACGCTGAAGGGTTGTACTGCCTCGCGCCGGTCCTTCGAAAAGGGAGACGAGGAATTTCTCAGTACCTCGGGCAGCCAGCGCTCGGGTAGAAAGGACGATGCGTTGTGAAAATAGTCTGAGTTGCGACTCATACTGTACGCCTGGATAGAAACTGCTGTCTAATCGTCGAAGTTTAGAATCGCATAAGCCGTAGAAGTCTGCATGTACTCACCCCTGCTGGTAGCCATATTCCGCACACGTGTGCGCCTCCATCTGGTACGCGTCTAGAGAGGATCCATAGCACAGGCGGGCATAGCCTTAAACCCTCCTTGAGAACTGCGTTGAGATATGGAAGATCTTGTAGAATACTGAGGGAGAGACTATCCTCTTCCAAGCCTCTTATTTCTTGCTCGAGTTTACTCAGCTTATCTCGATTATTAACTAGATAATTCAAGGTCCCGCTCAGAACAGTGGCCGTAGTCTCGCTTCCGGCTGTTGTTAATTCGAGAAAAGTCGCCTTGATTGTGTCCAATGGCAGTCCTTCGCCCTTATTCCCTTTGATGACGTGAGACATAATATCAGGGCGTTCCTGTTCCAGATTGAGCCGACGTTGGACCTTGTCCGCAATCAACTTGCGGTGGCTATCGTATTCTTCTCTGAGAGACGCAGGCATGCATTTAGAGAGGACCAGCTCGATAAGGGGGTAGAAGCGCGCCGCGGAGCCGAAGCACGCTGCCTTTTCGCTATTGAAGATCAGTGAAATCCATGGGTGATACCGTGAGTCCTGGAGACACTTGAACAACTCCCCGTACCCAAGGTCGCCGAAGACGTCGAATGTCGTGTAGTTGCACCATGCTGCGATATTATTGACCGGCTCCCGAATCGCGCGATCTCGTAGACGCTCAATAAGCAGGTTCACATATTGTTGAAGTGTGGGTTCCTGTCCCTTCAGGGCGCGCGTCGTAAAGGCCGATGCAAGGACCTTACGGATGCGAGCGTGAGACTCGGGCTGGAGAGTAGTCATCACCGACTCACGGCCGGATTCACCAGCCCACCATCTAGGGTCCTTCGGAAAGTCCGCCCGAAGAATATCGGTCCAAGCCTCCGGCTGCGCGAACGTAACCTCATCCGGCGCGAGACGCACGATTGGCCGATATTGCTGGTGGAGCCTTTGAATGTCTTGTACGACAGTTCCTCTAATGAGAGCTTGGATAAAAGGTAACCGCGAGCATGCCCAGGGCTTGGGGCCAGGGATTTTCGAGAGATAATGAAAATACACGTTCTGAAAGGCCCTTAGCAACGGGTACTAGGTATACGTTGTCAACATTCCCTTTGCAGATCTGGAGAGTTGTCGGCAACTCATCGCACAAGAAACAACACCAGCAGGGCAACAACCCATTTAAGCGGAAGTCCGTCAGTCGAATACAGCATGGCAGTCAGGTTGCATAAGTGGCGCCGGCGCAGGTTTCATTGAAGGATCTGAGAAGTGGAAGAGGTGCCGACGTTGGGGGCTAAGGGAATTCGAAAAGGGTGTATCAAAGGGACCACGCATTGACTACCCGGCAGTACACCCGTCAGGTTAACAGTCCCTAGCATTGTCGCTGATGAATGAAGTATTTTTAGGTACTCGAATAAAGCCACATTGGTCATTTCGTGGATGGTATTGGTTACACAGGGAAGGATGCTCTGCGATAAGGGAACCGGGTGCCCGCAGGGCGTGCTCAAGGCGTATTACGTTTTCCCTTAGGCAGCTCAAGTGTCCCAGATTCGAAGCTTACGACGTGCCATGGATGGATTCCATTAAATATGAGTTATTTCCAACAACACCGGATAGTTTCCCCCTTGCTTCGTAGTCATCTTTAGCTCAAGACGCCATGTCTACTGAATATACCGGGACAATTGAGCCGCCAGCGGGTGTAGAACCCAATTTCGTCAATCCTCCCAGCCAGCAAGTGGGGAATATAGCTATCCATACAGTCTGCCTCGCTCTAGTTACCGTACTCGTAGCTGTGCGTTTATACACACGTACTACCATCTTAAGATCTGCTCTAGGGATTGATGACTGTTAGTGCTAGTTATCTCAACGTTAGTTTTGAGTCGCTGCTAACCCTTGACAATCGCAGACCTTTGCCTTGTGTCGAACGTAAGTGAGACCTGGAAGCGACACTGCCTCTAAGGCTAACAAAAACTTGATAGGTCATAACATTTGTGTATTCGGGTTTGATGTTTAAAGGTTTGACACTATTCGAGAGAGGCCTGAGCCTCCATAATTTGGAAATATTATTCTGACTCTGCGTCAGCATATGGCTGGGGAATTGGACGCCACATTTGGGATGTGCCAGCTGAATGGCTGGTAGAGGGAATCAAGGTCTAGTCTAATCCTTCTTATACTATTAGCCATGCCTTGTTAACATTCCTTTTTCAACAGTTCTCTTCTATAGCGTGTTACGTCTATTTGATTCTAGCAGCCGCTACTAAGCTCATCTTTCTGTTCTCATACCGCCGCATCTTCTCCCCGAAGAGGTCGTATAAATGCGCCATTGATGGAGGCATCGGTTTCACTATCTGCGCGGCTATATCGATCCTCCTTGCTACGGTCTTCACATGTACCCCAGTTGAACGCGCCTGGGATGCGACGATTGATGGTCACTGTTTCGATTATAATATCATCGGCTACTTGTCAGCTGCTGTTAATTCCCTAATGGATTTATACATACTCGTCCTTCCCATGCCTCTTTTTTGGCGCTTGAAGATGGACGCTAGGCGCAAGTGGAAATTGACAATGATCTTCGGCGTCGGCTTGATGTAAGCGATTCTCTCGTCGAGTACATTTGACAACTAGACCATTCTTACCAATATCTTCTCAGCGCATGTATGGCAAGTCTAGTCAAACTAGGAATGACTAATATAATGGGCGATAGCCTCGACATGACATGGAATGTCTCTTGCATCTGCTTTTGGTCGTGAGTAAACTTCTGCTATCTCGTGACAGATTAGCGTAATGACAAGTCACAGAACAATTGAGGTCAATGTGGGTATAATCTGCTCCTGTCTCATATTATTGCCAGCCTTCTTGGATCGACATCTTCCAGGAACTGTCAGATCATTCGCAGCTCGATTTTTCTCTTACACGCCCCGGCCAACATCCACAAGAACCCAACAGGGAACCATTCTCCTGAAAAGTGATCAAGGTAGCTGGTTCGGATATCGACACCAAAGCAGGTCTGAATTTCAGCATCTCGTCAGTCCCAAGCCTTCGCAGTATATAATCAAAACAGAATCTTTTGGGTTAGAATCTGTGTCGAATTATCACCTACCACAACCCCAGCCGACATACAGCAAATTGACCGTTTAGGTACTCAAGCTAACATATCGAATCACCAATCGTCGCAATGGAGAATATGGCCAGCGGTTATATTCATAACAGACTTGCAGTTATTGCCGTCCAGCTGTGGGCTAATAAAGATCCTTGGATATGACGAAGCTGGGGTCAAAAGATGTTGCATCGCTGTATGTTTTCCGCATCTGTGGGGGCGGGGATCTACCCTAGAACAGGCCTACACGTGATAGGATTAGGTCCCTAAAGGAGACTAAAGTGAATCGGAACTATGACCAATTGAGAAGAGTGCAGCCCTACGTCACCCCCATATCCCCCCACCTTAGCTGTAAGCTGCACGTAGCAGCACGTAACACTTTCAGCACCTAATGCTGTAGAGAGATCACTGAAGCAAACAAGTACAGACCTGCAACCTGCGACCTAAGAACGCCCAGGCAACCAGCCAGCCTTCCATCCCGAAGACGTATTTCTTTTTTTTCCACCTCTTCACCAAAAAGTTGGTCGATCATCGTAAGTCTTTTGTCAACAAAGGACCAAATCATCTGTCACCAATTGATATCTCCATATAGACTTCGTCAGCTTAGCTCTTTATTCCCTTTTCTTCTTACCCCCCACTACCCACTATCCAATATCCTTCCCACCACACCATCGATCGTGCCACACTCGCCATTCGCCATCTGCCACGTCTTTACTAGCTTAGACGCGCGATCCGCATCGAATCGGAATCTACACCTGTCTCGCCGTCGACACGTTCTGCTTGACAGGACCAACTACAGCAAACATGTCTCAGCAACAAACCGCACCGATGCTCATTAACATCCCTCCACCGCCGTCCAATCCGGACACCCCAAGTGATATGCCGTACGTGCTTGTCCCCATGCTGACACCATCCTATTACCTTCATGTTATATACTAAGCTAGATCATCAACAGTGGCACTCCCACCAGCACTACCACTTCACTTTCCGCGCTTTCGACCACTGCCATCAAGGACGGCCACCGTGGCCATGCGTTCCACGGCCTTGGAGGTCCCCGCGGCCACCAACACCAGTCGTCGACCAACAGCCTAGAAGCCGAACGAGCAGACCGCATCAGCCGCCTGGCCGGTCTCGAACGCGTGTCCACGCTGCGCGCCCCCAACCAGCACGGGAACGCGAACTCGCCGCAGACGACGCCGACATCCACGACGAGATCG
>JAOXNQ010005996.1:0-18472 GCA_028571165.1 Hypoxylon perforatum
AACCATGCCTATATGAGATACAAGCCCGAAGAAAAATAGAGTGCGGTACCGTAAAGTTGTACGTGTACATCGCATTCGGGCGTCCGTGCGCTGCTCGACTGTGTCGCGCCGGGGGCAGGCAAGGTCCTGGTCTACGTGTGGGCGCTGGAGCAAGGGAGCAGCCGCCGCGGGTGGGATGAGGACACCGCGGACCAGGACCAGCTGGTGCCGTGGGTATTGAGGCAGAACAAGAAGAAGCAGAAAAAGGAAGCCGGTAAGAGAGACGGTGAAGGAAAGGAAGAAGGAGACGCCGCGGGAGACACTACGTACCAGCGGTATTATCACCTCTATAGAAAGGGGGAGCTGGAAGAAGACGTCGTCACGGCTGGGGGCGAGGTCCTAGATAGCGGCTACGAGAAGGATAATTGGTGGGTGATAGCAACCCCTAAAGAAGTTGAGATACCTCGATAGCAAGCAATTCAACTACGAATAGTGAACGCTTGAAATCTCAAGTTAGGCTTGAATGGATATTATTGTACTAATCGGCAGCTCGTTAAACCCGTAATCATCTAATTGTGTCTATCATAACATAACCCTTCTCTGCTTCAACTGTATCCGCCCCAAAATCGTGTTCAGACATCATGATTTCCAAACCAAAAATCCAATACAAAAACCCTCAGGATAGGAAGAAATATTCAAACGCTCCCATAAAACCAATAAGTACCATACATTAGATCACGCACACCATGATTTTCCATAGCGAATACCCGTCGTTCCAATCCCCCCATTTACTCACTGGTACACAGCGGAAAGGGAAAGGGAGGAAAGAGAGTATCGCAACCCCCCAAAAAGAATAGAAATAACCAGAGGTGGTTCCAAAAGCACTTTTCTGTTCTTCCTTCCCATACGCCGCTCCCATGATGTCGCCGAACAAGGGGGATTTGGGCATAGCCACGAGTAGGATGAGGAAAGCAAAAAAAAAAAAAGTCCTTTTCGCCCCACGCCCGCCAAGCCCGCGAGCAAACCCTCTCTCTTGCTTGTTTCCCCCCTACCAGGCCCCAGAAACCGTTTCTTCCGTCCTGTTTCCTTTGTTTTCTGTATTCGTCCTCGTGTTTCCTTTTTTCTTCGTGTCGTAAGAATATGGAATTCTCCTGTTTGATGTACCCCTGGCTCTCCATAATGTTCGCTCCGGTAAACCTAATACAAAACGCTGCTTTTGTTTTGTTTTTCCCTCTGTTGACGTAGGTTACGTGTACTAGCCCGTACGTCCTTCGTTACCGCCAATGGTGGATGCCATTGTGGGTGTATGTATTACAAGACCTGAGGTCTTAATTAAAGCCCATTCCAGCTAGTGGTTCGTGCCACGGTAGACTGTCGTCATCATGGAACTATATTCGTGGATCAAGATGTCTTCGTCTACTCATCTCGGGAGATATGTGGCTCATTTCGGGGCTCCTACGTCGTTTCGATCCCGCTGGCTCTAGGGGAGGGTAGCCCATTACGCTCATGTATGGTCCAGGGCTTGCAGTGGAACTGGGAGCTGAAGTGGCAGTTGGCATGGGCATTGCGTATGCTGGGGTGCTATACGGGCTAATGCCGGTTGTGAGCTCGTTCACTCCTGGAAGTGTTCCCGGTCGTGGTGACTGGTGCTGCGTTTGGATAGGAGCGAGGGGCATTCCGTGGTGTATGTAGCCGTAGTCATCCGGGGGGTGCTCGGGATAGACGGTCATGTGGTGGGAAACGCTTTCTCTCCGGGATGCAAGAGGTCGACTCGACGAGGAAGTACCCCCGCGACTGTAGCCTCTAGTTAGGTTTGCTTCGCGGGATGAACCACCTTGGGAACGAGAATGGGAGTGTCGTGGGGATGCCTTGGAGCCACCGTGTTGCCCTTCAGAGGGGGACGTCGAGAAGTTAGGGTTAAAGAGATTAGCTCCAGCCCGGCGTGCGATTTCTACTTCTCCCAGTTGCCAGTGCATCTTCTCTACTGTTCGCCACGGGACTCCCATTTCATTAGCAACCTGTTTCCACATGTCCTCTTTGAACCTGTTTCTTTCCTCGTCAGTTAGGATGACCCCGTAAGACAGGCGTTTGAAGCACTCGTTTTAGATAGTTCAGCTCGACTCTGGGAGTCTCTGTAAAATTTAACACGCACCTTTCGTATAGCCTGGACAGTTTGTTCTTCTTTTCTTCGTCCCACTCTGCTCTTTTCTCGAGGTAATTTTGGTAGTGCAATCGACAGCTGATGGCACTTCTTCCCGGTAACCTCTTAGAGATGTCCTCCCACTTCATACCGCTTGCCCGGAGGTCAATTATCATCTTGTCTTCATCGGGAGACCATTTAGACTGTCTTTTGGCCGGTGACTCTGACGCATGTGGCGGCATGCTGCGCTTTCCGGGCACTCCTTCTGTCAGGACCAGAACCGGATCTCCTGGGCGTGCAGGGGCGTATGATTGGGCTCGGCCAAGGATTCCAGTCGGTATGGCCGCCGTAGCGGCGGAAGGAGGCAGTGAAGCGGATCTGGTATACTGGGGAGGAGATGTGGAGGACTCATTTGAGTCGGGGGCCTTGAGGAGAGAGGCGATATCCACGTTGGCGGTAGGGGGGGCTAGAGAGCCTTTGGCAGGCTAGTTCTCATGGAGGCGCTAGCTGGCGCTGAAGGTCCTCGAGGGAGTCAAAGAGTTGGTGAGACCTGGGGTTTTCTCTCCCAGCACCCGTCGTGTTGTTCGTGATCCAACGAAATCGCCTAGTAGCGTTTCGTCTTCGTTTTTTGTTCTTGGTAGGATGGGCAACAAGGATCTTCAGCTTGTCCGGATTCGTGTAGTAGAGTAGTTGGGAAGAGAGTTACAGTAATTTGATGTCAGCTCCTCGATATTGAACAGGTCAGGTCCGTGAAGTTTTAGTGGGAAGCACGAGAGACTTGTACAGAGTTCGAGATAAAGGGGAACTTTAGGTACGCTTCGGAGGCGAAAATGAAGAGAAGGTCCAAGGAATCCAGACTCTAGGCCAGTGAACTGTGATAATGTTTTTGTGAGCTGTCACACATGATTGGGCGGCGCTCCTGAGGCCTGCCCACAGCCAATAAATAATGATGTGGGAACCCAAATTCTTCGAACACACAATGAGGCGCCAGGGCGGGTAAGTACAGTACTTCAGTCAGGCCAAGTAGATTCCAAGGGTACAGCCAGCAGATAGGTACTTTCTCTTAACATTCACGATATCTTTCCCGCGGAGTGTCGCTATAGCGTCGGTAGGGGGGCGTGATAGGTCCACGTCGGGAATGCGCAGTGTGAAAATGATATCGGGGAAATGAAATCAAGAAAAGAAAAACGCTAATAAAACAGACGTCTACAGGAGCTGCCAGGCTGGAGGCTTTCTGGTCAATGGGAGCGTATGGTGGTCAGTGTGAGAAGACGGCAGCCAGGGTCTAGGTAACAGAGCCCATCAGCAGCTCGGCTCGAATGGTTAACCGGGGTGTGGGGTGCAAGAGCGGTTGTGGTGTGTGTCGAAGTAGATGTGGAGACGATAGACACTAGGTTTCTACGTAAGGTAGTTATATAGGTATAATAAGTAAGTCGTGCCAGGTATAATAGAGCCCAGCAGTTCGTGAGAGGAGTTGGGTAACACTTCACCGACTATGCCAGCACAGAGTACACCCATACATAGTAGTTCCCACGGGACCCCCCTTCAAAAGACCTTAGAGGGTCAAAGGGAGGGGAGGAGTCTGATTATCAAGTGACATGTTTTCTTCAGGTACGTCTGGTCTTCAGAACCGAAAAGGGTTTTCTGGAGATGCAGGCTCTGTGGATATTCAACTGCCCGTCCCCAAAAAGAGGCTTTGGGATTGTAAGTCTAACAAACGACTTGTTGGCATGCGAGCTATTGACCGGGGGTTAACGGCCATGCCACGAAATCATGCATGAGCTCGCAGAAGAACAATTCACCACCTTCCATGTATTTTTGGTTAGCACACGCTAGGAGTACCCAGGTAGCTGCTTGAATCGGCGGATTAATGACGCAAATGGAGCGACGAACTGAAGACGACACCAAACGAACGAGGTGTTCGAGAAGTGACTCCCGGATTTCGCCCAGGATTGGAACATGCCACCCTAGAAAGGCGTTGTCGGCAAGAACCTCAAGTAGATGCCGTCCCCGAAAAGCTCGAGCATTGATGGGCTGCTCAGGACAGAAACTGCAACTAGGCCATGCGCCTTGGGTCATTGCGCGGAGCCAAAAAGAACCCAGTCGAGCCATCCACTGGACCGTCTAGTTGCCGTCCCAGTGCCGTTCCGAGGCTTGAGGGACCTGAGAACCTGAGGACCCGAAGACCCCTTGACGATCTATCGCAGGGCAGCAGGCAGGGCAGCAGACAGGGCTTGGATGAGATCGATTCGGAGAAAGCACCCGTCCCTGTCAGGGAATGCTACCCAGCATTTCGAATTCCAGAAGCCCTGATGAACAGATCCGGTGGCGGGTGGCGGTCATGTAGACCAGGTAGGCCATGAAACTGCATACGTTAAGTGGGGATCTTGAAACCGACTGCCATACATAGCTGTCTATGTTACTTCTACTACCCTAGCAGCCTAGAGCAGTTCGGAGCATGGTATGTAGCTATTGCTGATGTGCATGGTGCGGATACAACCTTGGCCTATACAGAACGTTGAAGCCATTTTTTTCTATACGCTAGTACCGGCTAGGCGGGAGGGACAGAGACAAGCGTAGACTACGCTCTGAGAAGCAGGGTATGGCTTGTACCGCTGGTATAGTATATAGTACCAGTATACCATAGTACATATTACTAACTATACGGCCTGTGCGTGGGGTGCAGTTCTCAGTGCATTCACTGACATGGGATGCGGATATGGATATAGATATGGATATAGGACCCGGCATGTTAAGGAGGGTGGTGATGATGATGATGGTGTTGTCGGGTTTGTTAGATCGGAGCACGCTAACCGCAGAAGTGAAGGGAACGGGGAACGGTGTGTCTTGTTCGAAGGCGGCCGGGAACGGGAGTACTATACCACAAAGTACGATACAATAATACAATTGTTCGTTACTTAAACTACTAGCGGCGCTAGGCAAAAGTGACAATGGCTGAGTGGTCCTCTGCTGCCCTGGTGTTCTAGCGTTCTAAAATGCCCCCTTGTTCCTCGGACACGGGATATGGGGCTCTCTTCAACACGCGTTCCAGAGCCCAACGTCTGTGCGGCCCTCACGCTTTGACGAACATATCATACTGATTCTAGTTCGTCTCATCCATATATATTTACCGTGGCACATCATGCATCGTCTGTAGTAAGATATGGATGATTTTGATCCTTAGTTCTTGGAACCGCCGGGCTGTTGCCCAAGTCGATATTAGCACCAACGAAACAATTCAATAGCGAACGCTTCCGGGTTTCCGGGAATAGCAATCTGGGGCCGATGAACTGGCGGTCAGCAGCCATGCATCATGGTCATATACTTACTTGCTAGCAGGTCGAACTTAGAATCTGTTATGTAGAAAGAGGATGAGGTAACAGGTAAAGATGGGTAGGGAGCGAAGTTACGAGTACTTGGGTATGTATTTTCTCCTTTCGTCGCTTCGCGCACATACGTCAGCGACAGGTAGGTAGGGCGGTACCGAACATCAGCCTTCAATGTCTGTTTTAATGGCGTGCATAACAACAAGTGCCATGAACCATGATCTACTTTACCTGCACCACATCACAATAATTAGAAAAAGTTGGTTTGGGCCCATCTTCGTACATGATGCTTATGCTTGTCAAGGCCTCACGCCACGCAAAGAACTGCGTTGTTTGTTTGCCTTGTCGGCCTCTGATAGGATCGTAGCCCCTGTCCCTCAGTTGGAAGGGGGGAAATAGCTGAACTTGTATGCTACGACTCCCACGTTGAGGGGTTTGCCCTGTGGTGTTGATGGATCGCGTGCGTTACGCTGATGTTCAGGGTCCAGAGTTATAAAAGTTTGGGCAGGCAAGCAGGGGTAGGGGGTAGCAGCAGTATGTAGTAAAAACAAAAAGCGAGAAATGAATACTAATAAAATAAAAGAAGGAAATTTTCATATGCATGATACAATGCCAATGTACCGTATCTTTTATTTTTTTTCAAAGTGCATACATATGCGAGTGTTACAAGTAGACATCGACATGGACATCGACGTGATAGCTAGCGTACCTAAATGGAGGTACTTTGACAGCAACTACTGTAGCTAGCAGGGGAAGATTAAAGGCGATTTTATTACATACATGCCCTCCCACTCTCACCTCAATAGGGCAATAGTTCGTTACGTATTTGCACTTTTTCAATTTTTTATTTTTTTCGTTCTTTTGCGCCCACACCGGACTGGTGGAAGATGCGAAGCGTGGGGGGTTGATGGGGTGCTAGATGAGGAGAGGTTGATCGTCCACCGGCTCGTTTGACTGTTGCTGCCCGAACGAAGCGGAGCGCATCTTCACCTTTCTTCTCTCCGTTTGGCAATTAACAAGAAGCACGCTATAGCCCCGACTAGGGTTTAGGGTAGACACATGATAATTCCTAGCATCGTCATGACCCGCTCATCATAGTAATAAAAGAAATATCTTAAATTGCGTAAACGGAAATAGAAATAAAAAGAAAAAAATGTAAGGCAAAAAAAGAAGACTAGGAAAAATGAATTTGAATAACTCATATTATTCCAACCGTCTGTTTCATGAACCTAGCAGCCCAGTTGTAAGTTGAGGCGAGACGTACGCGAGTGTGGCCGTGCTAGTGGGGATTGATATGCGTGCAACAGCCCGAGGTCAAGTGAGGCGAGGCGTATGTATGCACACATTTCCCCCTAGGCCGGGTATTTTTGGCCTAGACTTGTCATCAACCCAAATTGACACAAGTTCAATAGGCCAGTCGATTCCGGGACCGTCTCGTTGGGCTCGTCAGCCCCCAATCTCCAGCCACCAATTCAATCTGGCGATTGTCAAATGCAGCATGAGGATTTGGGACATCATTGTCATTGTCACTACCTTAGACACATAAGTCTCGGTACTTCAAGTCTCGTTTCTGCCCACTTCCCTGGACGGCTGTGTTGGCCTTGCATTGGACGCCTGACCTTGTTGTCTCTTAGACTCGTGTACACATCACCGGTTGATGCCCGTCTAGCCGCAGCGCCGTGGCTGCATCTCATATGCTCGGCTATTAGTTACAATTACTCTACCGTGGCCAAGGAGCCTCTTAAAGCTCGCGACTGACGGTGTGGGTGAGACGAGACGCCTGTCAAACTGGCAGGATACAATGGTAGTTCCGATGCGGCCTAGCAGCTAAGCTGAGTCCCGATAATAGGGCTGTCTTTCTATGCCGTGAGATTTATTCCGGGCCACATGTCATTACGGTAGGGTGCCGAGTAAAACAGGGCCACCGTTAGGTCGGGTTATGGCAGCAGACAGACTGACCGCCCAAGGGGAAGCGGTGAACAATGCCATAGAAGCCGGATGATGCCGGTGGGCGGTAACAGCGCATATAATCCAACGCAGCTGATGTTAAAGACACACTACCATGACGATAGAAGAATCAGGCAGCTACTGCTTGGGTTTGACGCGTTCGTTCGGCGCTCTTAGCCCCAAGTTCAAGATAACGGTCGAAGCTTAAGAATACGATGAACATTGATTTCCCTTTAAGGCTGTGGCATAAACCGAAACGGGAAGCATGGGGGACTTGATACGTTAGGTTGCCAGCCCGGGTTCGGTGGCGCAGTAGAAATCGAGATATGACTGGTCGTGTCGCATTCATTATGGCATCCCAGATTTCGAGGACACCATTAAAAGAGATTTCGTTTGCTCGGTCTGGGGTTCTAATGCCATTAGATCCCAGCTTCCCGTCTTCCCCGCGACGCCCATAGCCCGTGAAAGCGGCTGAACGTAATCGCCTCGCCCTGGACAGAATGATAGATCTGTTCGGAGGATCGTCGGAGGCTGCTAGAACTAATCGACATGGTAAGCAATTGAATCATACGTGGGGGACGGAAATGCAACAATGATGCGGCAATGGCGTGTCAATATCCATGTTTCGACAAAGTGCAGAATCTCATGGCTTTGACTGCAGGACCTCGATGAGGCCAACCAAAAGGGGCCCTGTCAAGCCTGTCGTGAGACCTGATGGATGGATCTTCAGGGACATAAGGAACAAACGATGCAAACGGCGGCGTCCCAAATCGTTGGTCCCCGTTCAGATTCAGAGCCCCTTGTTCGTCATACGTGACAAGCGATTGGAGAAGATCGATCTCGGATACTAGCTGGACGTCAGTGGCCGACGCGATCGATTGGTACTCTACGATGCCCAATGCTCTCATATGATTCATATGATATGTAAACAAATGAAGAAAAATGACAGAAAAACGGCTATGCACCGGCTGCATTAGTTCGAAGGCATGCGATCATTCTGGTAGGCGTGCATGTCGATGTCATTTCGACTTGGTGATGTGGGAGAAGGATGGGGGAGAATATTATAGAAATTCAGTTGAGATTGAAGATGGGATGGGATAGGATGGGATGGGTACAGTTCATGAAGTTGATGTGTATCGGCGTAGCATTGGGGGAACATAACCTGCCTAGCATAGTACATACATATATGACCTTGCCCGGATAGGTACATTACATATCTTGTGCAGGTCATATAAGGTGGTTAATGGTTGATGGTTAATGGTCAATGGTTAATACCTGGGTAGAGGTAGGCAGGCTGGTAGGTAGGGTTAATGCAGGTGACTGTCCCATCGTGGATAACATTGGCGATTGTACCCTCGTCATAATAACTTTGACGTACCTTAGATGCGTCGTGTGGCTTGCATGGCTTGCAGGATGCAGATTGTGGCGGGCGTCTAGTTGCCGTCAGGCCCTTGCTACAGGAGAACCCCTGCTACCCTAGATCCCTAAACGCCCTAGCAGTGCAACCTCCCATCGCCTTCCATCGAAAAAAAATGCACTTTTATTAAGCTGGCTCCAACGACATCTTCGTCATTGCCATCATCGCTGCGAAATCGCACACATTCGTCCATATTATATGCACCCACGGCCCAACATCCTCGTATTCTCAACGAATTCCCGGAATTTGGCGCTCACTGCATTGCATTTGTGCGGCCCGAGAATTGCTTTCTCTCCTTTTCCCTCTTCTTCCCCTTTAGCTTAGCGAGCAAGGGTTCCAGACAGGGTTCCCAGCTGCATCTCTTCAACCCCCCGACTCCCTGTCTCCCTGTCTCCCTACCTCCCTGCCAGCCTGCTCCATTAACGAGACGCGAGGCTCGAACTACACCCACATCGGAGCCTCACTCTTGCAGCGCGCCACACATTTCGTATTGCCCATATCGTAGGTACCCAGTCCAATGGCATTGATCGCCACCTCCCATACGCCTTTCAGCGGTTGTCATCTCGTCTAATCAGTACCATGGCACAGGCGAGCAATGGCGGATATTCCGTTGCAAGTCATTTCCGAGAATGCGGTCTCTGAGAGACGAGTCACTCCGTCTTGGTCTATTACCCAGTTAAGAAGGAAACTTGAGCCTGTCACTGGTATCCCTCCTTCATCTCAGCGTATCAACTTGAGGACCGCCTCCAATGAGACTATCCCCGTCGAGGCAGCAGATGAGGACACCACGCTTCTGTCAAGCTTCCCCCTATCTGCTTATGCAGAACTGCATGTAAGTGAGCGAATTCTTGTGGTCAATTTACGCAAGCGAGCCCTCGATCGAGTCGCTGCCCGTGGGGGTCTTGCGCGTCACGGAGATACATGTCATCCTATTAGATAACACCCCGATATGTTTACATGCGCCTCTTACTTTGCAATGATACGACATTGACGAATAGCTGACCAAGTTTTGAAGATCATTGACTCTCGGCCGGCCAGTGCTAGGGTAAACCTCAATGATACGTCCGGGGTCGACAAATATGTCATGCCTGCGGCGGAGTACGAAAAGAAGTCTGACTCCGTCTTGGCCTGGAAGAAGGCTGAAAAGCTCGGCCGATTCAACCCGGATGCCCCTAACCTGGAGAAGGCAAAGATTGACACTTTCGATCTCGAGATCAAGAGCAGAGGCATAGAGGTGGGTAAGAGGTGTAGAGTTGGTGGCGATGACTCGCGCAGAGGTGAAATTAAGTACGTCGGCGAGGTTAAAGAGATCCCCGGCTCTATAGGCGCCTGGATTGGAGTCCATCTCGACGAACCGGTCGGCAAGAACGATGGTAGCATCGGTGGCACCAGGTACTGGGGCACCGAATCAGCGCTCAAGCACGGCGTCTTTGTCCGACCAGAGAGAGTCGAAGCAGGCGACTGGCCAGTGCTTGACGACTTAGAAGACATGGAAGAGATCTGACAAGGTATCTCTTACCTCCCTAATTTAGCGGCAAATCCCTATTTCTCAGGTCACTTAGGTACTGTCGACGTGTATATGACACGTACGGTATTAGCACAAAAGCCCTTGCAATCTACTTTGTGAGGACAGCACAACAAATCAGAATGCGTCCAAACATTAGTCTCTCTCATATTATTTTCTTTGACACTTCAACACCTCGACACCCAAACATATAGACATTACAAAAGACTATTTCCAGTCATTCTCACGGCTTGATAAATACAGTTTTGTAGATATGAACGCATCGCTTAAAATCATATCGACATAGCTACTAGCATCATGCTGCTTGATTGATCGATGTCCTTGACCGCTCTTCTTCGTCCTCGCAAATTCTGCATGTACTAGGGGGACCAAGCAGGGACATGTCAGACTCTGGCCCTTGTCGCGCTTGAAGACAAATGACCAACCCGCCACAACGTGGAACTATTCGGAGTTCGTCTCTTATGGACGACCAGATTCTTTGGGGGCCGAGCGGCCCGCTCTTAGCTCCCATTTACGACCAAGAATAGCGGGAATATTTGACATATCATAAGTTGGGTAGTCGAGGTCTGAAAGTTAGGCTGTAATATTGGAGCTAGTATCCTGATCAGCAGACAATTTTTATTTTCTCCTCGGCATATTTAATTCTTCTAGCTATTATACTGCCACAATGGCATTGTAGTGCGCTTGGTAGGTAGTATACAGACAATACTAATGCCGTGAGACTTGAATCTGTACCATTCTAGGGATATTCAAGGAGGATAAGAATCAAGTTCTTGACCTCAAGGCTCACGTAGCGCATTCAGGGGCGGGTCTAGCATCTAGTATGCCCCAGACTTTCTAGCAGGCAGGGGGTAAATCTAGACATGCATCTACAGCAGCCAAGGTCTTGTTTTTTGTGCCACAGCAGTTCCGAGAAAACCGAGAAGCCACAGTACTACCAATATCAAAAACGAACAGGAGTTCCCACTAAGACAATGATAAGGTTGTGAGACAGGTGATGTCTAGCAGTTGATCTACCGGGAAAGAAGCTTGTATGACAAGCAAGAAACAATTTAGAATTTTGGAAACTAGAACTGTGTAACAGTTTACCGCGATAATTTGAAGCAAGTAGTTCATTCATCATATGGCAGCAATCATCGGTTTTCCGAATCTTGTTTGTGTGCTTGGTTCCCCAGGATAATATCTATTATACTTTCCTGCATCACTGTCGTGCGACCTTTAACTAGCTATCTTTGTTTCGTAATGTTCAGAATGGAAACTACAAGAACACTGCTATATTCCAACTAGACGAAACATGAATTCTCACCAAATTGGAAGCTCTTAATATATATTTGTATGTTTATCTAGTATATCCCATATCCCACTCCATGGTATGATACCACGCGCCACAAAAAGCGGTGAACATGATTACGAAGTGTTTTATACCAGGAGAAACTTGTGGACTAGGTTGACCCCAGATCTAATGGTTGAGATCTTTGCGGGCTTTGTGGACTATGTGGACTCTAGCGATAGTGCCTTAACAAGAAGTTGCTCGCATTGAATTATAGCGCGGTATTAAGGTTTGAACAAGGGTTCGTGGACCTGGTCGTAACGGTTGTCGTGAATCAGATCAGATCTCAGTAGATCAGGGGGACATATTACTTGCGTTTGTCGTTTGAAGCTCTGACGACCAGGGTATGTCTCGATACCTTCTCTAGATATCCAATAGTTTTAGCAATGCGCCATTGTCAACTACTATGCCGAGCCGAGCAGCTAAAGAATACCTAGAGACATTTTTGACTATCTAAACCCCAGAATACCAGGAATATTATGCATTATTGAGTAGCACATAGATAGCTAAATTTTGTTAGCTATGAATGTGAAACTGCTCGGGTTCGTTACATGCTTCAAGGTAGTATAGAGGTCCTCATTAGGCAATATTATGGGGAATTGGCTCTGTAGCGGGGTGCTGCAGGTAGCCGAGTTGCCGCATCAGGACAATGTATGTATTCCAACTGAGGCTCGGCTGCTCATGTGAGACTTCCAGGGCTATAGCTCTATCGTGCTTATTACCATTTTTCAATTCACCTTGATGGCGTTTAGTATATTACAAGGTTGTTATTGACGTGACGATTGAGCGTAATCGTAGTAATTAAAGTATACAGTAATCCGATGGCTGTGCACCGGAGGATCACCAGTTAAACTATGCCAAAAGCTACCTCGCTTTAAAGGCAAGATGGCGCTAAAACGATGCCCGTCTCGGAATCGCTACCGATATCAAGCGGCACTCGAGAGATACAATAGAGACCGGCTATTTTTTTGCACTTTGCGGATTGACACAAGGGGTGTATTGGCGGAGCCTCAGTTGGTAAGCATCTGCATCAATTGTTATTGTAATACAATCATCTGTGCCCTTGATAGGGAGAAAGTAAATAGGTTTTATTGAGAGAACCTCCTTGGCATCCTTCCGTGGCATCCTTTGAGAGCTTATTCTTAGAAAGCGGCCAGCTGAGGAACGCCAAAAAACATACGTCAGCGCTCGAGGACTCGGCTATTGAATCCGAGCTTGGCATTCAAGGCATTCTACTGCCGCCCACTCCGGTTTACGGTTTGGTGCATCTAACTGTGCATCTAACTTAGCATCTGGTCTGGTTTAGTGACCTTAGGTAGTGGAAGCTACACAGGAGCTAAACAGGTACACGGATACTTTTCCCACCTTTCCCACCTTCTCCCATTGTGTCGGAAAGCTGCTTTTTCCCCACATCTCAAACCCGTTGCGCCCGTTTAGTTATCGCTTCATTCCGGAGTCGAACCACAGCAACATTCGCAACACATGACACATGAACACACGCATGCATATACACCTACTCTGTCATATTAGACATCAACGCCTACGCCAACGCCAACGTTCGGTGAGTCGCCGACGAGTCTGCGAGATTGCGAGACTACGCCCTACGACTACGCCCTACTTCTAAGTCCTCCTCTCGTTTTTATCTCCGGACCTGCCGCGCCCTGTCCTACCCGTCGCTTATTGTCGATCAAGAAGGGAGAGAAACGCCGCCAAGCCTCAAAAGAATCCCCGGCCTCAGATGTCCAACTCCCACGAATAGAGTGTCGCTGCTGAGATGCGACACCAGCCCTGTGTGCGCTGCGCTAGTTAGGGCTGTCCTCATACAAGGATCAATCTAACTTTTCCGATTGTTTCTTGTCTTCCTCCCCCGCCGTCCTCGTCCCCATCAATTGCTTTTTTTACTTCTTTTCCTTTCCCGTCCCTAGATATCCCATAACGGCTGGGCCGACCGTGTGATAGCCACCAAAGAGAGCCCGACAATGACGACGTCGACCGTCGCCAGCGTCGTCAGCATGGCTTACCTCATGCTGGCTCTAGCTCTCTCCTCCGTCATTTCCGTCGCATCCGCTGAACTTGCGACCACGAGTGCCGTCCAAGATTTTCCCGACTACCTCGATCGTTCCGCCATGGCCGTCTCGCTGATCTCCGACTCCGGTCCAGTCAACGTCGAATACAAAGTTGCGCCTTTAACGGCTGAGGCGGGGCTGAACCAGACCAACGAGAATACCCTGAAGGTATAAGATTCGCCGGCCCGTCTTCCGTTGCCACAGCATAGCTAATGTTTCCTTTTGTAGGCTTTCAACGTGAAGGGCAAACTGGTTCTCGTCGACCATACCAACTACAACCAACTCGAATTCTCAGATACCATAGCCTACCTAACCTGCGACGACGGCGCCGATTCCTTTATCACTCCGAACGATGTCCTAAATCAGGTTATGAACGGAAAACCACAAGCCATACTACTATACAGCACTGTTACGACGTACTGCTCGCTTGGAGGAACAGACTTGTCCTATAAGTCCATCTGGACTATGACCGACACATTCGAAGCCGGGATGACAAAGAACATAACTTCAGACTCCTCGGCCGGGGTAATTCGGGCAACGATATTGGGTGATGACAGCGATGGAGATACCGACGGCAGCCCCCAGGGAGGGAACAATTCGGCGGTTGCGATGAGTATATTGTACAGCATTACGGGTCTGATTACCTTACTCTTCTTAATCATAATTGCCACCGGAGCAATCCGGGCACATCGCCACCCTGAAAGATACGGACCGAGAGCCAGCTACGGCGGTAGACCGAGACAGAGCCGGGCAAGAGGTCTCGCCCGAGCTGTCCTAGAGACATTGCCTATCGTAAAATTCGGTGACCCGCAACCTGCAAAGGATCCGGAGAACGAACTAGAGAGTATATCAGGAGACGCACAACAGAATCACACATCCGTCACACCACATGAAGCCACAACATCCGATGTAGCAAGCGTAGGGTCGTCTTCGAAGGGCAAGGAGAGGGAGGCTCCGGTAACTGCTACTGAACTTTCCGCTGCCAGCACATCGGCGTCGAATGAAAACCGGGAGAATACCGAACAGAAAGAAGAGGAGCATCTCGGCTGCTCTATCTGTACGGAAGATTTCGTCGTCGGACAGGACGTGAGGGTACTGCCTTGCGACCACAAATTCCACCCGCAATGTATCGATCCGTGGCTGGTCAACGTGTCCGGTACCTGTCCATTATGGTAAGTCACCAAAGTCAATGATCTGCTGCGAGTAGATGACTAACAGATATCAATATAGCCGTCTTGATCTCCGACCTCAAGAAGATGAAGAGGGCGGTTCAAGTACAAACAGATCAGATGGTCCTGTAGATCGTCTGCCATCGCCTTCGCCAGATGACGAGGGAGATGCCGCTTCTAGACGACGCCTGTCACGTCTTTTGGACTGGAACAGGCTACGACACGCCTCTGTCGACGAGCGTATTCAAGCTCTTCGGCAGTACCGACAGTCGCAAGGCGCAACGTCGGGCAACCCAACGTCGAGCGACTCTAATGAGGAGCAAAGTCGACATACCAGACTATCAGATCGGTTGAAAGAAAAATTCCACATTCGGACCCGGGCCCATCCTCCGGCCGACCCGCCGTCTTGAGTCATTGGGAGGATCATTAATTCCTATTGGCACCTCACTAAGAAAGGTGCCTTTGAAATACTCGGGGTACCCGTCGAGTACAGGGTCCGAGTTATAATTGCATTATGTGATGAATAATGGAATGAGTGGTTTTGATGTGGGCATGAAGCGACGGTGTTGTAACGGGCGGAAGCAATGTTATACCTCAAATTAGAGCGGCGTTGAGAGTCATGTCAAAGGGAAATAAAGGTATCAAGGAAATGGATATAGCATCAGTCGGCGTTCATGGGGTTCGAGACTCATAAAGTCCTCTACTACTTTTGCTGGCAGGAGTACCTAGGAACAAGGTGGCATCAGGCCGGAGGGTGATATAACTTAATAAAATCAACAAAGGGCGTTGTCATACCCTTGAGATCACGCCGTCCGGAGGATACAGCGTTCATTCATATCCGTGCCAGTCAGTCTTAGTATACGTACATATGTCCTTATCTCATCGCCTTTTCCAAGTTTATCGGAGATACGTTCAACCCTCCACACCGCCAGCACAGATTCTTCCCGAATCCCGACCACTAGATTATCACAGCACGTAAGGTAAACCTAAGATATCTTACTTAAAAGGCAAGGCTCACTAGCAAAAGACGGACGAAGAGCTAGTCAAGCAGCAGAATCTCGAACACGAATAGTCATGGATGTCACATCGATAGATCTCCCCGCGCGTAAGCCATTCAATTTTTTTTGGACATAGAAGACCGAGCTTTACAAGGTCTTAACTCTAATATGAAGAAAATGGCGGCGAAGATGGGGGAAAACGAGAGTCCGTATCTATTAGCTTTAAGACGCAAAACCTAGTATGGTGTCAATGCTGGACTTGGCCGAATCTCATCTCGTATATGGGGGAAGAGGAAAGGGGGGCATCGATATTCCGTCAGCCATGCTTGGAAAGTAGTGATATAAAATGAAGCGCGTATCAACCAAACCTTTATAATATATGCCATATCTATGGTAGAAGTTGAGGTCATTAGTGTATGTCATTTTTACTATGGTTATCTTGCGGAAGAAGTCCGCATCCTGAATATCAGAAAGCCACATAAACGTAGAGCTGATCGATCGCCAACTCCAGTGATGTCAAGGTTAGATAGCTGTCTAAGCTTATCTACTGAAAGCCTCCTGGGGGTGTGAACAGATTGGATGTATCTGGGATCGAGATGGCACTTTTAGATGCCACAATAGCCATTAGATATTCATCCAAACCAGACGTCTCCTATCACTACGTAATGGGGTCTCTTGGACCTTAGATGGGTTGACACCGACGACACTTGTGGGTGTTGTGGCCAACATCATCACACACACTTCGAACGCCGCGAACAGGCTTCGAACGGACTAGGGAAACTTTATGTGATATACTACCAGTGCGACCTAGCGAGACTTACTTACCAACTCGCCCTCATCGCATCGTCTGTCTTCGCTTCGCTCCGCATCTTTTTCTTCTTTCTTCTCGGTACCCTTATCTATGTCTTTTTCCTGGCCTCAATAACGCTCAACACAATGTCTACGGGGAAGAGCATTGGCCCTAACGGCCCTGTTTCGTCGCCGGAGCCTCTGGCCAGTACTATCGTCGGTGTAATACTATCGTTCAGTGCTATTTCTGTATTATCATGCTTCCTCGGTTAGTGACCTATTTCTCCTCGCCGACCACCTTAGGGATCAGGGGGAAAGGGATGCTAACGACGAGACCAGCACACAAATTTCTTGCCGTTAAGGATTGGTGGCGTCTACCATTAATCACCTGGCGTAGGTTGAATACCGATCGAATCGTCCAAGTCACTAGGTACTAACGAAATGCGCCGCTGCTTAGTGGTCGTCGCAATCTATGTCGACTCGTGGATCTTCGTGTTCGGGACAGCTATCATCGATTATGGCATAGGCGTCGACTCAAATCTGGGCGTCTGCTCGGCCGCCATCCTCTTGTGTCTATTCTGCTATATTTCTACAAAGGTTCATGCACTCACTTTCGCTCTAGGCATGCTTCGTACTAAGATACTAACTCGAGCTCTAGATAGTGAGAAACGAACCCTCATCGACGAGAGAGATCTTGAGCTTACATTTTATATAAACGAACAGCTTATTTATACGTTCTTGGCCGAAAAGGCGGTACGCGCCTCCATCCCCACCTTGCCCCTTTTATCTCCGGTACGGCATCGAATCTCACTATTGATATCTAGTTCATCATACGATGCGGCACGCAACGGCGACTCGAGTCCAAGTTATACTTATTCAATACGTTTGGCATACTCAGTAAGGCTCCTGCGCATATATATATGTATCTTCGATCGGGTTTACTAAGCCTTGTCAGCTGTGTACGGAATAATCTGTATACTGAGCTCCGTCTAGTAAGTGAAGAAGGGAACCTCTATCGCGTCAAAGACTGCAGATTCTAACCGTCGGATACTCGATAGTCGGGTCGCCCGCATGGAAGACGATCAATGCATTATCGGAATCAAGAGACAAGCTTTAATACCTCTTATAACATTCGACATTCTCGTAAATGTAAGATCACCGCGGCAAAGATAGCATCCTACCTCGGCAAGGTTCATGCTTACGAGACGATGAAACAGATTTACCTTACAGTTTTATTTTTAAGCCCATTGCAAAGTAAGATCTCTCCTTTCTCCTTCTGTAGAGCTTACCGTCGGACTAATCGTTCCTAGACATCTACCTGGGCAAAGGCCTCGCGCGCTGGCCGCCCAACCCTCCTAGGCTACGGGCCGCGGGCATGCGAACTTTCATCGGCGCTCTGGCCACGACCACCTCGAGCGTAGTGTAGGTGCTTTTCTCCGATACTACAGGAAATACTCATTCCAATGACCAAAAAAAAAAAAAAAAGACGCCATGCTAATAGTCTGCCGCTAGCAACCTTACGGTCCTCATGGTACTCGACGGCGAGCTTGGGTGGGTATGTCTCATGTGCTGTAACGCAGACAGTAAGTTTTTTTTAACTTCTACCAACTACCAACTAAAAGTAGATGAGGTCGCAACACCAGCCCTCCGCTAACAACCCCTTCTAGTCCTCTTCTCAGCCCTCATCATCCAATGGCTCACCGCGCGCGACAACTCCCGCCCCGCCACCGCCACCACCGCCATGATTCCCTCGTCCGGCGGCTCCGGCTCCGACAAGCCGTCGGCG